>OX336883.1:22387866-22575366 GCA_946959425.1 Argyrosomus regius
ACCCATGGACCCAAAATTTTTCCAATTCAACCCATCCCCACCCAGTACCCACATAACCCGTATTTTACCCTTGTGGGCCCCACATGGACATGCTGGCTGGGAAGTCATACAGATAGTGACTAACTCAGTAATTACACAGTAAATGATCTCTAAAGTTAGCCAGCTAATGGCCAAGTCACCAGAAAAGCCCTAGAGGGTGCATTTTTTGTTTGGGAAGGGTAAACTGTGGGGTAATGGCAATTGGTTGTAGAATTGTGAAGACATTTCACCCCCCAACAAATAGATTTCTCAAGTTCTGACTTACTGGTGGGGAAAAGTATTTAGCCTTGGTGGGATCACCACAACCAAATCCAGTTGCCCCAGATTTAACACTTCTTAAAGGTCCAGTGTGTAGAATTTAGTGGCATCTAGCAGTGTAGATAGATAGATAGATAGATAGATAGATAGATAGATAGATAGATAGATAGATAGATAGATAGATAGATAGATTGTCCTTTATGTTGAGCAGTTTGTGGAGCATGTGTATGGAGCCAGTGTTATTTTATCCGTTTTGGCGGACTTCATTAAAGAGGACACACAGCATCTGTAGGGTTCATTCTGAGGTAACAAAAACATGATTCTTATTTTCAGGTGATTTTACACTAATGAAAACACATTTATGCAGCTTATATAATATGTAGAGCCCCCTGAATCTTACACACTGGACCTTTAAAGAAAGATGACTTACTTAAAGAGAGATTCATTTCACTCAGGGTACAAGCTGGAACAAATGTGTGTTTTATTGCTCATGAATTTAACTTTTCATATGCAATATACTAAATATATAAATAATATTCGTTATTTTTTCATTACGAATTTGAGATACACGCACTGTTTGATTTATATTTTATGCCCCTTCTACAGCTACTTCTCCACTACATCTATTTCATCTTGGCGACTATTTTATGCATATTACTAAACAGAAGGATACAATTGTTAAATTTGACTACAAGTCTAAAATCCTGCTTGAATTTTGATTCACTTTGCTGATAATATGACTTGACTTATATAAACAAATTCACCCCACCCAGTCGCGGTATGTGCACGATAATGTGTAATCCTGCATGTTCCTCATGAACGGAAAATAAATATTTCCCCATTAAATCAGACATTTATGAGTGTATAGATCAGACGTCCTCGCGGGGTGGTGAATCACGCAGTGATGCAGTGACGCAGGAGTTTATGAGTTGTGACCTGCTCTACGTGCTGCCGCTCATCATCACGCATTTTAGCTCTGACAGCTCGTCTGTTCACACTGTGGCTCGGCTGAAGACCATTACAAAGTTTACTGACACTTCTTTGGACTTGTGGAGGAGCGCTTCAGAGCACGTTGCTGCTGTTAATCTTTACTTGTTGGTGCTGCACGATTGAAATTCCTGAACAGGTAAGTCTCCTCTCAAGAAGCCATAACTCTTTGTAATTGTTATTGCTTTTGTACATGAGGTCACTGTTGTTATCCCCGCAGATAATACTATGAATCTAATGAGTGGTGTCATGGTGTGCCTCGGTGTGTTGGGTGCTGTAAGGCTGCTCTCCCTCCCCTGGCTCTGCAGCCTGTTGGCGGGTCTGGGTTTCTGCATGGTCTGCAGGGGTTCCTGGAAGTTTATACATGTTGCTCTGCACACCATCAAAAGAGATCTGATGTAAGTAGTGTCATATTTGACACTTAATCATCTTCCATGCTGTTTACTTTGTTCCTATTTTTGTTAACTTTCTTTCACTCCTCCCTTCCCCACTCCTCTCTATCTAAAAGGTGTCTGCTTGTTATCTTACCGAGTGAGGTTTTCCATGTACCGTAATCTGCGAAATAGACACACCATTCCTACCTTGTTTGCCCAGCTGGTGACAAAGCACCCAGACAAACCTGCTTTGATATACGAGGCCACAGGCGAGGTGAGGATTCATCGAGGATTATAAATAAATGCAAGCATCACACCCTGACCCTTTTGGTCATCTTGTCATGTTGTTGTCAAACTGCATTCATTCCAGGTTTGGAGTTTCAGGGAGCTGCAGGAGCGATGTCATACTGTGGCACACTGGGCGCTGGCACAGGGATGGGCTGAGGGAGATGTGGTGGCTTTATACATGGAGAGCCAGCCTTTAGTGGTGGCTCTGTGGTTGGGTCTGGCTATGGTCGGCGTAGAGGCTGCACTCATCAACTACAACCTCCGACAGAAATCATTACTGCACTGTGTCAGTGTGTCTGGTGCTCGGGCAATGGTGTTTGGGACAGAGATGAGAGAAGGTAGGAACATATTGTGGAATAAAAATGGTGATATCGTGGATATATACAATTAAGATATTACTTCAAGTTTAATGCAAAAATGTGAATTCGACGTCTGTAACACTTTTGATTGTCTCCCAGCGGTTTCAGAGGTGAGCAGCTCTCTGCAGCTGGACATGGTTTTGTTCAGCAGCGGTGAGCGAGACAATGAGGAGAAACTCTGCGGCCTCCAAGTTCAGAGCTTGGACGCTCTGCTAGAGCATTCCCCCAAACACCCACCACATTACACATCCAGAAAGGAATTCAATGGTGAGGCTCTGCAGTGAGTGTCTGTGCATTGGGGTATGAGTATAACTGTGTTGCCATGTCATCACCCTTACTGTATGTTACATATCACAGTTTTGATTGCAACAACAAGTCTTCTCTGCAAGTCTTTGCCTGTCAGACTAAACTGTTTGCTGCCAGATTTCAATCTCACTGGTTATGAAATTTAATCCACATGATAGCACGTGAGCAAACACACAAATCATCAACTTACCTCAAAGAAATATGCAAGAAGTATACAAACATGAAGTGCAATATGAAATGTATTGTTTTAAAATATAGTTTTCATTTGATATAATTCATTTAAATTTCACTGTAAACTTCATTGTATTGTATTGTGCTGTATTTGTGCATTAGTCCACTAACTTTTCTCTTATTGATCTGCTTATGTGTTATTGTTTTCACCTTTGTGTCACATTCCTAAGTTAATAATCTTCAAGTCTTTGCCTGTACAACCTAGAGGATATAGAAGGAGAGACAGAAACATGTTAAGGAATGATGGGGGTGTCGGGGTGCATACCACACATGTAAAACACTGGCAGATAAACAAAAGAGAACTCATGCAGGTGAAAAAGTAAACTTACTGAGCATTCCCTCTCTCTCCACGCAGACAGACTTTTCTACATCTACACTTCTGGTACCACAGGAATGCCAAAGGCAGCTGTTGTGGTGCATAGTCGGTGAGTTTGGCTGTGAACTGATGGTCATGTAGTTTATGGAGGGAACTAAAAAAAGTCCTGACAGAAATGTTTTAACTCACACTCACACACAAACTTAACTGAAATGCTGCAGGGCAACTCCGCCCAATTGCATCAACTGTGATGATTAGCCCACACATCTGTATATTTTTACAACCCTCATTTTTTTATTGGCACATGAATGCTGGGCACGCTCCAGAATCTCTCTAGTTCATAACTCTTACACTCTGTGTTCAGGAAAATGAAACAACATATGAAGGATCAGTAAAAAAAAAACCTTAAACTGCAGTTACAAGTGTTTCAATTAAACTCAGGACAATGAAGATTTCTGGTCAGTCTCTTTTGATGAGCTGAGCTCTGGTATTGATGGATCTTTCTTGTCAGGTATTTTCGCATCGCCTCTTTTGGTTTCCACTCCTTTGGCTTTCGTCATGATGACATCCTCTACAACTGCCTTCCCCTGTATCATTCTGCAGGTAGGCCTCCCTCGATTTGCTTTAATTATCTTGCTTTTCCTTTCTTTAACAAAACATATTGTTGTAAATTCAGTGACAGATTTAACTCATTACACACATTATATCTTTTTAAAATGCTTATATTTTATAACTTTCTCATATAAGATGAGGAAAATACAATCGTGTTATCACCTTATTCCCTAATTAAATGCATACCATGATACTAATATAATGATGACAATCGTACTTAAAGTCTGTGTAAAGGCTATTCCGAGATTTCTTTCAAAATACATGAAATATGTTGGAAAATAGTTGCTGAAAACATGTGAAAAGACTTTGAACAATATATTACTAAAATGTGGAGTTAGAGGTTAAAACAGTTTTTCACCAGTTTTCAGTCCAGGATTTTTTGGGCGGTCCTAAAGGATGGCTCGATGACACACTGAGGCCACCCTGAGCATACCCCTGAATCACTAGCAGCAAGATAGAGATTAATTCATTTCGCTCAGAGTGTTTCAAAGTTACTCATGTTATTTTCTGAACTCATCTGACACGTTTCAGTTGCTTCAAAATGGCTGCTTGACTGCTCCCACGAGTGGACGTGGCTTCAGCACATTTAGCGGACACGCCATTTTTACCTGATTGTGACACCTGATTTCATAAACTTGTTGATACTTTTAATCATTCAAATTTGGCTGGGTGGTTAATAACATTTTCTTCTTTGGTCTGACAAACTCAAAATACATATTTATTCTTACTCTACACAGACTTTAATAACACAACAACAGTTTTTAATCAGAACAAGTGCAAAAACAAGGGTGGCACGGTGGTGCAGCGGTTGTCCTGTCCCGTGGGTTCTCTCTGTCTCTCTGTCCAAAGACAGGGAGGTTCACAGGTGTTTATTGGTGACATTGAATTGCCTGTAGGGGTGAATGGTTGTCTCCATATGTCAGCCCTGTGATGAAATGGTGACTTGACCCTGATGGGGCTAAGCGGATGAATGTTATACTGTTGCTGTTATTACTGACAACATCATCACACCCATAATCATTGTTGTACTTTTGTATCTGTGTGACGGGATTCTCCAACAAATTCCATACCAGTAGTTGGTAGTTGTATTCTTCTCACCCTTGAGGTATAATATCATTGATTTGCAGTAACCTCTGTCTTATTGCGAGGTATTTTGCTTCTGTTGACTTAAATCAGTTGTAATGTCTGGGTCAGGTGAACGTCTCTGACTAGTATATTGCAAAATGTCTTAACAGAATGAGTAAATTTAGGAGCAAAAAACAGAATAAGTTCGGTATTATGTCTTTCTTTGTTTGTGTATATACAGTATATACACTGAATGTACGGTATGTAAGTGAAAATCTAAATGTTTACAGGTACCATCATGGGTGTAGGCCAGTGTTTGCTCTTTGGTTTGACTGTTGTTGTCAGGAGGAAGTTCTCAGGCAGTCGCTTCTGGGATGACTGTGTCAAACACAACTGCACGGTGAGTACACACTTTCACCATGTTTAATTAACAATGACGAATGTCCAGCTGCATGCCAGTTATCCTCCTGATTCTCTTCACCCTGTACTGACTGGAAACTTGTATTGTTCTGTGCGTGTGTCCAGGCATTGATATACATAGGTGAGATTTGCCGTTACCTGTTAGCACAACCGCTACATCCATCTGAGGCACATCACCGGGTGCGTGTTGCCATTGGTAACGGCCTCCGTCCTGCTGTGTGGGAAGAGTTTGTCCGGAGATTCAGAATACAACGAATTGGGGAATTTTATGGCGCCACCGAGTGCAACTGCAGCCTCATCAACATTGACGGAAAGGTGTGTGTTGTTTTAAATGACTACAAGCTAGAGTGAAGTATTTTTCAAACTGTCTTGTGCCTCATGTGCATGTTTTACATGTCCAGGTGGGGGCGTGTGGCTTCAACAGTCGCATCCTGCCCAGCTTTTACCCCATCAGACTGGTCAGGGTGCGTGAAGAGACCGGAGAGCTGCTGAGGGATTCAAAGGGACTCTGTATACCTTGTCTGCCTGGTGAGAACACACACACACACACACACCCACACCCACACCCACACCCACACCCACACCCAAAGCCATAACTGGATAAAATTGTTAGAAATCAAAATAATCTATCCTCTCATCTCTCTCTGTCTCTGCAGGTGAGCCAGGTATGTTAGTGGGACGCATCAACCACACTGATCCGCTCAGGAGATTTGATGGCTACGTTGATAAGGATTCCACCAATAAGAAAATAGCTCGCAATGTCTTCAAGATGGGAGACTCTGTGTATGTCTCAGGTGTGTTTCAATACACTCATTTTGAGTAATGTTGTTTGACTGTCTGGGTCCATAGACGTTTCCTAGCTGGAGTTGAGACTTTAAATAGCACATAAATGTGACTGTTAGTGATTCACTGTGCTGACAGACTGAAAACTTGTTTATGGTGTTTCCCATCTTCCACCCAGTGCATTAAAAAACAATTAATGATGATTAACAGAGATGAAATACTTTATTTAACCCTTGAAGTGAGCTACACAGGCTCAGGACACATCACCTTTCACTTTAGTGATGCCCTCATGAAAAATCTTCTTAATTATGACATTTACAAAAGGCTTCATATGCTGTTTTGTCTAGCAGACTGCAGAGTGACTCACCATCATATTGTATCAAAGTCAAAACTGCACCGATGAGTCATCATCACTACAGACTTTACGCCCAGGGATGATGATAATTGTTATTATTTCTGTCTCTCAGGTGACATGCTGGTGATGGATGAATATGGCTACATATATTTCAGGGACCGTAGCGGCGACACGTTTCGTTGGCGAGGGGAGAACGTCTCCACCACAGAGGTGGAGGGAACCCTCAGTGGGCTGCTGGGACACACTGACGTTGCCGTCTATGGTGTTTCTGTACCAGGTAGAAATGAGACAGTCAAGGCGGGAAAAAAAGATTAAGGGATTAATGTGGGTGTTACATCATATAGTCTTCTATTCATCACCTCACCTGTCTGTCTGTTCGCAGGTGTGGAGGGAAAGGCCGGTATGGCGGCAATAGGTCACACAGGAGGCCAGTTTGACTTTGACGCGTTCCTGATCGCTGTACAGAAAGCGCTGCCTTCCTACGCACGCCCTGTCTTCCTTCGACTCATGCCATCTGTTGACACTACAGGTGAGACGCTGATGCAAGGACACACACGTGTTAAAAAAGTCACAGTCATGAACTCGATTTCCCACTTTTGTCCTCAGGTACCTTCAAAATCCAGAAGACACGACTGCAGAGGGAAGGATACAAGCCACAGGACTCGAGTGAAAAGATTTATTTTCTCAACAGTCGTGCTGGGCGTTATGAGGCTGTTACTGATGAACTTTATAGTGCCATCATGGAGGAGAGAGCGTGTCTATGAGACAGGAGGAGGCTCAGAGGATAGTGTGTATATTTTAAATGGAAAAGAGAGAGAGAAAACACAAATGTATTTCCATGGATCTTTCTTTTTTTGCAATAAATTCATTTATTTTTTTCATGAAATTTAAAGTATATTTTTTTTCTTTTGCACATTATCTTACATTTTGTCAGCGTTATTTCATGTCCAGGAAAATACCTCTAACCATTTGAACAGAAGACAATATGACATATTTTATAACAATAAGCTTCATCTGAAAACACAATGGACAAACAGAGCTAAAATGCAGCTTTTCATTTAAAGTAAAACTCAGAAAGAAGCTCAAGTAATTAGCCTCTGTTGTTGCGATACTGATGAGCACACAGCAAATATATACAGTTTCATCACACTCCAGAAACAAAATCCAATCTACCTAATCTAATCAATTATCAATGTATTATAAACAAGACTAAGAGTACAGTACAGTAGTATATGCTAGCGGCTGCACTTGATCACAGCAGCACAGTGATGCAGGTATATTTACCATGCTAACACTTGCTAATTAGCACTAAACACAAAGTACAGCTCAGGCTAAAGGGAGCGTCATTTGTTTTGCAGGTTTTTGGTTATAAACCAAAGTGTTGACCAAATTAAAATTTTGACCTGGTAAGATGCCACTAAAGCAAAAGTCAAGGGATCATCAGATTGGTTACAATTCATCCTGACAGGAACTAGCTGCTAGCTAAAAACTTAGAACACTTAAATCAATGTAAAAGATGCCATTATTATTAATTCACTATAAATCAGGACATGCTCTTGTTATTTATCACAAGGATAATAAACCAGATGATCAACATGATTCATCCAGAGTTGTTTGTGATTGACAGATTTATTGTTGATGATGTTTAGCTTTGTTCAGTGAGATATGGTAAGTCCGACTGAACCTGGGCTTGCTGCTCTGTTTTTTCACAGCAGGTCTGTTTTCTTTTGTCTTTTCCTTTCCAGTGGGTTTTGTTTGAATGAGCTGATCCTTTGTGGTGCGTTCGGTCTGTTGGTCTGATTTGTTCAGCTGATTGTTTTTGTCTTTAGTCACACGTCCGCACTCTGACATCTCACTGTTGCTGTTAGTCAATGTAGTTTTAATGTCTCCCTCTCTGCAAGATTCACTTTTCATTATCTGATCTTCTTCAGCGATAGCAGTGTCTCCCACAAAGACATCATCTGACCCCACGCTGATGTTCACATTCTGTGCCAACACAGCAAGACCCCCACCCAATGATATACTCTCAAAGTATGGGTACACCTTTTCAGTAAAGAAATATCTAAACGTGAAAAGATGTGTTTCGTCATCAGCGTTCAGGAATGCCAGCGTCCCTTCATCACAGTCCAGCCTCACACGGACTCTGCTAAGGTGGTTTGAGTTGTCGAGATTCAGGTCTTGAGAGGGAGTGGTCAGAGCTCTGTACTTGCCATCTCGCAGGCTGATACACCAGAGTCCTGCCTCTGGACAGGCCTCAAACTCTGTTCTTCTGGACACTGACTGAGCAGCTACACCAACTGTCCAATTATTGGTGCCACCAACCTGTTCAAATCAATAGAGATAAAGATTAGGGACAACATATGCTAGCATTTTAAAAATGCATGCATCTCAAAGTTTGAGTATACAAGAACCCAACTGATCCTGGATTACTGAGACACCAATAGCATTATTTGAGAGTAAATAAAGTCAGTATGTGGGCTGATACTTTACACACACACACATCATTCTGACAAATGTTGACATATTCCCCCAAAGGTGTTTTTGAATGAACTGTGGCAGATAATGCTGAGTATATTTATATATAACACTATGTTTATTATCAGTGACAGTATGTCATGACAGTAAGAGTAAGGAGCTACTTTTCCGCACATTTTCAAACAGTCTTTCCAGGAAGTCATTCATAGTGTTGCACTTACTTGTTCACAGTTAGAAAATTGACAGAAATAGTGGTGTCAAGACCAAAAAAGGTGAGGATGAGAAAGGCGTGCAAACCCCACTCACGTTCTCATTTCCACACAGCTGGGTGTGAAAACCAGATTCTTAGTTTAGGAAAGTTATCAACATCGGAAAGGTGTGAGGTAAGGGATGTTCAACCATCAGCTATCTGATGAAGTAAACTGGCCCCTGATCAGAGCAATAGAGCTAGACTGATCTATCAGCCAATACCAGCTTGCAGATACAGCCAATAAGTCACAAGAAATTGCAGTATAAAGATGACAAACCTTTAACTAATCTGGCCACCAGAGAGCAATGATAAGATGACTTTTGAAGTATTAGTACATATCTTGGTCCAAATAAAAATCCTCATCATTTATGTTAAATGACTCTCAGCCACTTTATATGAATACCTCAATATCCCAACAGTGCACTCCTGAGTCAAAGCCCTCTCTTGCCAGAATGCAGGAATAAGGGTGGAA
Source organism: Argyrosomus regius (assembly GCA_946959425.1). Classification (NCBI taxonomy): domain Eukaryota; kingdom Metazoa; phylum Chordata; class Actinopteri; family Sciaenidae; genus Argyrosomus; species Argyrosomus regius. The sequence continues at coordinate 22,397,457 of OX336883.1, forward strand.
ACGTTCAGGGTTAGCTGGGACAGCAACATCCGGCCCCTGTGAAGGTCCAGGGATGATACTGACACTATTTAACTCAGGAGACACCCTCAGAGACTGGCCAGCTGTCCTGGGGTCCAGGGTGACTGGAGCTGGAAGATACAAACAGAGTTAGAGGGACTGAAGGAGGGAGCATGGAGAGAGGGAATATGAAGTTAAAGAGACTGACTGTAGGGGGCGATGTGTTTCATCTTCTCCCACAGGGCATACTGGAGGTTACCGAGGTGCTCGGCCACATCTAATAGAGGTCTGCAAACCTTCTGTGGCTCCTTGCTACCTGTCCATGTGCTGCAGCAGATGAATGTAAACATTTAGACAGTTATACAGATGCATTTGCATGTATATGGACTTGTACATGAAGAATACCTAGAAATATCACATACCTACTCATTTTGTCCTGGTAATGCTGCAAAAAAAAGAGCTTGCATGGTTACTGTTTTGAGTGCAAACACATATTCCTATCCACTGATTAATAACATTTGGTTGATGTTACCTCTAAGAACTGAACCCCATCTCCTCCTGCATCAAACTCCTCCTCAGTCAGCTGGATCTTCTCTTCCAGAGACTTGATCACCTGATTCATTCTGTCTATCTGCTCTTCTGCCTCCCTCTTCTTCTCCTCCTGTTTCTCCCTGACTGCACATAACCTGGCTGCTTCCTCCTCTCTTAAAAACTGGTGAAGACTCTCAAATTCCTTTTTCATTAGCTCCTCTGTGAGTTTGGCCTCAGCCTGGGAAGAATTGAAAAGGCAAGGAAAGTGTGAGGACAGAAGAGGAGCAGTGAACAAATCATACATTTAGAAATGCATCTTGTTGGTTTGCAGTTGCAGTTCTACCTGGTTGTGTCTGGATGCATGTTCACAAGTCTCTGTGACTTTCTCAAAGTGAGTCATCCTCTTCATCAGTCCATTTAGTGAAGTTCTGAGCTCCTCCTAGTGTCCAAAAGGAAAAATACAACCCTCCATTAGTATCTGAACTACTACAGGTTAACCAAGCCAGTGCATTTTCATTGCCAGTACAATTTTGAGGTACTTTCACTGATTACACTTGCACTTTACACTGATTTGTTTTTTTTAAACAAAACTAGCAATTAATTTATCAAACTAGCCAACAGTACTGTAGTAATTAAAATTCTTTATAAGCTACAACATTCAAATGTTGCCAACATGTCAATGCATCAAAAATTATAATCAAGTTATATGATATATGATGATACAACACTGCACAATGAGTACCTTAACGATATTTTAAATATGTACTTTTGCTAACACAGTAACGTTTACTTAGGTAAAACTATAAGCAGTGGTTTTATTCTTATTTCATTTAAGTAAAACTGTGAATGTAGCAGTGATGGAAGATAGATTTAATCAAGTACTGTATTCTTGAGGTACTTTACTTGAGTATTCCCATGTTATCCTACTTTATACTTCTACTTCACAACATTTCAGAAGGAAATGTATGTGGGTAATGTATGAAAATTACAGTCTTTGCACCCCCGCAGGTGTTTTCAGTTACTCTGGCTAGTCAGGCTGAAGTTGGAACTGTCAGCGCATCTGCAGGTCCTGAGAAGTCTTTCATTAAATTTGCAGAAATGCTAAATGTTTTCTCCTGGAAGCCACAGACAGTTATGTTAGTTCTAAAATGTTTTGTATGTGATTGCAGGCTGTCGGAAGATGTTACACACCTATAAACTCACAGTGTAATTCTTATAAAAGTGGATTGTGTTGCAGGAGGCTGTACATTCATTTTTTGTGGAGTTTCATTCAGCACCATTAGACCTGTCACTGACATTGTTACAGCCGCTATACAGCAGCAAAGAAGTTCATCGTCTCATCATGGACAAGTGTTGATTTCAGCAAAAATTACTTTCTTTTAATTGGTTAATCCATCCTTCAATTTCTGCCACTTCATCTTCATGTCACATGAATGGATTGATTATATGACTAGGAAATATTGTTATGCAGAGTACTGACAAAAATGTGATATGAAGATCATATAAATTAATGTACTTAATAAATCTTGTAGGCCTTATTCCTCCTGGTTTTCCATCATACTGAATATTACTGAATATTATACTTTAACTGCATTTTCCTAATAGTACTTTTTTGAAAGCAGGACTATGTTTCCATAAAGACTCTAAAGATCTAATACACATTGATACAGTTAATTAGCACTCACAGATATTATAGTGTCATTCTATGAGCCAGTACTGTGTACTTACAATATTCACAGGAACTTAACATAACCCACCAGCTCTTCAGATTATTCTTAGCATTTTATGTATGCGTATATGTGAGTGTGTGTGTGAGTGTGTGTGTGTGTGTGTGTGTGTGTGTGTGTGTGTGTGGGTGTAGGTCAAATTTCATGTCTTATGAGCTCTAAACATACATTTGTGACCTGATGATAGCAACTGTAATTACCAGTTTAGCTTTCAGCTCGGCGCCTCTCTCAAAGTCACTCTAAATTCTGCTTGTATAAACTAATCTTGGATTGACACAAGGCGGCATCTGTTTGGGCAGGAAAATGAATATTTAGACGAGATGAAAAAAAAAATGCCTGACTGCCACCTTGTTTAAATATCCACTTTCTGTGGTTGCAAAAAGCATGTTAATGAAAAAGTACAAAACGGTCATGAGTCTCAGCAAAAAAGAACAGGGTTCAAATCTTGGAAGCGCTCGTGTTGTTGAGAGTTCTGCTATCATTTGATGTCTTTGTGCTTCTGTTTGGTTTGGCTTTGTGGCAGCACAGTGGTTCCAACTGAGGAAACCAGCATTGAAGCACTCTTGTTGGCAGTCATCTGCCCTGATGAAGTGTCCGTGAGGAAAACAATGAATTCCTGCTCTGCATCCAATCCTTTAACATGATGCTGTATTACTTTCAGTGGAGGAAAAAATAGACCTGCTTCAGGGGCGGCTCCCTCAAAGCGGTTACAAGTTAAATCTCAGGGTTTATGAAATGATTAATGTGATAATAAATAATCAAAAACCTATTAATCTACACAGAAATTTGTTCATTTGTTTTGATTTCTCTCTTATAATTCATTTTCTTGTAAAATACAAGATAGTTTTAATAGTTGAGCCCTTGAAACATATTTAAATGAAACAATTTGAGAAGACTGAACAGCTGCTGCACAAATAAACACATGGCAGAGGTCATGAAGAAGATGCTTTGTTTTAAGAGGACACAAGCCAAAAAGGTTAGGAGCTGGTGGGAATAATAAAAAGTATTAAAGTATTAAAAACAAAATGTTTAATTCAATTCAAATGTAGTTTTTTGGCACCTGATTCCTACCTTGCAGTCAGCTGCAGCCTCAGTCAGGAGGTAAACTCTGTGTCCTGCATGGCTCACAGCTGCACATTGTTTGCACAAAGGCTCCAGGTCATCCAAACAGAACATAGACAGTCTCTCTCCATGTTCCTCACACCACTCCAGAGAGTCAACCGACCAGAGAGGCGAGGCGAGGCCTTCTGCCTCTGCTCCAGTGAGGGAGACAATGAGAAAGGGTCGGCAGCTCATGGAGGGGCTGCCGGTGGTCAGAGTCTCCAGATTTGAAGCCATTTGGGTTCGAGTCAGAATGAAGCAGTGAGTTTACATGAAACAGAGGAAACATATGAGGACAAAAAAAGGGGAGGAGCAGTATGTCCATGTGTGTTAGTATCAGTTTTGAATGTGCAGTTGGCATACAGCAGTTTGGACGTATGGCATGGACTCATGTTGTATCTGTGCACAGATCTGCTTACACACTCCTTCTCACACTTGAAGCTTAGCCAACATGCCTACACCAGAAGACGCCATACATCACTCTGTAGTGTCAGTTTGACTTCACAACTGTGTGATTTATGATTTATTCTCACATCCCAAGGCCAGATTCATTCCTTTGCCTGTAATTTTTACTACTTAGTACTACTTAACTTTTCCCTTAGAGGTATGGCAGTTATTTCATTCAGTGGCATACTTTGCAAGCAAAATTAAGATGTAACTTGGTTCATGATGACATTTTGTAATGTACTTACATGAAGTATGATTTTTTGTAATGTGTACTGTTTGTGATTTCAGTTGTAGTATCAAGTTTTAAATGATTGAATGTCTATGCTGCTCTAGGTTCAAACACGTCTGAGCACTTGGCACTGTCTGGCTATGCAAGACTAGGCTTGAATAAAAAAAGCAAGAGTGGTCAGTTTGGAGACATACAGCGGCACGTCATGTACTGTATGTCAGGCCTGAATTATGTTAAATGGATCCAGTGTCATTGGCCTTTAACATTTTGAGCTGCTCAGATCTAGAGCACATGTAGGACAGATCATCTTCAACACAGGAATCCTATTTCTTTGAATCACGTGCGCTGAAGTGAAATGAATGACATATAATCTGTTTATGCTGCATGTCAGGTGGTACATGGTTCATATGAAACTTTGTGGATAGAGCCACACAGTTAATAAAACCTGTAAATGTGTTACTATTAACAGGTTACACATTTATGGTTTACATAAATGTGAAAAAAATGAGTAGAGAGAACAACAATGATATTACTTTAAGGCCATGTCATTAATAATGCATGCAAATATCCCTGCTTTCATTTCATATCTATGGGCAGACAGTGTGTGTCCATGCACCATTTACCATTTAATGGTCTACGCAACTGTTTGGTAAAGTGGTTGAAAAATGAACTAACACATAAGTATGCTAGGTCTACGCAAATTCCCAGAGTGCACTGTGGTTTTCAGAACCAGACCTTTTCACGTGGTGTCTTTCCAGGAAGTTAGGAGCAGAAAAGTCACCTTTAGAAACAATCTTGTTTGTGGTGAAGATTTCACATGTAATTGCAATTTTAAAATATAGTGTAGTGTAGCTTTCAAGAGCTGACTATACGGAATGATTAAAACTAATAAGCCGCAAAACTCTGATTACTTTGTGATCATTTTTGTGTCCACTTACATTTCTTACAAACGTTACGCAAACATTCTTTCATTTTATAAAAAAGTATGTTTTCTGTTTATGTTATATACAAAACGTTTTGTTTTGAAAGCTTTACATATCCTTGTCCATAACCTGTTCATGGCTCATAATTTATTTACTGACTGAGATGTACAGTATGTACAGTATAGTGGTCGTGATACCTGAGAACATGACTTCAAAGCATTCTTTTACTGTCTCGTGCAGGTTTTCATATATACACTATACAGATGCATATCAAAGCTGTTCATACAGGTGCGACTATACATGCATGACAGCGTGCATGTGCACGTGCAAACTTCCATGATTAGACATGATGTCTAAAAACCTGAGCATGCACTGTCTGAGACTAGATGAAACACATCACAGTAGTACAGATGCTATCTCTGCATGTGTGTTTGCATGTATTTCCTGTAATGTTTTTGTCTGTTGTCTCAACTCTTTCTCTGCTCCAGTAATCCTGACAGCTGAGTGTTACCTCTCTCTCCTCTGACATGAAGAGTTATAAAGACTGTGACGGTGATGACAAGTGTGGTATTTGGGGAAGGCTTCACTGTATTGCTTTTAAAAGTGGTTCACCGGTCACAGGGCACAATTTCCCCTCTTGTCTGTACAGCTCTGTCATCAGTTTGCATAATACCAACAACTGATTCTGGATTGTTCCAACTAACATTAGTCACATTGTGCCCAGAAAATGGATTTTATGGCGTGAGTCCAATGTGGAGAAAGGCTGAAATACAAGAACCCCCCTGTAACCTCTTTTACCATGCCTCCATTATTCTGAAGTCAGTGTCACTTCACTTGTGAAATTCACTGCCTCTGTAATATCACTCCTTGGTCCTAATTCCACTCTTTAACATTGCTGGAAGTAAACCAGCATATGAGGGCATTCGTTCAGGGTTAGTTGTTGTTTTGCCACGTTTGTCTGTCGTATTGACTGTCAACATAAATCAGTTTTATTGGAGTGTACCATAGTGAAATGACGTGTGAGTAAAGGAAGAGGTGGAGAAAGAGTAATAAAAGGTTTGAGGATAAACAGCTTCAACCGACAGGGATTACAGGTTATTATGAGGCGAGTGCAGAGGAGAGAAATAAATGAAAAGAAAAGAGGCTGTTGAAAGGAGAACAGCAGAGAATGGGAGGGAAGCTCACCTATCACCTAAGCTCCAAGGAACACCGGTTCATCTCAGGTAAGCCTGTTAAAATGGTGTCATATGTTTGAGCATCAGTTATGTGAGTCGGGGAGCTCTGTTTAGAGTTACTGAAATTTTTTTCTTAGTGCAACATTGTGTAACTTTTCTAGCATAAAATAACCAAAGGTAGATGATGATGGTTGGTGCTACACTGACATATAATCAGGTGAATGGTGACTCTGTCATTCTCCCTCACCTGTTCTCAGACTACGTAACTTTGTGCCCCAGGTATGATCACCAGCGAGAAGTACATCAAGCTTTATGGCACTAAGACACACACCACCAACTGTAGCACTGATTTTGGTGAAAGTGGATCGTATTTTATGGAGCAAATGTTTTCTGGTCCTCGGGTTATTACGCATCAGGTCTCTGTGATTTCCTGATGGACAGTAAAGTAAACTGCTGCGAACTATAGCTACTGTTAGCTAATTTTAGCTCAGTTTGTTTGCCAGACTACCTGGACTGTGACTTTAGTTCGGGGCCTGGTGTTGTCACAGAACCGGAGCTGGGCAAGCAGGCAATGTAACTGGGCTTAGCAGTCTCTATGGAATTTCATATTTTGCAGGGGCGACAATACAAAAGGGGACAAAAGAAGACATTTCCACATCAACATTGGTGACAAAATAAAGGAAGAACATATTCTGTGTTTAGATAATTGTAGAGATGTGGTGACTGTGAAGCATGTGATCAGATTCATGCTCAGCAAACTTTTCAGTGACTCTTTGAAGCATAATTTCTGCACTTTTCTTTAATTTTTCACCTCCATCTTACATAAATACTGCTTAAGTCTTTCTTTCTGTGAATGAACAGAGCATATCGCTGACATCATGGAGGCTTTGGCTCCTCTCTATCGCCGTCACCTCAGTTATAATCTACTGACCCACATGAGGAACAAACACATGGAGCCCACAGAGCCCCGTCCTTTGATCCAGCATCCTGTGAGAAATACTACTGATAATACTTTCCAGATGACAAGCTACAACATGAAATACCGCTTTATGTGTGTCAACAGTGCTAAAAGTCAACATCTTTTACCCTGTGCTCCAGGATGTTGTTGCACATGCTGGGACTGTGCTGGAGGTTACTTTGCCTCAATACCTGGATGAGATCTGGACACATCGCCACCTACAGGTCTCCAACAGTTTTACAGTCGAGAGTCGTGAGTCCAAACAGGTACAAGCAGAAATCCATCTGCTCCCTGACCTACATATGGTTCTCCCACCGAAGCCTCATCTGCACATTGTGTGCCCATGTGTCTGTGTGTGCTGTTGGATGTGACTGAATGCTGCAGGTATTTGAAGGTGGCTGGGGCTGTAAGACAGAGTTGGTGCTTTCTGGCTGTCAAATCTGCACCTCTGTACAAGAACATTGTGAGATAGTAGAAGACATGTGTCGACACATTAAAGGTATGCTGCTATTTATGTCAATAGGCAGCCCATTGTTACAAACATACTTTAATGTGTGTGTATGTCTGTGTTTCTGTGTGCATGCTCACTTCAGATAAATCAGGTGGTAAACTGGCATGTTGGGATTGCCCCACAGCATTTCCTGTCTTCATACAGCACCCTTACAGTGCCCCAGTGTGTCTGGCCACTGGATCACACCAGGAACAGACACAGTTTGCCAACATACTACGAGCTGCAACACAACATCAGAGCTCTGGTATAGTTTTCTTAACTCTGTTCCCAGACAAGATTTCTGCATGCTTCAATGGCTCTTTAAAGTTATTCTTTCCCCCATCCATTCCTTTAATTATGTATTGTCTGCTAGTGCTCCGGTGTGAAGATTCGCCAGAATCCAGAGCTTTCTTAGACGCTGTGTCTTCCTTGAAGAAGCTCAAAGGAATCTGTCAAACAGAGGTACATCCGATGGGCGATGTGGAAGAGGTGAGCAAGATGTCATCCTCTAAAACCCATAAATCCACTCTCTCTTTTCTCAGTTTTTTTTAAACCATGCTACTTTCTGTTTGCTCTAATGTTTAACCATCGTGCACTTCAGTCATCACACGAGAGGTTTGTGCTGTATGCTGTCTTGTATCAGTATGTTGTTGTCTGCTGACATATTTTCTGATCATCTGAGCCTTGTTGCCTCTCTTATATCTCCTGTCTTTCATCTTTCTACTTCTTTTTTTTCCCTCTTTGCCCTTCAGGTGTTGGTAAGCATGGTGATGGAAGAAGTGATGTCCTACCTCAAAGAACAAGTATTTTCCAGGATTATTGTACATCAGAGCAGAAGGAGGAAAGTCTGGATCAGAGTGAGTGAAAAGGTCAAATAATATATGTACAATATATCTAGCCTGTTTTTCTTTTAATCTCTAGTATATGTGTATTTATGCGTGCCTGTCAGTTGCTGTCTGAGGTCTACAGGACAGTAAAACATCAGATAAAAGCTGCCATGGCTGCTCTGAAGGACGAGTTGTCACTTTATCGTTCTGATGTGGAGAAGCTGATCTCTGCAGGGCTGCAACCGGCTGGTCTCCTGTGCGACCACATCGCTCACACCATCACAGGTGTGTGTTTGTGTCTGTGAAGTCAAAAAATGTAAAATTTGTTCTTCCTCTTGATTCATCTCTTCTCACCTTAGAGGACATGTGTGAGCCGATGATACAGTCTCTCCTACACACGATCATCCCGAGGATCGACCGTACTCTGCAGGAAGTGGCCACACCCACCTGTGATGGATTTGCCTCCACCTGGCAATACTTCCTGGAGATGTGTGATGACATCATAGAGCTGGGATCAAAAAGCACATCAGTGACAGATATCAAAAAAGAGGTACATTGACCAGTTATACAATTTAAATACAAAAATGTCCTTGTAATTGTTCTGGAATTTTCTATCCTTAGGTTACACGAGGTCACGTGTGGGCCTTGAGGTCCTCGGCAGTATTAATTGTTTGGCTTTGACTGGGAGCAGTAGGTGCCAGTCTATCTCAACACTGTGGTGGCCAAGGTCGAAGAGACTCTTGCTGCCTGCTTAGACATAATAGATAGCTGGCTGTTGACGTTCCAGTTGACGTAAACAGACATGTGTGTCTCCAGACTAGAATATGTTGACGATAACACCGTTCTTGGTAAAAACATTCTCTTTGTCTCATTTGGGGCGTATAGTATTTGTGGTGTTATCTTGAGGTTTAAAGTCTATCCACCAGCACGAGTTCGGCAGAATGTGAGACGGACTCAGGCACTTCTGATGCACTATGAGAGTGTCTCTAATTCTCCTTGATCAAGCGACAATATATACTACAGCATAAGACATCAAAGGCTTCTGAACACTTCTTCACTCCTGACCTCACCATTGACCTTTGATTCCAGCAATTTCTCCACAACAGTAATGTTACTGACCCTGTTTGCTTTGTGATTTTAAGCTGCTAATTTTCCACAAAAAGAAATGAAATGCTCTAAATCAATTGAACAGTCAAACCACAAATTAAAATCTGATGGTCCCAAGATGATTAAAGGGACAAGAAAAAAAACAAGGACAAGAAAGGACAAGGAAAAAAAATGTTTCCGAAAATGACATATAATTTCTGCTTTTCTTCTTTGAAATACCAGTTTGCCGGGCCTCTTAAATACTTGTAAATGAAATAATGTGAAAAGGAAAAATCATTCTTTGGTTGAACTGCTGAAAACTCACAGTCACACTGAGGCTATAATCTGTTATTAAGGGTCTCAAATAGCATTTTGCTTCATTTCAAATGGTCACAAGCCAAAAACGTGTGAGTCACTGTTCTAGACTTAAACATGGTAGCTGTAGATTTTGTTAGTCCCACACAGAGCAACAGCAGAGGGAGGATCTTTGATTAAAAGTCCCTCCGGCGACAGGAGAACTGTTTTTATAGTTCCCTGAGACCACTTCATTATTTGACTGGCAGCTATACAACTGTACTATATAATTATGTGGTGGAATGTGAAGTGTTTACAGGCCCTGAGGCACGAAATATTTTAATGGAATCTCATGTCATGTTTCTTTTACAGCATTAATAATAAAGAGTATTGTGTGAAGATACATATGGATGCCTCTTTAACTGACAGCTCCTTTACAATACATAGCACTGTACAGGAGATGTTTTGTTTTTTTATCTAAGGTGCTGACACCTCTGAGTGCATTTGGACCAGGAGATGCCAGGATGTGGCAGTGCCTGGACAAGCTGGAGTTGAACTCAGAGGGCCGAACGTGGCTCCAGGAGACGTGGGGGGTCCACAGTGGAACCTGGAGGCCTTTGTTACTCAAAGCTCAGAACGCTCTCTTCAAAGTAATTTAACAAACATGTTCGTTTATCCAGTAATTTAAAGTAAAGAATAGCATTTTTTATGTATCATTCTGCCTCTCACATCCATCCACTTGTCTTCCTCTTCCAGGTGGTTCATATGTGCGCTGTGATGTTCCGGAGGTTGGTCTCTCGATATCCATGTTCTTCTTTCGACTCTTCCCAGCTGACGGCGGTTCTGTGTAGGGTCAAAGAGAGAGTGGTCAAGGTGTGTAAGAAGGGTTGACTTGTAAAAAATACACTTAAAGCAACGCAGTGCAAAAATGGATTTGTTTGCGATTTAGTGCCACCAGTTTCAGAATGCAATACCACTGTGGCAAATATGGACAGCTGTACACGTGTATTTGTTATAATTACATCACTTATGATCAAAAACTAGCGTGTCGACAACTTTGCTCACAGCCAAAACATTAAGCAAGTGCAACAACACAAGACATAGCAGACAGGTAATATTACTTACTAGTCCAACAACAAGAAGCCCAGCTCAGCGACTTTCAGCCAAAGCTCTCGCCAACGACTAAAAGTCAGTCCCAGATTTAAACCTAGTCTAGCAGCTTCTTGCTCAGTCACTCTCTCCTTTTGTCTTCTTATTTTCTTCCATCAGCGTCCTCTTCTATATTTTCAGCTCTGCTATTATGTCCATGGAGGCTGCTGAGCCCAGTTACATTGCCAACAGCTTACTGTCTTTGGCTGCTGTGCATCAACTCTGTGATTTACAGAGTTGATACACAGCAGCCAGAGACCACCAGAGACATGACAGAGACACCAATCACCTGATTACACATCAGTATCAAAATAATTTAAAATCTGTTATTTTATGGTAGAAAGGTTGCAAAATGTTGCTTTAAACTGCAAACAAACTACAGATTTCTTCATCTGTCCCTCTCGCTGTCTCACACTTCTCATAAAAAAACAAACAGCACCTGGATACAGAACTGATGACTCTTAGATCTCAGTTGATTCTGGAGATGATCCTGCTGATAACACTGTCAACATTTACACATGGTGTTGGTGAGCAGGTATGTGTCTTTGTATATGTGCTGTATGTTTATTTTCTTTATTTTGGTTCAATTCTAAAGCTAACACCTCTCAATTTTAGGACCTGTCTCATTATTATGAGATGGTGAACTCAGAACAAGCCCTCTTCATCCACCCAGACACCATCTTCCCCTCCATCCTGAGAGACAATCTGACCTCTTATATCCAGTCAGGTACAGTCTGTGATGAGAAGTAACTAATTAGCACTCTAACCACAAGCATTCTGATTGTATCATGTGTTTGCTGTATTCAAGACTGTTAAAGGTTAAATAATTCTGCTACCAGCTGTGTATGTGTTTTTTCTCCTGCAGTGATGAGGCATTCCCTGCCACAGCAGTTCATGCCTCTCCCCGTCAGTCCCAGAAACCCCTGCAGCTCCAGCTCTAGTTTCTCTGAGCCGGTGTACCACAATATAACTCCTGGTGACTGCAGATGTGAACAAAATGTCTTCCAAACCCCTGAAGGCTCTACCTCAGGAAACACTCACACCAAGCACCATGTCTGACTGGGACACCGACACTTTGGCCAACTCAGAAAACCACACACTCTCACAGCTTGATGCAGGAGAATACGTCTATCTGAATGAAGCATGAAGGAAGTGTAGAACAACGCTGTGTCAGGTCATAACAGGTCCAAAATCAGGTTCTTTGTACATCTCAACATATTGTATGTGTATTAAAGCTGAAATGATTAATCATGTTATCATAGTGACATGGAAGAACTTGTACATCTAGTCAATCTTCATTTTGATGAATAAGTTAATGCTCCTCAGTTGTCCTCACTTAAATGCCTTAGCTTGAAGATCTTAGTACAGCATACATGGGCACAGTCACATACCAAAAACTTAAAGCAACATTACATTCCCTCAGCTTCACACACTGTGCCCCATGTTATACGGAATCATGTATAGTCACGTCACCTAGGAGGAGACAAAACAATGTGGGTGTATCCCACAGTGATTGCTGTTTCTCAGGGGAATCTGGAACATCTCCAAGGCCTCATCTTATCTTTGTCTCCAGGCAGCAGAGTCTCCCAGTCATGCCAAGAGTGGAGGACTCTGAAGAGACCTCTTAGATTAACTAACCATTACATGGCATAAATTAAACATCCTTTATGTCCAATACATTTCTACCACAATTAGTCTTTGGACAAAACTACAACTATTTTCATAATAGTTTGTAGATATTTATTCAGCAAAAATGCCAAACATGAGCTAATTCCAGCGTCTCAAATATGGGGATTAGTTACTTTGCCTGCTCTGCATCATAGAAAAATAAGTAGCTTTGGGTTTTTGGACTGTTGGTCAAATGAAGCAATTTGAAGACTTTACTTTAAGCCTTGGGAAATTGTTATCCACATTCTGCACCAGTTACTCAGTTACTTAAAAAAATAGTCCACAGATTAAACAACAATGAAAATAATGGTAAGTAGCAGAATTGTGCTGTTTCACTAAAATTCAGTCAGAGATTTACTTGTCTGACAGCCTCTGTCATCCTTTCCAGTCTCTTCATCTCTGCCATTTTGACCATAGAAGCTGCTGAGCCAGGTTACATCGCTGCTTGCCCAGCTCAGATTCTGTCATGACATTCGTTCTGCTCCCTGTCCCCTGCAGAGGACATCAGAAGGAAAACCAGAAAACATTTTCTCTCTAAAATATGATCCAGTTTCACCAAAATCAGTGAGATAGTTGGTGGTATGTGACTTGAAGTGCCATGAAGCATTACAAAACTCACCCCACGGGTGATCACACCCAGACCACAAAGTTTACATAGAGTGAAAACAGGCATACATGATGCAGAGTCAGTGTAGCATCAAAGTGTTGGGTAGAAAAGTTACACAATGTTGCTGCAACCGCTGCAAAATAGTGGTCATTAATGTACGGACCTCCTGAGGGTCCCAGAAACTACCAGAAAAAATATGAAACTTTTTCTTTTTGCATTTTTCTTGCAAAAAAAGTCCTCTAAAATCATGTATATGAAACAATCTGAGAATAATAAAGTCAGTCTTTGAACTGAGTGCTCTTAAGTTGTCGCCAGTATATTGAACACATGGTCACGCCCATATCACTTTCTATCGTTCCTACAGCTGGATCTGCTCTTAAAGGGGAGGACAGCACATTACAGGAGGGAGCCCAGTAGTCTACTTGGCCGTAGAGGATACAAGAAGTTAATTATATTAAATAGAAATCGAAAGAAAAGTAAAGCTGGATATATTATGGTTGAAGCAGGATTCATGTGATTCATTTTCACCATGTGCACAGGCACAGAAAGGTGGGTCTTTTAAGAACACCGAGTTCCCCTTAAAGGAGTCCAGACCTGCCCTTTATTTCGGCCAGCTCCTCCGCCATGTATCCGCTGTCGGCATAAAACAACAGCGGACCCTCGGCTATCTACATCCTCCGTGCCCTTCTCTGTCCGCCGCGTCAACAGTGAGTTTCTCTTCCCCTGCCATGCCCCGGGTCACCTCACTGTTGCCTGCCCTGCTCTTCGTTCTCCTGCCGGGCCCGAGCCGGGGATATTTCCCCGAGGAGCGCTGGAGCCCCGAGTCTCCGCTCCTCGCTCCCCGGGTCGTTATCTCGCTGGTCTGCCGCAACTCGGCGCACTCTCTGCCGCTGTTCCTCGGAACCATCGAGCGCCTCAACTACCCGAAGGACCGCATTGCGCTGTGGTGAGTGCAACTAACGGAATAACACTTAATGTCAGACTGTGTGAAGTCATAAACTTTGAGAAGAATTATAAGAATATTAAATTGGAAATAAAGTGCGATAAAGTGTGATTTAACGTCAGTGTGAGCTCATTAAAGGAGCGCGAGCGACACGTCAAGCCCTTGTAGACATATAGGAAAACTCTGCGTGCGTTTGCGCGTGCGCTTGTGAGTTTTGGCAAGGTGGGGCCGCTATTAGGATGTAGGTAAATGCACGAGCGCTTCACCTCCAAACATAACCAACCAAATCATGTGTTTAAATATAAAATTAAAGCAGCGTGGCTGGTCCACGAGCAGGGGCTTTGTATGGACTTTCCCCCCCCGGCAGAGGAGCACTGAGGGCGGGTTGCACTAGTAGAGTCGTGCCCATGAAAAGTTCCATTCAGTCACAGATCTTCTCTCTCTCTCTCATCGCCCCTCTGGTTTTTCCCCCCTCAAACCCTCCCTCCCGGTTTCTTCCCCCTCCCTCCTCTCTTTTCCACATCTTCGTCTTGCAGACTGGAAACAAAACCCGCATTGTTGCTGTTAAAAAATGTTTTAATCCACGTACATCAAACTGTGAAACAAACATCTGTGGAGCGGTTTATTAGTCGCCTCTGCCGGATTTCCCTTCCTCAAGCTCAGTCTGTTGTTCTGTCACCCAGCCCCCCAGCCTTCCAGATCTTTCTTGTCTCAGGCACTGCTGACTTCCTCTCTACATTTTAACCCCGTTCCAGTACATCTGTTTATACAGATTAAGTTAATCTTTCCATCAGCATTCACACCTGACAGGTTAGATTATATTTCTTGGCCTGAGGCAGAGCGGTGTTTAATGTGGCTGCCTGAGTTTAGACTAAAATTAAACATCATTCAGTGCTATGAGCTGATTGTTTGATTCGCAGACAGTGCTATGCCTCGACTGAGAGTAAATGCTGAATTGATCTTTTTCATTGAGAGCTTGAATGAGGGACTCGAGTGTCCTTGTGTCTCTTTAAACAGCCCGGATATTGAACTTTTCTTCTGGTATCCAAGCCACAAAATCAGCCTCTGTGCCTCAGTCTAACTATTCCCATGTGGTGGCAGCCTGAGTTCAGTTTTCTGCAGGGTTGCTTTGATCTACGACACATCTCTTCCCCGAGTGGAAGAACGGGTATAACATTTTTTTGAAATGCAGCATGAAAGACATAAATTGAGCTGCTAGCCCGCCACCTGTCGATACCTGCAGTTATCAGCCTGACAGGTTAAGATGGACTACTTGGCAAGCAGCAGTATAGACACACATGCATGCCTGCCTCATGGTGTGTATGTGTGTGTGTGTGTGTGTGTGTGTGTGTGTGTGTATGTGTGTTCTGCTTAGACATGCAGGATGGATATTAACAATCCATAAATCCTCTATTTTCATCTCTCTGCCTCTTTCTCAGCTCTGTCTTATCCTTTAGGCATGGTACAGTTGTTGGAATACAAGCAATCCCAACTATTTACTCTCCATAAACCCTTTTTTATTCACTTCCTCTGCTCATTCAAAACTCCACAGCAGTCAGAGAGGGAGAGGTAGACGGGTGTCGAGGGAGAGAGAGGAGGAGGAAGAAGAAGATGGATCGGTGAGTTGGTCACATGTAGGTGTCCGGACAGCACTGCGGTGTTAAAATGCCACAGACAGATGGGAAACTAACACCTGCAGCACGCCGACTGTCACTCAGTACATGACAGGGCTGGGAGTAAATCCATTTCTCTCATATTTACACATTCTTTCTCTCTCTCTCTCTCTCTCTCTCTCCTGTTTTGTCTGTGCCCTTCACTCACACACTCACACTGAGATTTGTTATGATAACACAGACAGCAGACGAATGCCTCTCCTCCCCTTCTCTTGCCCCCATTGTGTTCTTCTTTGTCCATGATAACATGTCCATGATTGCATAGTGATGTGCAACTCTGCTCTAATGACCCTTAGAGGATGAAAAGCCAAAAACAGAGATTAGATAATAAATAATAAAATAATAATAATAACTTTATTTATATAGCACCTTTAAAGGTCCAGTGTGTAAGATTTAGTTTACTTTGCAGGAATGTAATACAATATTCATTAGTATGTTTTCATTAGTGCATAATAACCTGGACATGAGAATCATTGTGTTTTTGTTGTCTGATCTAGATCTAGATCTGGACTTTTGCTTTTTATGTGAATTTCGCTGCCTGAGTTTTTCCTATGCTTTTTCCATGCTTGGAAGGATATGGGAGACATGGGAGAGTATTCATTTAGTTGCAATCTGCAATTTCACTGCTAGGTGCACAAATCTTACACACTGGACCTTTAAAAAAAACAGAGTTTACTAAGGGCTTTACAGAGCAGCGGACCCAGAAGAAGGCCACACAGGTTAAGATCAAGAAAAGTAAAATCGTAAAAAACATAACAGATTGCCACAGAAACAGGCAGTACCATGAAAAGAAAAAGAAAAACCAGCTGTTCATTGACAGTCTCGAAGAAAGAGAAAGTGTAAAGCTGACATTAAAAATGTAGGTCTGGTTAAGAGTAAAGGGATAAAAAGATGATAAAAGAAAAAAACACGAGATTCAATCTGGGACCTGGATATATTGAGAGCATCATAATGTTTTCTTTTAACTAGATAAGATGTAGTAAGATTATGTTTTCATTAGTGTATATGAGATGCTGCAGGTCCTCTTCCATGGAGTCCGCCACGTTGAACTGCCATCTTTTTTTTTTTTGTTTCACTGTCAAATTTCCCCTTCATGCTATGAAAAGGAAGGGGAGGGTGATATTAGGTGGTTGCAAACAGTAACTACACTGCTAGATGCTACTAAATCCTAAACACTGGTCCTTTTAAAGCTGCAGTAATCAGTATTTTCATATAAGCGAATGATAACAAATGATAAGCAATGATTAAAATGACAATGTGGCAGTTGTTTGCTCACACTGTTCCATAGTTATTTTAGTCAGTGTTTTGATTAAAGCTTGTTCTGTTGCCTCTCCAAAAAACAATTAATTTCAGCTTTTAAGTCGGTGTTACAGTTCAGCAAATCCGACTCAAATAAACAAACAGTGACTCATTCGACAAGTTTGATCATCATGTTTGAGTGTTTTCTAAAACACCAACAGTGATTCCCAGTTGTTTTGAAATAGGGCTGCAACGAACAGTTATTTTTATTATTGATTAATCTTCCAATTGTTCTTTTAATCAAGCGATTCATTTTTTAGTCAGAGGGAAGCGAAACATTATAATATCACAGAGCCCAAGTTGGCATTTACAAATTGCCTGTTTTGTCAGACCAATGATCCAAAACATGAAGCTGCTGAATTTACAATCATATAAATCAGAAAAGCAGATAATCATAATAATGTCACATTTGAAAAGTGGTAAGATTCAAATGTTTTCGCATATTTACTTGATAAATTACTCAAACTATTAATTGCCTATTGAAACCCACTAATGAATTAAATGACTAATCTCTTTAGTAGTAATTTAAAAAATATCACAACATTTAAGTTTGTCAATATCACCCACTGCTAACTGTTCACGAAAATGAACTACATCAGTATACACGTCACTGGATCAAACCTATTCCAAAATACTGCTGCTTAGTACCGAGCACTAATCTGATACCACTGGGGGGTTTTTGACCTCATTCATCTATGTGTAAGATAACATGAACATTTAATTACACATTCTTCATTTATGTAGAGACCTGAGCACACTGTAATAAATGTATGAACCAGACCAGGACCAGAACATAATGGAGTTCCTGCAGTGAGATTGTGAGTGTCAGAATAATGACTGCTGGTAAATATTAATAAATAAGACATTATCATTCAGAGGGATTGCTGTGTTGCTCACAAGTCACTCAGTGGCCAAATGCGACTGAATAAAGGTGTTTTTTATGAGGCTCTGTGTTTAAAAAGGTCGATCAAGGTGCGCTCCTTCTTACTCATGGTCTCTCTCTGTTGTCTTTCATCTTCCCACAGGGTGGCGACAGATCACAACATAGATAACACAACAGCCATACTGAGAGAGTGGCTCATCAAGGTGCAGAATGACTATCACTATGTGGAATGGAGACCTGATGATGAATCCAGGTATGTGTCTGTGTGAGTGTTTATGTGTGTCTGTGTGAGTGTGAGTAGATTACTTAATGAGTCTGTCTGTGTCTGTCCCAGTGCCTTTGAAGACGAGGGGGGGCCTAAGCACTGGAATAATCTCCGTTATGAACATGTAATGAAGCTCCGTCAGGCAGCGCTGGAGACCGCCCGTGAGATCTGGGCCGACTACCTCCTGGTATGTTATCATCCACTCAATGGCTTCATAAGCCTCTTCTTATTATGTATTATGTATGTGTGTAAGTAAAGAGGCTGATTAATCCGTCATCTACTCCTCCTTATACCTGTTCATCTGTTAACGGGGCGAAAATGAAAAATGTAAACGAGAAAGCAAATCTCAATCTTTTAAACAGAAACTGAACTGCATTAAAGTGACAAAATCAATGACTTATGAATAAAGTTATGTTGTAGACTAACAGAGGTTTTCAATGACTACTCACTAATGCATATTTATTAAGTGTTTTAATTTCTATTACATCTTAAAATCTAATGTAGTGAAAGAAAGTATTTTTGTATTTGTGGGTTATTATTTGTCATTTTGTTACAGCAGATTTTTAAAAATATATATAACGCAGAAAGATCTGCTGTTTTTTGTCAGTATAACCAATGATTACATTATTTCTTAACAGTAGAATAAAGTGTTGTTGCTATGGTTACCTGCATTTTAATATAGCATGTGCACTGATTTAGAAACTCTTTTACTCAAGCTGTTAAGCCCCGGAAATATAAATAAATAAAAACGAACTAGTAAATAGACCTTGAGTTGAGATTTTACTCTTACTAGGGTTGGCAATGAATTTTGATGTGTAGTTAAAAAGATGATTTTTTTTTTTTTTAAGTGTCTTGATTTTAATAACACCTTCCAGTCAGAAATGTTTTTTTCCCCCCCATGTCCTTGATGAGCAAAAGAGGATATTTGAGAGTTTAAAAACTCTTTTGGACACACAGCTAGAATAAACAAAATCTTAAGCATTCCTTAAATTTGGTCGTATGTGTGTAAGTATGACCAAGCTGTGTGGTGAGTGGGAGAGAAAGGTGTCTCTGTTTTCTGGTGAATACACAATGTATTTAAGCTACCTCAGACATATCTTTGGCAATTATGTTGTGCATTGATTTTCTTTCTACTTACTGCCAACATATAGATTCTGATGTATCTGGGATAAGTTTAGCAAGTACGGTTTCAAATGTGAGTGAAGAATGTTCTCCGCTTTAAATTTGCAGTATGAAATCCATGCGGACAAATATTATGGCTGAAGAAAATATAGGACTGATTAGGAGCCATCTTCATTTAATGATTTTGGTGAAACACATCAAACATTGGCTCTGAACAACTGTTGTTCTTTGGACATGAAACTGTTGTAAACACACCAGAATACAGAGCAGAGTCCTGCAAATACAAATCTGTCAGACAGGCTGTGGGATGAAACGTTTTACGATGCTCACAGTGCTCTGACCGAAGCCATGTCGCTGTGGACCAATCAATCACTCAGCGGCAACGGGTGACATTTTGTGCGCGCTTGCATGTGCACGTTTGTGTGTGATGTGTTGTGTTGTCAATATTGTGCCCTTCTCCGCTGTCTGCAGGTGGCTGACTGTGACAACCTGCTCACCAATCAGAATGTGTTGTGGAAGCTGATGAAGGAGAACAAGACTATTGTAGCACCCATGCTGGAGTCCAGAGCCGCGTATTCTAACTTCTGGTGCGGCATGACTTCCCAGGTACACACACAGATGTTTTGTTTTTAATGCCGTTAACGTCTTGCACCTGTGTAACAGCTTCAGGTTCACCTCACAGTTCGTTCACATCTTCTGAGTGTGGCATAAATATTTTGACAGATTTCTACGTTTGAGCAATATATTAACAACATTGACACCCGGGCCAAGAAAGGTATGAGTACAACACCTACTATCAGAATATTTAGAAATAGTATTATGAATTATGAATCAGATTAAACATTTAAATTAGTTCAGCATGGGCGTAAAATGATAAGCAGCATGTTAGTACAGCTCTTTCTTTTCCTCTATATTGTTACATTAAAACACGTTACTCTTGCACACAGACTGAACCAACAGGCTGCGGATTATTTATCAAGTGTCACCTTTATAATGTCTCTATAAAAACATATATCTTTTTTTACATTGACGAGTAATGCAATCCAGATAACCGTCTACTGTGAACTCACTTTTCATGCAGTCCTGCTGAATAATAGAGCACATCGTCTTCCACCTTCAGAACTCAGAAATATGATCTGGGAGGAATTTTACACTTTTTACAATTTTTTCTTATGCATGAGGAAATCAAATTTGTGCAAATAATTTAAGAAACGCTGTAAATGAGGCATAGGGGAGACATTTTCCTATTTTACTGTGTCAATGATTTGTCTCACAGGTGCTCTGAAAAAGGTTTGTGATATCAGTAGTGTATATGGCTGGTACGCAGACAGCACGCACAGCTTATTGTGTTTAATTTGCTTCACCTTCTCAGTCTGTTACTTCTGCTTACTCAAAACTAAACTCTAGGCTTCAACGTCTGTTAATTGATGTATCTGTCATTTAATCGTTTGACTGTGTGGAAGCAGTTTTTTATATGCAGACACTCTGGTGTCCTGAGAGTTATGCCAATGTGATTTTGACAACATCTGATGTCTCAGGCATTATGTATTTGCATGTCTTGGATACAGTTCTGTCTGTGATCTAAGTCTGTCTAGAAAGGATGCCTTTGAGTGCCCATCTTAGTTTCTTTTCAAATCAGAGTAGACATACGGACATTGTCTTTCCTCCAGCACAAAATCAACCAACTCAAACCACGAGTCTGCCTCTCTGATCCCTGCAAAGAACATTTTTTTCCACGACAGTTAATGGGCCTGTAGCCAAAAGGAAATAAGCATGTCTGTCAATGGCTTTTCCTATAAGTCAGTCTCAGTCACTTAATTTTTTTTATTTCTCATCATTTTTAGTGATTGAGTAGTAAAGTATGGCGTTTCAGATGTCTTCCGCTTAAATATTTTTTTTGCTGATACGTAGCTATATTTCACAGACTGTGTGGGCAGACATAGTCAAGTTCCCCCTGATGTTTTAAGTCTTCCCTAGCTTTTTATTTCATAAGAAAACAGGTTGTAACCGTGCAGCGTTTGTGTGCACTCTGCGCAGGGTTACTACAAGCGTACACCAGCCTACATGCCTATCCGTAAGCAGGAGCGTCGTGGGTGTTTTGCTGTACCAATGGTCCACTCTACCTACCTGGTGGACCTGCAGAAAGAAGCCTCCCGCCAGCTGGCTTTTTATCCGCCACACCCCGAGTACAGCTGGGCCCTGGATGATGTCATCGTCTTTGCCTACTCAGCTCGCATGGCAGGTGAGACGAATACAACAGAGAGGGCTGGTTAAATGTCTTTCTAGGCTTGTTGTGTTTGTTTTTAAGCATGTTTTTCCTTTCTTTTTTTATCTTCTCAGATGTGCAGATGTACATATGCAACAAAGAATCTTACGGGTATTTCCCAGTTCCAATGCGTTCCCATGCTACCTTGCAGGATGAGGCGGAGAGCTTCTTGCATACTCAACTTGAGGTCATGGGTGAGTCCAGAGGTCAAAGAGCGCTCAGAGAGGCCTGAACGATTTCTTTGTGTTTCACCGTTTTAGCAAAAGGCAGCTTCTTGTGAAGAAGCACTTAAACCGACACTAGGCTGTGATTACACTTAACATTACATTCAACTTTTATCCTTCACTGGCAGTGTTATGTTGTTCTGGTCTGCAGGTTTTGCATTTTAATGGATTTTAGATGAACTGGATGTTTATTGTTTTGTTGCTGTACCCCTTATGAAAAAGCCAGACAAGTTTTTTGGAAGTCGCCTAAAGTTATATTGAGTTATAGAGTCACCATAGCAATGCAATAAAATTTATGGCTCTGCCTAAAAACCACACACTTAATTAGACATTGTCTGCTTTTTTTTTTCTAAAAGTGTATCTGCAGCCAGTTTTTTTTCTGTTTAAGACGTTGGCAGTTAAGCGTGGAAAGCTGTTCAGATGATACATACAGTACAACCGGAGAGGAAACAGAGTGTGCACAAAAAAGTGGCATTAAAATGCAAAGGAAATGCAGTGATAGATGATGGTCCTCTAATTCAAAGACTCTCCAAATAGATTCCAGGTTATCAGAATTAAAGCAGGGTCCGACTGAAACTCTCTTTTGTCACAACATTATATTCTAATATATGTGCTCTTCTTACAGCATGACTATATGCATACTAGGTCACCATGGGGTTTGAAACCTACATAATGAATGCTAATAATAATCCTAGTGTGTAAAATCAAAGCTAAAGTTGAATTATGGTTCATTTTTGGGAGCTCCTTGGAAACCATGGTTTGGGAACCCCCTGTTCTAACACATTACTCATTCTCTTTGTAACCTTCCCCCTCTTTTATTTCTTTGAAAGTAAAAAATCCTCCATTGGAGCCCTCCAGCTTCCTGTCTCTTCCTCCCAAGCAGCCTAACAAGATGGGCTTTGATGAGGTACACACACTCAACCACGCACACACAAACACATAAAACACACACAGTAACCTATGCATGTGTGTGAGGTTTTGCATTTGTGTGCACTCAGGTGTTTATGATCAATCTGGTGCGGAGATCTGACCGTCGTGTGCGAATGCTGAGAACTCTGAACGAGCAGGAGATCAGCTGTAAGGTTGTTGCTGCTGTGGATGGCAAGTACGTTTCTCATCTTCTTCCTCCCCCACCGCCTGTGTCTCCCTGATTTGTGCCTCTGCAGCATGTGGTGTGTAGATTGATGTAGGCATGCTGAGCTGAGACAAACAACCAGGTGAAGAGTAGCAGGAGCATGCTGTCATTCAAAGATTCCCTGAACACATAATTTTAGCTCATCTGTGAGGGAAACGTAGCTCTTATCTTTATGTAGGCTCTCCAGTCATTAGTATCATGTTCTACATATTTGTTTGTACTGTCGTTAAAAGCCTGTCGCAACACCTGCACGGCTTTTGTTATATTTGCATTGTATTTTTTTATTCAAGACACTCATCACATCCATGTGATTAATTGTTTTCACGTCTAACCTCTTCATTTATCCCTTCTCTTTCTCTCAGAGCTCTGAACATCACTGATATAGAGTCCATGGGGATAAAGATGCTGCCAGGATACAAAGACCCTTATCATGGTCGACCTCTCACCAAGGGAGAACTGGGCTGTTTCCTCTCTCATTACAACATCTGGAAGGAGGTGAGGTGATGTTCAAACAGGCCTCAGGTCTCTGGGTCTGTACATGGCAGATAACACTAACTACTGAAAAATCGTAACTCAGTTCGTGTTAGGAAAGGCGCCTTGGAGGGAGTAATGAGTTTGTGTGATTTATGTTTCAATAAATGCGCTGCCTTTTGTGTAATAAGGGTTTTGAGCAACTTGTCGAAACCTGTCTGTGGTTTATATGTTTTCAGCTCCTTACTTTAGTTCAGCATCATATCAGAAAAGAAAATGTACTCACTGTAGATAATGTGTATTAAAGCAGGTTTAAAAACTTTTAGGATACTTTTATTTAAGACTTTATAGTTTAACTGCACTATTTTCCTGGAGAAGGTGTCCCTAATGAGCACAACACTGTCAGTATAAAATCAGCTACAATCAACCAAGTTAATGCAGCAAGAGCACCATGAAAGAAATGGAAAGCACAGAAAACTTTTATCTATTATTGCAAATGCTTCTGTACTTGTAATACTTTCAAACTAAGTAAATGAAAAAAAGAAATGTTGTTGAGACCTTTCCATCACAGTAATGCTTATGCCAGCTCACCATTATCCCAGCAACACTGAATTAAATTCACATGTTCTGGTGTGTGTGTGTGTGTGTGTGTGTGTGTGTGTGTGTAGATTGTAGATCGTGGTCTGCAGACCTCCCTGGTCATCGAGGACGACCTCCGCTTTGAGGTATTCTTCAAACGCCGTCTGCAGACTCTGCTGCAAGAGGTGACGACATTCAAACTGGACTGGGATCTCATGTGAGTGATGCTTCAGTGAACAGAAGGAAAACATGATGTCGTAAACAAAGAGGATTATCATCCCCCTACAGTGAAATCCGCCCATCTGTCACACATGATATCTCAGATACCACTGATCGGATGCAGAAATCACTTATTAATGCATGTTAGCATCACACTGCTGAGTATAAGGACAGCAAACTGGGGTGAGTTATTTTGGAAAATAAAACTATTGTTTGTTTTCTGTACAGTCAACCTAACTGACAGCCTCGTATCATTTCTACAAAAATGAGCAGTAGATTTTGTTTTCATAAAAACTCTGAGGTACCTAACAATGTGAGGCTAGAACTACAACTCCCAAGGAGCATTTTGATAAGAAACATCCCATCACTGACCTTGAAATTCTTCCAAATGCACCACTGATAACAAGCTGAGGCTAAAGATTATATTAAAAACAGTATATTATGTTCAGCAGTTTAAATCAACTCACTCTGGGGTGAATTTTGGATGAATTCAGCAACTATGGTGCACTGTTTTGTTCCCAACTCAAGCGTTTTGAATTTGCAACAACTCCCCCGGCAGTGTTTCCATAGCAACAGTGGCGAAGGCTTATGGATGTTGTACTACTTAAAGCTACTTTTAAAGAAAAAAGATTTCTCAGCATCACAGTTGAAATAATTCAAATTGATAGCCATAACCTAAACTCTGCAGCACAGTTGCTGTTGCCTCACAGCAAGAAGGTTCTGGACCAGGTTAATTGGTGACTCTAAATTGTCTGTAGGTGTGAATGTGAGCAGGTATGGTAGTTTGTCTCTATGCGTCAGCCCTATGATGAACTGGTGTGCCCTGCCTCTTGCCCAATGTCCACGACCCTGATAAAGATGAGCTGTTACTGAAAATGACTGAATGAACCTAAACTTCTAGTATTGTTACATTATCTTGGGGTCTCCAGTGTTTCCATGTTGAATAATGTCCTTTCACTTTGCAGCTGTAATTTGCTGGAGGAAAGGACTTCATTATATGGGGAATTACATTTTTAAGTGCACAGCGAAATTCATTTGTGGTGGAGTAAATGTTGGAAGCTTGGTCGATGTAGTGATGTAGTGTCCTGGTGTGTTGGGGTGTTAACTTTTATAAAAATGTATTTGTAGCATTTACTGTTGTCTCACGACAGAGAGAAAACCATGCTACATCTTTTTTAGCGTTGGGAAACTCCACGCACAATTCAATTTTAAAACGATTAGCGATGCATTTCGATGCATCAAAACGAACGGGATGGTATGATGGTATGATGTGCCTCAGCTCCAAAGTGTGCAACATAACACAGAAGCCCTGGTAGGGATGCAAATCCTTGGTAATAAACGTTGCAGTAGAGTTGGGTGGAGGCTTTGCTAACACATGTTCAATAGTTCTCTGGTTAGCATCTGCAACCGGTCCTTTTTCCTCCAACTCAAGGTGGACATGGAAGAGATGATTCCTCACATTGGTTGGTCATTTGACACACCTTGCAAATCGTGTGTCTCTTGTCCTAAAGCTCTTGATTGTCTTCAATTTCATGAAAGCTAAGATCCCTCCATACGGTGGCATTCAAAGCAGCCATTTTCACATGTAGCGTCGAACGTGAGATGTGAGAACGTGCCTCATGTGCATGCCTGGTGGCCATATTTGTAGTTCTGTGATGTTAGGTTGCATCAGGTGCTCTTAATCTTGAAATTTTAGTTTTAAAATTCTAATGATCAGCTTTTATGCACTGAGATATAATCACTTTTTCCCACCCCTAATCTCTTGTGTGAAACAGTGCTGTATAAAATCAGATGCTGCAGCAGGTTTGCACTCTATGGATCTACTGATTTCACTGTTTTAATACTGATGTAACTGGGCTCCAAGTTTAGCGCTTGTGATATTGATTGTCTGTCTTTAATACAGTTACATTGGGCGGAAGCGAATGCAGGTGGACCACCCAGAGACATCTGTACCTAACATCCACAATCTGGTGGAGGCAGACTACTCCTACTGGACGCTAGGCTACATGTTGTCATTACAAGGAGCCCAGAAACTCCTCAGGGCTGAACCTCTGAGAAAGATGCTTCCTGTCGATGAGTTCCTCCCTGTCATGTACAACAAACATCCAGTGTGAGTAAAACCCATTTGTCCCTTCATCCTCTTTCTGTTGCTCTTATCTGTCTGTTCTTTTTGAGCTCTTGTTAATCTAATCATGTCTTCGCTGTCCTCACTCTTCAGGTCAGAGTACATGGACCACTTTGAGAGTCGGGACCTGCATGCGTTTTCTGCCGAGCCGCTTCTGGTGTATCCCACCCATTACACAGGAGACAAGGGCTACATCAGCGACACGGAGACATCAGTGGTCTGGGACAACGAGACCGTCAAAACCGACTGGGACCGAGCCAAGTCGAGGAAAACTCAAGAGCAGGGGGAGCTGAGTTTCAAGGCCCAGAACTCTGACGTACTCCAGTCTGAACTGGAGAACTGGAGCGCGCGGGACGAGCTGTGATGAAGAGGACATGAGAAGGAGAGATGGGAGAGAACTCTGATGTACAGAGAAAAGGATGAGGGCAATAGAACAAAGCTGTGATGGTAGGAGGGAATGGATAAGATGGAGGGTGTAGAACTGAATGCAGGAGAAGCATGAGGCAGAGTAGATGAGGGACAAATGATTTGCCTTGTACATTTCTCTCTTGAACTTTGTCTGACGGGGAGGTTAGATATAGAGTTAACTCTTGAAGAGTCAGCTAGCAGCTTTTGTTTTATTTATTGCATCCAATGCACATCCCTTGACTACAGCCTGGGCCAATAATAGTTTAATGTTTCATATATTTAATACCATATCATAAGAAAATTCTCCCTTTGGGTACTTTTTTCGAAAAATAAATGAATTGAAAGAAGAAGATTTAGCCCAAATCTAAAATATCTTTAAAAAAATTCTAGTAAGTTTTTATTACCAAAACTTCACCTAACTAGAGAAGAGGGCACTCAGTACACCACCAGGTGTGTCTGCAGACATGTGGGTGGGGAACAGGGCAGGCTGAGTGAACAGCATGTATCCATGAGTATAACGCTAGAATGAAGGGAAAACAACATGGATGTTACATTATAAAGGTGCAAATCTGGACAGGAACAATTACAAAACACTAGTGAGGTAAAATGTCAGTTTCAAATAACAAAATAACCGCCAACACTAACATGTCCACCATGTACGTTGTCCCCAGCGGAAACAAGACTCCAAACTGAAGCAGTTGGTGATCACTTGCGGCCTCTTCCGGCTGGTTAAATGGGATGACGACTCAACAGAGCGGTCAATGAAATAGGTCTTTAAAAAATTGTGAGTCACTGCAACAAAGAGAGGTCCGTGAGCATACAGTCATAAATGTGCACAAAAAAATATTAAGCTGATCTGTACATTAGTATGTGAGATTAGGACAGACACAGACGCGCGACCAAACACATGATAATTACACGTTAAAGCTGCAGTATGTTTTGGGGTTGAAATGGGAACCTCTAACATGAAAGATTATGTTACATGTTTTCTTAACAGTGCTATACTCTGAGCGGCTCCCAACCTGTTTGGCTTTTTTAACCCTTTAAAAAGAAGCTCTACTTGTCTACTTGTAACCCTCAATCACCACGTCTACTGACTGTAATGGGTTCAAAGAGCGATTTTCAAAGAACAAAAGCAAAGAGAAACTTTGTATAAAAAGAAATCGTCTCGTGACACAATCCTCACATTTATCTTGTAACACCTTTATAGGGACCTGATTCCCAAGTTTGGAACCACTGCTCTCTTCTTCTTCTTCTTCCTCTCTTGCTGTTTAGTTTAGCTCCAAGTAGCCAATGTGTTATTTAAGTAAAGTTGTTACTTAATAACCGTAAGTATTTTTCACTCATGAATGTATCAGTGTTTTCTTCTATTTGCTGACAAACCTTTTTACAGTTTGACAGCAGCAATGTATTGGTTTAGTGTTTTCCCCCTCAGTACATATTGCAGTTTTAACTCAGCCTTTGTTCCATTTTGTTTGTTGAAGATTACAAAAAAACAACAAATGAATATAGATTTTTAGTAACTTTTCATGCTTCGTCTCTCCTCTGTGTTTACAAAGTGTCTTTTTTTTTTTTCAACCAAAGAACGAATAAAAACTTTTATAATGAAAGGCTTGTTTGGTTGTGTTGTTCTGAATTTAGCTCAGACTACGGGGGGACATACTCGAGCATAAGTCCCTCTAAGCTCAGTTAAAAGTACACGGTAGCACTGACAAATTGTGGGTTCATTTCTAGTCAGTGGCTAAAACATAAAAATACACCCTGCACTGGCTTTTCTCTCTCTCTCTCTCTCTCTCTCTCTCTTTTTTTTTTTTTGGCACACAGCAGTTTTATTTCAGCGCAGACATGATGCCCCACAACCCAGCTGAGACATTTCTTTTAATTAGTGCCGGCTGGTGTTTGCCCGCCTTGCCAGTACATAATGGCCAGTTTGGGCTGCAGCAGGCCACCATTACTCCTCCTCTCTCACTGTGTTTACACAGACGGTCCCTCATTTACTGTTAACCTGTGAGGCGCGACCCTGCTACACTGACTGTTATACAGTTTCATGATATCTGCATCCAACACAGTCTGTTTATACACTATACAGGATGGACTTACCACTGTGTGGTAGCTACACTCTGGTGTTTAGGTACAGGCTAACATGATGATGGGTCATTATTTTTGCAGGTATTTGATCATAGAGTGTTGGACACATTTTGACATAATGGTAGCACCTGTGAACACTGAAAGACATTTCAGTCTTGTCAGAAACAGTGGAGGCCAACATGCAGCAAACATGGACTAAAATGCTTTAGCATGTGTGATTTGCTGACATGTCCACAGTATGTTTATGTTTATTTTGTCATGGGAGGACCTGTGTGTGTGTTCATGTGTGTGTCCACGTGTATTGGCACAAGTCTGTGACTCAGACTAATCCTATTAGATCTCTCTCCCTCCCCATCTCTATATTTACCTCACCCCTCTCTGAGATTAAGCCAGGTATTTTCCACAAGAGGCTCTGCAGATCAATAGCCACTATTTTACAGTACGACCTGCTGGGGGTTTTACTAGAACCAGGCTGGACTATCGACTGCCTCAGTTCATTTCCTCGACGCTCTGCATCCTGGCTGTCAAATCACCTTGATAACAGGATGCTAAAGAATCATTACAGAGCTCTGAGGGGTAAAAGAGTGACGTCAGTAATTAGTAAGACAACAAATATCACTGTTTGGCTGTGAGGGAAAGATGTGAAGCAGTTTAGGAGGCTTTACTTGATGTTTCATACTGTAAAGCATGTCTGCCTTTCTTTCTACCCATTTAACCTCTTGTCAGTCTTCTCTTTGCAATCCAATTTGTCCCGTTTCTTCATCCTTCCTTTCCTCCCTCCCTTCGTCTCTTTAAGTAATAAGATTGCTACTGTTGAGCTGGTGTTTTAGGACACACACACATATACGCACACACAGGAGCAAACTCTGCCTCTGAATTACAGCACTGCCACACCTCCATCTGTAATCTCACTCAGAGAGTGCAGGGTGAAGAAATTACAGAGAGAGCGAGGTGAAGAGTCATGGAAAGGTGTCACTAAAATAACAAACGTCAACGGATTTAAAGAAAGCAAATCAAAGAAAGAATTCAATGGCTTGAATGAGAGGAGAAGCTGGACATATTTCTTTTCTTGTAGGAGTCGAGGAGTTTCAAGGTGAGGTAAATTACTTGTGGTATATGCAGCTGCCACAGTACATACAAAGATTGATGGCCTATTAAATTTGCTACTAACAAAACAAGGCAGTGTTGCCAGTATATATCAGGTGCTATCGATCAGGTTCAAAAAGGGAACTGGATGATTGTGAAATACCTTTTCCAAATGTAGGATTTAAGCGCTGACCTGTCTGAGTCTTCCAGTAAATCCTCTCTTTTTTCCCAGGTAAGATGCAATCCTGCTCAATTTCAGACATATTTCTTCTACATCAGCCTTGGAAGTTTCAGTGCAGAGTTGTAGTCTCAAATGGATCTGGCACAGCTCAGAGCCAGAGAGCCAAATCTAATTTGTGAGGTTATCGCTGTCAATTCACAGCCTGCAGCGACTACTTCGACAGTGAAATACAGGCTGGCTGAGACAGATAAAGCACATTTCTGAGCTGTTAGGCCTGAATTTTATTTCTATATCTGAAATTTATTTCTTATGTAGTTTTTTTGTTCTGAGCCGTGAGTCTGCCCTCAGAAAACACCATACCATAAATGACTGATCCAGCCTGACCAGCTGATCCTGGCTGGGCTGCTGTTTTAGATTATGACTTTTGTCTACAAAAACTATTGTAGCTTATAGACTAGATGTCCTTTAGTAGGGCACAACACTAAAATGAACATCATTCAGTCAAAAAGCGGCATTACTTAAAGGGATCATCCACCAAAATGTTGTTGTTACCTTTTCAAAATATTGAGTTGGTTACATTTCTGAGCCTATTAACTCACACGGTTCAGTGTTTTTCTTTTTCCTACTTAACCAATCAAACAATTTGTTTCATTTCATTAATGCAATCCCCTCAGTATGGGTACTGAGTACATGAGTACTGGGTACATATATTAAAAACAAATGATAATGTAATTAAAACATATCAAAGGCTAATAATAGTCCAGTTCATCAAGTGTCCAGATCTCATTTTGTATCTGAAAACATGTAGATTGCCTGTTGCCTTAACTGACTCCAGATATTGTCACCATTATAACAACATCTAGATCATTCATCCATGTGTGATAATCAAAGACAAAGGCGCCAGAGACAGGTTTATTCAGGTAGGAAATGAAAATTCTTCGCTCGTGTATTTTTGTGTTCATGTGTATGAATCAAATCTTGCCAAACAATGATTCATCTCACACCAAGTTTATGAAAGTTTCTTTTGTTCTGAATACCTATGAAGACCTTCATCTGCTGCACCAGTACTTTGTTTAGGATAAATATGGAAGAAATATAGGCAGACTTTTATTCTGAGTGATCCATGAGCACCATGAGAATCTGTGGAAGTGAGAACTGTTTTTGTTCAGCAACATTTGAATAAAAATCATGACAGTTGTGCAGTTTTGTCTACTTGTGCTGCCGCTGCAAATCACATCTGATCCAACCACACCCACATAGTCCCGATGAGGCAGTTCTTGTTTGGTAAACATTTGATTAAATAATATTTAACATGTTTTCCTTTTATTTTGATTCTTGCTTAGGAACTTTATTACGTTTTTAGGAGCTAATGGAGCATATGTGACACAATAAAACTTCACAATTCACAATTTTATAGACCACTATTTACGCAGCAGCTTTACGCTCATTATCTTTGAGATGGAGAATATCAAACACTGTAAGAGAAGCTTTTTCTTGCATGCATGCAGGCAGTGATCTGCTCTATGCCATGATCAAGATCACATGTGTATATTGTAGCACATATGTCAACAAATTTGTACTTCCCCATCTCTTCTCCACAGAGGGCCTCTCCCATCCATTCCCTTCATCATGGTGGACCTGTTCCTAAACAGAGTTCTGGTGGAGAACAACTGGGACCAAGATGAACTCAACACGGAGCGCGAGATCATCGCCATTCTCGAAAACCGCATTGTGCTGCTGTTCTTTGCATCTGCTAAGTGTGCCAAGTGTCAGGAGTTTCTGCCTGTTCTCAATGACTTTTTTAAGAGACTGAAAGATCCAGCGTACATCGAATACCCCAAACTGTTCGCACTCATTTACATCAGGTCTCTATCTTTCCTTCTCTTTTATCACATGTGATTACATAATCTTCACACTGCTTTATCATTCATAAGATTTCCATTTCTATCTCCTCTCTCCAGCTTGGATGAATCAGAGGAGGAACAGGAAAGAGTGCTCAAAGAGCTGCACAAAAAGGTTTTGTTTTTGGCCTTTGAGGACCCATACAGGATGTAGGTTGATGGCAAAAAAGAGAGTTTGTGGATACTTGTAATGTTTTTGTGGACATATTTGTATTTGTATTTGCACGTGTACCTGTTTAAGTGTATGTTTCTAAAGCTATATGAGGATCAAAGCAGGCTGAAAAATCAGATAAAAATCAGGACAATTTCACCATAACTGATTATGTATGAATAGCGTACATTGCCATACCCGTGTGTGTGTGTCTTTCTGTTTTTCAGTGAACTGCAGGCCATGTTTAAGGTGAAGGATGTACCAACAGTACTGGTCCTACGCCCTGACGGCTCAATCCTCTCTCCAAACGCTGTGAAGGAAATCTGTTGTTTGGGTTCCGACTGTTTCCAAAACTGGCAGGAATCCGCAGAGCTCATTGAGAGGACCTTCATGCTCAATGAGGAGTTCGACAACTTAAATCTGCGTAGCGCCACTGACCCTGTGAGGAGACTCAAATACAAGACAGAGGATGACAAGAGGAAAAAGAGATGGTGGAAGTTATGGGCGAAGGGCAAAGGTGCAAATGAAGAGGAGGAAGAGGAGAAAGATGGAACATGGGATACAAAGAGGCGAGAGGGAGATAAAGGAATATGGACAAATAGATAAGGAGAAACAAACAAATATAAATATATATATGTATATAAAAGGCAAAGTGTTGATTGTCTTAGAGCACGTCCAGCCTCATAAATACTTAATTCTTGGTTACTGATGCTGCAGCCTCTTTAAGTAACACCCATTTTGTCTGCCTGCAATGGCATGTACAGTAAAATTAAGCAAAAAAAAAAGAAAAAGAAAAAAGAGGTCCACAGGTAAAGACCTCCACTGTGTTGTCAGAGGTAAGAGATGTCTTGTAGAGACAGAGGCATGTAGAGACATAACATTACTGCGCCTCCCTGCACAGATCACACAAAACTTTGAAAGGAATGAAATAAGACTGAGGTAGTATGCTACTGTTACTGTTTCTACTGTTACATACTGTATATTTTAATGGAGACTGTCTTCTTCTTCTCATTATTATTATAATTTACAAAATATGATCCAGTCCAGTCTTACTTTTGCAACTAATGACTGTTAACTAGGTAGGAGAGGTTTTCAGTCATCAGAGCAAATGTCTGTTCTCAAACACAGGAATATATAGAGTATGTGCAGTACATGTCTCAAACATTTCTGAACCACCGAAACCCTATTTATATCTCCAGAAATCAATATTTGTGTTTTTTACCTTTTCTAGCTCAATCTTTTTGGGGTAATTTGGGTCATTAAGGTTTTCAGCTAGAGATATTATTTTTCTTAGCAGTTGGTGGAGACCAGAGCAGAACTAAGAGTGAATATTGGCCTTGCATCTATATATATATATATACTGTACATATATAAAGTATACATCCACATTTAGGCGCTGGCGCCTGCTAGTGTTTTAAAATTTAAAAGGAATATTTTGTCAAGCACTGTATTTATTAATTTTAGCAATATTTTTGCAATTTCCTGTTGTGTCTCTTGAGATATTTTTTATTTTGTAATTAAATAGTTAAAGGTACAATATGTAAGATTGCAGCTCACATAAGTTGCATTGATCAATTTAATTCTCTGTTCTGCAACAAATTGAGTCTGTATGTCTCTGCTGTGGCTTCATGGGCTACAGTGTGCTGTTCCCAGTAGAGTGAATCATACTATCACTAACCAGATATTCCCTGTGGTCCTGCTCCTCCATTAGTTACTGAATAATAAAGGTCTCGCTGTGGCTCACTTCATTAAGATCTTTTTATTTTTTTAAGCACGTCTCTCATTCTGTAATTTCTATTCTGTCTCGCTCAGTCACTGACTTTACACACACACACACACACACACACAGGCACACACTCAGATCACTATGAGCACTTCATGTCCCTTGTCCCTCTGTCACCTTGTCTTTCAATCCCTCCCAGACAGAGGAGGGGAGGGGAGCACAGAGACACAAAGAAAGAAAGAGGGAGTGAGCAACTACTGCCATCATCAAGGTGAAGGAGACGCAGTCAATGAGTGAATGCGATATGAACTGACAGTCTGGAAATGATTCAAGTACGACCCAGGAAGAGTTGAAAAGAAAAAAAAAATCCGATAGTTTGAAGGCTGTTTTCTTTTTGGATTTGCGGCCTCAAGGGGAGATCATATTTGTAAGAGGTAAGCAACTGTGAGGATTATCAGATTTAACAGCAAGCAAGATGTACTCAAATGATTAATGGGAGGTGGTTTTGTAAATCTGACTGAATGCAATACATACAGTCTAATTTATAGAGTCATAAAATCACACCGTATGCTGGATAAACCTTTGCAAATGCCCCAACTTTGTTTGAACACATTCTCCTGTGTGTTATGGCCGTCTGTGCTTTCTTCAGGTTGGGCACTGATATGTATGCATGTAAAAACCCCTCACAAGTATCTGTTTGTTGTATATTTCCTGTCACTATATCAGAGGTGCGAATATAGACAATGCAGGCAAAGCAGTTGCGCTAGGGGCCCGTGTGTGAGGGGAGCCCGTAGAGGGAACAGGCCAACAATGTGTTGGCAAGGAACGGGCCCTTGCGAGTGATTCAGATCGCCAGCTCAGAAATACGACTGTGTTCAAAGAAGAACTCATGCTCAATTAAAAATGGTGCTATATATGGTGGTATATATGCCCTGGAAAAGGCGAAACCATCTCTGTGGGTAAAACCACGTTTGAGGGCTAAAATAGTCTATAAAAAACTATAAACAAATAATTAAACAAAAGCTATTAACAATTAACAACTACTAACAATAATTTCTTCTTTTCTTCTGTATAATTGTCATATACAGATACGCAGTGATGATTGCTGGGTAATATGTATGAAGTTGTTATCCAGTGTAAATAATAATGGTAAATGGACTGTACTTATAGCTTTTACACTACATATCTCATTCACCCATTCATACACTGATGGCATTGGCTGCCATGCAAGGTGCCCCAATTGCTCATCAATTTCAGGAGCTAACTATTCATACACAGATGGCGAGGGAGCAATTTGGGGTTCAGTGCCCAAGGACACTTTGACATGCAGACTGGAGGAGCTGGGGATCGAACCACCGATCATCTTATTAGTGGATGACCCGCTCTACATTCTGAGCCACAGCCACCCCTCTAGTCAAGTCTCTATTTGATCATGTGACAACACGATACGATAGACGGACTGGGGACAGACAGGATTTACAAGGACCCATCGTGATAGCTGCTGAAACTACAATACACCACTGCACTTTATACTATGCAGTGCATTTCTCTGTCAATGTAAATAAAGTGTTTGTTTTCATCTTTCCCTCTACTTTCCTATAAGCATCGGCCCTCCTTCCTGTCCTACATCATCATGGTGGACTTGTTCATTGACCGTGTCTTGGTGAAGAACAACAAGGACCAGGATGAGCTGGACACAGAAAATGAAATCGTCATGCGCCTGCAGAACCGCATCCTGATGCTCTTCTTTGCATCTGCTGCATGCGAGAGCTGCCAGCAGTTTGCTCCCACGCTCGCAGACTTCTTCAAACAGTTGACAGATGAATCCTACGTGGATCGCTCTGCTCAGTTGGTTCTCCTGTACATTGGGTACAACACACACACACACACACACACACACACACACACATATTGAAGTGTTGTCAGCACTTGCATTTGACTTGCACTGGATCACTACATCTATTTCCAAACCCTAAAACCTAAACTTAATCTAGTTAAGTGTTTATTCTGTGTGCAGATTCTAGTCCTTCTCTTTTTCAGTCATTGCCTATTTTGTGAGAGGCAAATATCCTCCTAAGGATAGGAGTACACAAACAAATATTTTGGATAGGTTTTCTGGACATGGAGTGCCTGTTTCCGTCCAACATTTCCCATCTTCCTTTTTCTTTAATCCCTCAGTTTGGACCAGTCGGAGGAACAGCAAGAAATCTTCCTCAGAGAGCTTCCCAAGAAGTGCCTGTTTTTGGCCTACGAGGACCCCTACAGGAGGTGTGTGGGACTGGTCCCTTAGTTGTGTGCACAACCTGCTGGTGGATGATTGTAATGTAAATACACCTAGCTGTGTAAATACATTAGTTTCATGCCAATGTGTGCACCAGTGTGTGTGTGTGTGTGTGTGTGTCCCCACAGAGAGCTGGAGGCCATGTTTAATGTGGAGAAGCTGCCCACAGTGGTGGTGCTGCGTCCAGACTGCTCCATCCTCATCCCTAATGCAGTGGAGGAGATACTCGGCCTCGGCCCAGACTGCTACCGCAACTGGCAGGAAGCATCAGAGCTCCTCGACAGGAACTTCATGAACAGCGAGGACTTTGGGTCGGAGTCAGTGCGCAGCTGGAGTGACCCTGTGAGAAGACTGAAGTACAAGGTGGAAGATGAGAGGAAGAAAAAGAAGAAAAAGGGCAAAGGATGGGGTGGAGGTGGAGATGAAGATGCAGACGTGGACAAAGACAGAGGAGGGACACCATTTTGATAAAGACCAAGAGGACAAGACTGCTTAAAAGTTGCCATGAATAGTCGTTACAAGTTTTGACACAAAGTTGCTGCCAATGTAACAGTTTTGTTTAACCAAATAAACCTTTTTCACAGCTGGATATCAAACAGAAAATCCAGATGTGTCTCATCCTATTCAAGAAACAGAAATGTCTACCTACATCAGCACTAACTACTGTGGTCCTCAAGCAAACATAGCTCCAGTATAAGTGAGTGTGGATATGCCAACAACCAATAAAAAGTTATGTAAAACACTATCTAAAGGAACTCTGAATACTGTGAACCAATGCTGACCTCAGCTCAGGAATTGGCTGTCTTTTAATGTCTTCGGATGCTGCCAAGTAGACAGTCAAGCCAAGGTTAGATCTGAGCCAAGTCTTGCCATTATGGCTTGTTTTATGACACCCAGGAGATCATTCTAACCATTTCTCCATTTTCACCGACACAGCTCTGTAATGCAATCCGCTTTTTCTTCCCTTACATGATCATTTGTACCGTCCAATCAAAACACACCGTGCATAATCTGAAATCAATGAATTATTCAGCACCATTAAAATAATTTTGTTAGTGACTGTTGTGCTTTGAGTGTTTATGAAGTCTAGCTCCACTTTATAGACTGCACAAGAAGCAATCAGAGCTATTCACAGAGAGTCGAGTAAAATTATGGAAAAACTCTCTTTTTTTTTTACATGATAAGTGATTTCCTTAGATTCCTCTTCTTTCATACTGAGGGGCCATGTTTAGCCTTTGCACTACATTTTCTCGCACATGCAAACTGCATAGATGCTGCTTTAATCTGCTCCTGATCTCTCAGCAAACTGGGAGGTTTTCTTCCATCTTCTATCCTCTGAGTGATCTGAGCCATGTAACTACATTTTATCCTACCATCACTCCTAAAATGCAAATATGTAAACAAGTGGAGTGGCTTTTTCTCCTCCGTAATAGGAGTAATGGCAGTAATGGATTGAGTGGATGAGGTAAAAGTGCATCAGCAGAGATAGACGATACAACCAGGATGCCATCAGGTGTCATCAGTGTGTGACTGTTGTCCAGTGACATGATGATTTATTTCAAAGCATCCCAGTGTTCTAGACAGACCGACAAATAGAGCTGCTCTAAACAAAGCTCCGCAAAAGGTTAATGGAAATACTGCAAATGCCCGTGCTCTGCTGCATGTGCACTGTGCAGCACAGGCAAACACAATAGCTCTCCTTCTCTTCATGTTCCTGTCATTGGAGAAACCTAAATCCGAGCTGGTCAGACCTGTAAAGAGACACAGCGGTCTAAATAAACATGAGCCGCTGTTTATTCCATATTTTTCCTTTTGCCTACACAGCAGCTTATTGTTGCTCACTCAGACAAACCTTGATAATATAGTCGAAGCCCCCTCTCTTCTCTCCTCTCTCTCTCTGTCTCTCTCTGCACACGTACACACGCGCACGCATAAACACACACACACACACACACACACACACACACACACACACACACGTGTGCGCACACGTAGGCACACACACACTCACGCGTTTTGCGCGCTCTCGAGTGCAGAACGCGCAACAAGCGGACCAGCGGATGGAGAGAGAGAGAGAGAGAGAGAGAGAGAGAGAGAGAGAGCCAGAAGAAGAGGAGAGAAGGACGGATGCAAGGCGAGGCCAGGAGCGGAAAACCCTTATCTATCCTGCTTGTCCAGCTGCTGCTGCTGCTGCTGCTTTTTATTTTTATTTTTATTATTACGGCATCATTTTATAAGACGATCCCTGCCTCTCTCTCTTTTTTTTAAAGCCTGATATATTCCCAGTCCTGATGTGCTGCTGCGCCTCATCACGATTCTTCAAGGATATGCAAAGCGACTGTTATCACGTCGACGTTATTTTCCATTAAATGCAAGGATGTGATATCGGAAACATACCAGCAGCAACGACACCAGGGCTTGATGAGCTGTAGAAATCGACGGTCGGAGACAGAGCAGCCACGGTCCGTGCGCTCTTTTGCGCCTAATTATTGTTTTCGCGTGTGATCGCCGCGTTATATTCCTCCATTCATCCATCGGAGCTATAAGGCCTATAGCCCGCACCATCTCTGGGCATGAAACCCGTGGGAATTATGATACCAACGTGACGCACAGTCACACAGCACAGCGGGGAAGACATCGAGCCTCGGAACAGGACGGAGGGAGGGTGTGAGGTCCAGCAGAGCAGAGCCCCGCACAGTACACTGATCACAGGGAGGAGGGAGGAGGAGGTGAAGGAGGACGCCCAGTTGTTGTTGGACACATCGCGCTAATGACTGCCGTGTAACCCCGCAGGTATCGTCGCCCCACCACAATTTTCTCCCATTGAATATTTTATTTGTTTCATGCATCGGGCGGAGCGGAGCGGGAGAAAGGGAGGAGAGTACAGTGGGTGCGTGAGGGCGCGGAGAGACGGGATGCGGGAGACGCAGTGAGCGAGGAGGACGAGGAGGAGGGAAACCGGAGGATTGACGGTAAGATATGGATATAGGCTATGAGGATGCACCCCGCCCCTCCTCTCTCCATCTCTCTCTCTCTTTTCACTCACTCTATCTCTCAAAGGTGCCCCGCTCCTTTGCTGCTGCTGCTGCTGCTGTCAAGGGCCATTTGATCACTAAGAGACAGGGATCTGATGTGATCCCTGAGCCTCATACTTCTGGCTGCCATTAAAGCTGGGTCAGTAGTATTGGAGTGCGAGGCATGAGTGCATGTGAAATATTCATGGGCACGTGATTAGCCTCCTTTGGGCCTCAGAGGAGTGCAGGGGGGAAAGTGGCATAATGACTCAGGGTGTCCCACGCTGGCCCCACCAGAGGGGTCTGTCTGAATTATGTTCATTGTCACACACCTTCATTGCAGTGTCTAGTGTGCTGCAGTGAAAACTGGTGTAAACACACACACATACACACACACGCACACACACACACACACACACACACACACACACACACACACACTCACATGCACAAAGGAGTATAAATGCAGGTTTTGGTTTGAATGTTTGCTTGTTTGGTTTGCTGATTCACCACAGATGGGAACATGAGGAGAAAAAAGACAGCGAGGGAGAGAGTGAGAGTCCATTATCAATATTTTAGAGAGAGGATGAGAAGACTGGGTCAGTGGAGGAGGCCAGGAAGGGAGGCAGGGAAGCAGGAGTGACCGTGAGGGAGAGATGCAGAGGAGAAAGCAGATGAATGAGGGAACGATGGAGGAACAGAGGGATGAGAGGAGAAAGAACCAGCTCAGTGGAGGACAGGACTCCTACTCTTCTATCAGGCTCAATTTCTACATTTGTAACCTTGTGTATCTGTGTGTAGGTGTGTGTGTGTGTGTGTGTGTGTGTGTGTGTGTGTGAAGGTATTGCATGTGTCATATTAATAGCAGATAGAGGATTTTGTGTGGGACAAATGAAAAAGGATGACTGATTTGAGCTGATTTATATGTAGGAATATTAGTGAACACTCACTTTAATAAGGTGACGCATCTAGTCGTGTGCGTGTGTGTTTGTAGGTGTGTGTGTGTGTGTGTCGCGAATGTTAGATGGGAAAGAGAAAGCAAAGGTACTGAGGTTTGTGTTCATATAGGGATCATTTACATCCACCACTGAGGAGAGAAAAAAGCAAATTGATTTGTTTAAACCACTCAAACACACACACACACACACACACACACACACACACACACACACACACGCACGCACACACATGCGCACACAGTTTGGATGGATTTTCTGTCATTTGACTTGTAAAACGCAGCATATTTGTCTCTTTTCTGTTCAGACCACCTCACACAGGTTCCTTTCATGTCTCTTTGTATCAGTCAGACATTGAGTCAGTCTCCTTGCTTGTGCTGTGAGCATTTATGCAGCCTTGTTCAGAGCTGGGGGCGGATAGATCAGCGTAATATCAGTATCGTGATATGAGATTAGACATTAGCTAGGATTTCACTTAGTACAATACTGCAAGGATGCTGCTAATGATGGACCCCCCCCCCAAAAAAAATCAAATCAAATCAAATGATTAATCATCTATTAAAATTTTGTCTATGAAATAATAATAATAATTAAAAAATGGTGGCTGTTTTCCCAGAGGACAAGTTAGTTCAATCACAAACTTAAACCCTTAAACACCAATCTTAAAATTAATAAATTAACATCAGTTTTATTGATATTCCCTGGAGTGCACAAAAAATGATATCTGGATTTGCAAATTAATCGTTCAATGACAGTCAAAAGCAGCAGATCTTCATGTTTTTGATGCAGCAGCCAGTGAAAAATGACTAAAAATTAATATTCAGTTATCAAAAAAGCTGCAAATTAATGTTCTGTCAATCGGCGAATATATATTAATCTGTATAGCTTCTGTTTTCCTGGGACTGACGGCAGCATTACAGTTAAGTGATATGATTACCAGACTGTTGTAGTGGAGGGCAGTAGTGATGGCCGGTTTGGTCAACATAAGCATGTTATAAATCTTTTCCTTTTCTCAAAATCATCCAGTGTGTAAATCTCTCTAAAAGCACAATAATAACATAAACACAGTAAAACAATCATATTCTCCATGAAATATATATAATTATTTGTTTAAAGACATTATTCAGTTGTTGTGGGTGACATTTTCTAGAATGAGATCTCTTTTTTTATCGTGATATTGATATTGTAGATTTTCTGAAAACCCATTGAGGAACTATTTGGATGAAATAACCAAGCAATCAGTGTGCAAAACACACATTCTTGTACAGGTATGTGAATTTCTGACTCACAGCACTGTAAAATATCCCTTTCAATTATTTTCTTTATTACGTTTAGATATAGTGTTTGGATACCAGATGGGCTCTTCAACATGTACAGAGGTAGATCATGTACATGATAAAATAACCAGACACTAATACCTGCTTCTTGTTAATCCAGGTATATGTTAACACAAAGCAGTGGTGGTTTAAAACTACTAGATATTCATGGTAAGGTTGTCACGATACAAGACATTAAACTTCAATACAATACTAAAAAAACAAAACACGATGGGAAAAAAAAAAAAAAAAACCAAACAGCCGTGTGCACACAAAGTAGGATTTTGTTTTTTATTAAAGTCTGCATGCTGTAGCATATTTGTAATAATATTAATAGTAATTAACATTATTATTATTACAATTCAATCATTTTTTTCCCCCTTTTGTTGTCTTTGCAGCCTTTGATTAAAAATCAGATCAGATCTGGGGGTATTTTTAGCTTTATATCAAATGGTAGCATTATATTGTTTTTAATGCATGTTATCTATCAAAGTATTGATACTTCTGACAACCCTAATTCATTTGATAGCTTCCATCTTATACACATCATGGAGACACACTTATATCATCTCACAGTATACAGTATGTCATCATATTACACTATGTCCATTGTCCAGCTCCAGCCTGTTCTACCTTCCTGCAAACAAAAGCTCCTGGATGCTCTCTCTCTCTGCTCTGTCACTCCTCCATCAATGATTTCAGAGGCAACACAAGCAGTTTTTGTAGCCATGACATTTTGTCACACCTCAGGATCAAAGTCCTGTTCTGTGTCCAGGAGTTTGGTCTTGGAAACAGCTCATATTATAGTAACAGGTTCTGCTGACACACAAGTCATATTTAGCACAAACAGGCAGGACGGGACATACAGTACCGACAGCAGACTACACGTCATCTCAATGTCTCAATGCTCTGATGCACAAGGTTGCAACTGCTCTAGATACATGATTGTTCTTTTCTAAATATTAAACCTCGGTAAAAAAACATGAGGATTTATCCTGTTATACCTCCAATAAAATATAATATAGCCATGAAAATATGGCTAATAGTAAAATGCAGTCATTTAAAATACTGTACGACCAGACAGTATCACACATTCAGGCAGTATCACACTGTTCATACATTACTACGACTGTGTCATGTGTTTAACATGAGCAGTCCATTATAAATAATTAACTAACCCCTATACAGTTGGTTCCCGGTCACCTCATATATTGGAATTTACATTTTCCAGGAACTGCAGCATCTTTTTGACCTTTAATGCAGCATTTTCTGCTGTTTCAATGCGAAAACTTCCAGCTGAGGGTTAAATACAGTGACACAATGTGCTATTTGAAGAGAATCAATCAAATCTGTCTTACAGTATTACAGTACTTACTTCCCCAGATGTACATTAAAAAGAGTTATTAGTACTCTTGATGTTCCTCCTGTGTAGGGATGGGCCATATGGATAAAACCCTCTATCAAAGTATATGTCATTTTATATTGCAGAATTGATATATAATGTGATGGAGTGACAGTTTATGTAAAATATTCTGAGAAACTGTTTATGGATAAAATAACCACACAGGGGAATCTGTATTCAGTTATTCGAGTAAATTAAATACTGAGGAAATAAGGTAATTTTATGCAAAAATCATCTAAAAATCCAATATTTCCATAAAGCAGTTGTGTTCTTGTATTTGCAGTGTTGCCCACAATACACTTAGAGATATATTTAGTATGACAAAATCTCTTACCAACCCTATTTCTGTCCATACTCGCTGTGACAAGCTCTTGTCTTAACGAGATGGGAAGCAAAATCTGCAGTCCTCATCCTGTGCAAAAAATCATTTTAAAGTTCAGCTGAAGCCAATGTGAGGATTCAGCAGTCAACACAAATGAGTCATTTTGTGCTAAAACGACAGACTTTTGGAAGGAAGACAGTCACTTGATCGGTTTAATTCAGACTATAAGGTAGTGAGGTTTCTAGTGGCTGCTTCTAGCTAACGAGCCTCTGCAGCAGCACAAAGGATCAGAGAGACATTCAACTATTCACTTTCCTTTTCAAGGATTTGCACTCGTCTTTGTACTTGATGACGATGATGAATTTAAAGCTGCAAAGCTAAGTAAAGATGTTGAATAAGTCTGAAATGACTGGAAATAATGCATCAGTACATGGCAAATCAATTAGATATAGCAACAATAATGATGACAAATAATGTTAACTTCAAAATGAATTCACAGTCAACAGAAAAAGGGTTTTTTACTGATACCAGATCTGCAGCATTATCTAGCAGAAAAAAGACACTAGGGAGCTAGTGCTGCGTTCATGTC
Organism: Argyrosomus regius; assembly: GCA_946959425.1. Lineage (NCBI taxonomy): Eukaryota > Metazoa > Chordata > Actinopteri > Sciaenidae > Argyrosomus > Argyrosomus regius. The sequence continues at coordinate 22,441,288 of OX336883.1, forward strand.
CAATCATCATTATTGTATATATGAGTTTCTGACAGGTAAACTAATATATACAATATATTGTATATATTATTGTTGACTTCACCCAACATTTCCTCAAAGCACCAAATCGTATTGTTTGTGCATGCCCTCTGGAATTAAAGGCTGCAATTAACGATAATACGCTATCGATTAATCCCATGATTATTCTGTCGATGGATAATGGATTACTCATTTTGTCTACAAACTGTGAGAAATGCCTCTAATAATTATGCACAGTTCAAGGTGACGTCTTTAGATGTCTTGTTTTGTCTGACCAACAGTCCAAAACCTCTCCGTATATTCGTATAGACACATTCTAGTCATTTTAGTTAACAGTAAAGAAAAGTAGCACACACTCACACTTTGAGAAGATGAAACCAGCAAATGTCAGCCATTTTTGCAAAAATAGAAATCAGTTCAGATGTGATGTTATAGGTTATAGTTGGGTCCCGCCCACCTCTGACTAGGCAGGAGGGAAGATTTTCTACACACACTTCTGAAGCTTCAAATTTGATTCAGATACATTTGAAAATTATTTTTTTGCAAGATTCAAGGGCTGTGAATTTTGTTCATCGTCACTTACACTGGAGTCACACTAAAAAAAGATCACTTCTCAGTCAGTGTGGCAGTAGAGACACAGTTACATTGACAAATAAGTCTTTCTGGGAATGTATTGGTGTAGGAGTAGTAAAATCTGTAAACCTTTCCTTTTATAAATTTCATTTAAAAAAAAGGACATTCTGGATATTCTCATATACAGAGAAAGTGCTAGTAGGGCATTAAGACACGTTGCGCTATTAACTCAGAGAGCGTGAGGGCAGGTTTCCGATCTTGATAAATATGTGAGGAAACTTATCAATGTTTAATCAACCTTCCTGCAGTCTTTAGAAGAGGCTCCACTCTTTAAGTGAAAGGAAATCAAATGACTTCTCATGCCACACACAAGTAGAATAGTATAAACCAGGGAGGGGTTTTTTTTGGCCCCTTTGGCCTTCCATATGTATGAGTGTATATATATATATATATATATATATATATATATATATATACTGTGGCCATTATCTCTCTTTATATCTGTTAGACATTTATCCAGTATGGTCCAGTTTGGTCTCAGATCAGAGGAATATATGTGAGAAGGTCTTTTAAAGCAGATCTGCCTTCATACAGTAGAAGCACTAATGCTCTCAGGAGCATCAGACATGCAGTGCAAGTCCTAATGCTTTGAACCCGGCCCCGAGCATCGCCTGTGTTTCCTGCCTGCAACAAGCGAGTGATTGACAGAGGGCGACACCTCCATTCCCCAGAGTCTCACATCGACCAGACAAACATACAGGCTCTAAAACCCTGTAAGTGGCTTTGACTGTGGCATGTAGGCCTCGGCCCTCTGGGAGCCGTAGAGGTCAATGGCCTGAAACAGGCTCACAGTCACAGAGAGCACTGTAGTGGGTTTTAAAATCCTTTTGTAAGCCTTAAATATTATCAACCGCGACAAGAAAATTCTCGACACCGTTGTTATTAAAAAGGAATTTCAGAAGTGCTGTCAGAAGTCTAATCTCTGTGTCTCTCCTTCATCTCTTGATTGCTCTCCCTCTCTCTCCATCACGCATTCAAACACACACACATTCACTCTTCCATTAGGAACATAACACTACAAGGCTGTTTTGTCACTTTGTGCTTTATAGCGATCTACCCTGAGGCAATGATATCTCTCTGGCCAAAAGTGGAGAGGTTACTCTGTCTCTCCCTCCCTCTCTCTCTCTCTCTCTCTCTCTCTCTCTCTCTCTCTGTTGGTTTTATGGCCTCTGCCTCCAACAGCGTGAATCGTTGTACCTGGCTCGATTTCACATCAGTTTGAATGATTTCCAACAGGCTGACTTTAATGGCTTTCAGGTATCATTTGCTTCCCGCAGCAGTGAGTCAGTCAATTTTCTTTTTTATTTATTACTTAAATTTTTGAGGAGCCGAAACCACACAGGAGTTGTTTCGCAGACTCCTGTTTGACAGCTCTGCCATTTAGGGCTGCGAGTAAAGATTATTTTCATTATTGATCATCTGTTCATTACTTTTTGAATGACTGGTTAAATGTTTATTTTATGTCAGAAAATAGTGAAAGAGTCTAGTACAGTATCCCAGAGACTGAAGAGACATTGCTTATTTTGTCTGACCTAACAGTCCCAAACCCAAAGATATTTAATTTACACTGAAAGCAACAAATTCTCACATTTGAGAAGCTGGAAGCAGCAAATGTTTGCCGATTTAACTTCACAGATTATTTAACCCCCTAAAGATAACTGGTGTCTGTCATTGTAAGCTCATGATGTGAAGTCAAACATGATCCAACATAACTTTATTTTTAATAATATATAATATTATAATATATAATATTTAATAATATAAGTTCTAGCCAAGAGACTGAGGCAAATTTGTGTAAAATGATGCACATCTAAAATATTCCCATTTGATTAAATAGTACAGCCATTAAAAAAGTGTGTTTGAATATTTAACATCACATAGTTTCAATAGAGAGTTGGAGTAAGTTGCAATAATGTGATTTTAATACTTAATGGGACTTAAAAGGTATATATATATATATATGCAGATAAATTCAGTTTCTTCGTGTAAACTGTACGTGTTTACGGTTGTATGGTGTGTATGTATGTATATGTGTGTTTGTAATTTATTTCACTGCAGGCCCGCTTCTCACACACTCACACACTCCCACTTAGAGACTGCTGCTCCTCCAAGTAGGCTGGCCGGTGGCCCGGGGCTGGATTTTGGTTGCAGGCACAGAGCATGGTGCTGCGAACAGGGCGACTGGGTGTGTGGCTTTGTCAAGGCCCATCAGTGTCCTTGCTCTACTTACTCTGTATCAACACTTAAGGGTGTGTGTGTGTGTGTGTGTGTGTGTGTGTGTGTGTGTGTGTGTGTGTGTGTGTGTATGATGAGAGGGAGAGCAGCAGAGACATGGGGGTTGCAAGCAAAAGAACATGCTGCCATAAGGGTTTTGGATGAGATGAGACGTATTGTGTGTGTGTGTGTGTGTGTGTGTGTGTGCACGCGTGTGTCAGTGTGTGTATGTGATAAAAGTGTTTACACACTATGTTTAGTGTATGTGTGTGTAAGTGTGTGTGTGTGTGTCATGGTGGTCCTGGGGCCTTTGTTACAGTCTTGTTGGTTCAGTGGACTTAAAGAAGGCCGAGGTCTTTCATCTCTTTCTTATTTGTTTGTGCATGCGTGTGTGTCTGTGTGTGTGTGTGTGTGTGTGTGTGTGTGTGTGTGTGTGTGTGTGCTGGCCCTGTATGGGCACAAGTCTTTGAATGCATGTTGGACATTTGTTGAGGAGTGACCTAAATCTGTCTGCCATCATTACCTAACAAAAAGATGGAGAGGAAACGAAGCTGCAAATAAACACACACATGCACACATATGTATATTGCACACACACACACACACACACACACACACACACACTGGAGACCATCATGCTATGATGCTAGTTGCATATGCACATACTGCAACAGCAGCAGATTGTAATGCTAAGCAGATGCATGATGCAGTTGAGCCTCAATCCTCCCTTCTGTCTGGGGCCAATAGTTCAGTCTATATTAAGGAGTCATATTACTGTTGTTCTCTTGTAGCTCGTCCGCCTGGGTCCCGTATGTTCCCTCGTAAAAACTCCACAGTGCAGCGTTGCCCTCTGATCACCTGTGCCTCCACTCAGCTGTTTACCTCTTTACCCCTGCTGGAGAAGAGATCCTCTCCACACCATCATTTATTCAGGATTACTGAAAAGTGGCCTAAGCTCTCTGTCTGACTGTGTGTGTGTGTGTGAGGATAGAAAGATTAAGACTCTTTTATGGGTCAGTGGCCACTGTTGCTCCTAGCTAATTGCGGACTTAAAACACGTACTCACACGGGTGCAAAAACACACACACACATACACACATACGTGGCATATCTCCTTGCTCACTCTCACTCTCTCACTCCCTCAGACTGCACTGTGCTATCACCATGGTAACAGCAGATTGAGGGACTTTTTGCAGCAACGATTGCTCAATTGTTATCTCTCTTTCCTCTCTGTCCGTCTCTCTATTATTCGGTCCTCTTCCCACCCTGCTGCATTTTTTCTCTCACGTGCATTCATTCATTGTCAGACAAACACACATTCACATACAAACACACACACACACACACACACACACACAAACACACACTGATCTGCACACAAAGAGAAAGCACAGTCTCAATCTCACACTTTCTCTGCTTCCTCCCCAGGCTCTCCTAACGCGGCTGGTGGTGTGACGTCCTAACTCTTCCTGCCCAGTATGGCTGTGTCACTGTGGTTCCTGGGGGTGTGTGTGCTCACTCTGGGTCATGTAGCCCCCTCTAGCCAAGGTAAGCCCCGTGGCGCAAAGGTGGCACCCTGTTGACGTGTTGATCCTGACACGGTGATGAGCAGAGTGAATCACAGATTGCTGCAGTGCTATGTAGATTTGTGTGACTCATATAATAAGTCATTGTTTTGCAAGTGAGCAAAGTCCGCCTCACTGCCTCTAGAGAAAGGCAAAGTCATCTTGTCCAGGAAAGTCTGTGACCTACATAAACTCGAGCTCGCCAAAACATTTGAAGTGTGCTGCTCGCCAAAGGGAGTGTTTTCGAGGCCGCCTGTAGCTCCTTGTTAATAAACAATCAGTCATTCAGCACCACGGACAGTTACAGTACACCAGCAGCATACTGATCACATCGACGTGTTCGGTTTAATCCTGATACAACAAAAGGACCTTTTTATGTGTTCATGATACTCAGGCTGATGTGAACAACCGGATTAAGATAATGGTAATGTGATTTTCCCCAATAAACCTGATTTACACGGATTAATGTGGCAGCCAGGTGAGTCTGCACATGGAGAACTGTGACACGATGAGATCCAGCCTTTAAAGGTGAGAAAATAAAATTTTATACTCGTCAGATTGTGTTTACCAAACAGCCACACAGCCAATAGTGGAAGCTTTATCTTCCTCACTGACTTCAGATATTGCGATGTATCTACCCATCACATCACACGTAGGTGTCACAGCGGAGGTGCAGAGTGATTTATGTCAACCATCACACTCTGTTTGCATCTGGGAATCCTTCCAGTGTCAGCTTTCACACATGTGCGCATTAGCATTAAATTGAATCACATGTGAGGTGTTAACAGTGCAAAAAAGTGCATAAACCTGTTATCAAATACAAGTATTGGACTGATTAAACTGAGGTAATCATTTATTGTAACTAGGGAATTATTTTATCAACATACCTGTCTATAATATTAATAGCTAATTAAATCCCTAAATCCCTTAAAAACAGGTATTTAAAGGGGAACTTTACATTACTCTGGTGTCATGAAGACCTTTGGGCAGCAGATAATGTTCATATTTTTCAAAGCAAACTCAAAATCTTTTTAGTCTGGCTTTTACTTGAACTATATTTATTTATTTGTCTATTTATATGTTTTAATCTGTTACAATGTCTATTATTTATTTAGTTTGTTTTTTACTTTTCTTTTTGTCTATTTAGACATTTTAATGTGTTTCATTATTATTGAAATGTATTTTGTTTATTATATTTATTTATTTTGTAACCTGACTTCAGTGATTCCTCGCTGCAAACTGATAATATTTCCTCTGTTAGACATGTGGGGGGCTGTTTTATTGTGTGAAGCACTTGTGTGTTACATTTTGTTTGTATGAAAAGTGCTGTACAAATTAAGTCTGATTTATTGATTGTCTCAGATTAGGCTTTTAGACCACAAAATTATAAGAAACTCATACAACGGACTAAAAGTCAGGAAATTTTGACCATTTTCAGCCATCTGACTAAAATTATGCAACACCTAATGGATAGATTGCCATGAAATTCTGTACAGACATTCATGGTCCCCAGAGGACAAATCTTAATGACTTTGGTGGTCTTCTGACTTTATCTTTAACACCAACATGAAGCACATGATGGATTATTATGAAATTTGGTAAATCTGGAGCATGTTAGCATGCTGATGTTTAGCTCAAAAGTATTGACAGAGCCACAAGCTCTGTACTCTTGCTCTTGTTTTAAATCTGTCACTTGTGACAGATTATAGAACATTATGAAAGTGCAATACTGAACTGTTACCCCTTTGGCTCTTCATCCAGCTGCTACAGATCACATTCTTTCCAAAAAAGAGATAAAAGCAACAAGAACAGAACATCACAACGATTTCTGTCAACTTCCTTCTTCAGCTCATTGCAGTCTGTAGACAGAGTAAATGCTAGCTGTTTTTAAATTGCTCTTTTTTTCTTACCTTCAACCCTTTACCCTCTGCCCCATCTTCCCCACCTCCACCCCTCATGAGCAGCTATGTCCCGAGCCGCCATGCCGTTTGGGCTGCTGCGCAGGGAACTGGCGTGCGAGGGTTACCCCATAGAGTTACGCTGCCCAGGAAGTGACGTGGTTATGGTGGAGACTGCCAACTATGGACGCACCGATGACAAGATCTGTGACTCAGACCCCTTCCAAATGGAGAACACACAGTGTTACCTTCCTGACGCACTCAAGATTATGGCCCAGAGGTGTGTATGTGCTGGGCTGTCTATACTGTGTTTATACAACAGTTTAAATCACACATGTGGATCCATGTCAAAGGAAACGTTAGACAAAGCCAATGTGTTGTAAGTTGTGTGTATGTGCGAGTGCAGTAATCTCTCCAGTCGAGTGTGAGTGCCTGGCTGCACCATTAGCTGTGTACTCAGCAGTGTTTTCCTAGAAGAACTGATCAATATTCAGCAAGAGGGAGCGGGAGAGCAGATAAATGGAGTGTCCTTTGCTTCCCCTTTCCTGTCTGTTAATCACTCTCCCTCCCTTTTTTGTCTTTGCATTCAATCATCCCTTTCACCAATCCATCCATCCATCCATCCATCCATCCATCCATCCATCCATCCATCCATCCATCCATCCATCCTCCAGGTGTAACAACAGGACTCAGTGTGTGGTGGTCGCAGGGGTCGACGTCTTCCCAGACCCCTGTCCTGGAACATACAAGTACCTGGAGATCCAGTATGAGTGCGTCCCTTACAGTGAGTATGCATATATATAAATAAATAAAACAAACACACACATACATACATACACACAAAAACAAACATAATTACATGCAATAATGTGCATGTGCATGCAAAACCACAGAGATTTAACCTATTTTTGTCTAGCTACATTTTAGGTTTGAGGTGTTTTTTCTTTGTTCTTATAACCTCTGATGTCGACTGTATCCCTGAGAGATTGATGGATAGAAAGTTTTTTTTTTTCTCAGGGAGTGTGTGTATGTGTGTGTTTTGACATATATATATGTGTGTGTGTGTGTGTGTGTGTGTGCGTGTGTGTGTGTGTGTGTGTGTGTGTGTGTGTGTGTGTGTGTGTGTGTGTGTGTGTGTGTGTGTGTGTGTGTGTGTGTGTGTGTGTGTTAAGTGAAATACAAAAAGAAAGTTTGACGGAGAAAGTACAGAGAGGGAAACTGTAGTACATTTGCATACTGTATCTCGTCTATGTGTGCGTGAGCGTGCGAGAGTGCACGAACGCACGCGCGCGTGCATGCGTGTGTGTTTTCTTTTTCAGATTCACGCCACAGGAGTTGCTCTCTTTTCTCCACAGGAGCCTGATTGAGGGAAGGAGAGATCGGGGGTGGGTGGAGAGGGGAGAGGGAGGGAAGGAGGGGGGGGGGGGGGGGGTGAGGATAGGGCGGGAGGGGAGGACAGAGGAGAGGAGGGAGGGAGTATGCTGAGTCTCTTTTCTTGTGCTTCTTCTTTCTTCTTATGTGAACTATAATGTTTGTGGTGAGAATGAGTTCCAAAGTCTTTATCTGTGCAATTCTTTCTTCTTTCTTTCTTTCTTTCTTTCTTTCTTTCTTTCTTTCTTTCTTTCTTTCTTTTGTTCTCTTTTTTCTTTCTTTCATTCTTTCTTGATTTCTGTCTGGATTTCTTTCTTTCCTTCCTCTCTCTCCTTCTCTCTTGCTTGCTTCTCTTTACTTCCCTTCTTTCACCCTCTGACTTCTCTTTCTTTCTCTCCCTCTTTTTTTTCCTATGCTTGAGTAGAAGTGGACCAAAAAGGTAAAGACAATACATTGTAGCATCTTGATCTCTCCTTACCCCCAACCCCCCTCTTTTCTCTCCTTTTCTTCCTCTCTCCTATCATTTCTCTCTTCCTCCTACCCTAGGACGTTGTTTCGTAGTCATGCTGGATGTTGCCCCCCTTTTTTTTTCATTTCCTACTTGGTTATTATTTTTTTCCTCCCATTTTATCCATCTCTTGTTGTATGGAAACCCGTCCTTTTATCCAATTTTATCCAGGTTCTGCACCTAGTCTCCATTTTTTCTCTCTCTCTCGCTTTCTCTCTCTCTCTCTCTCTCTCTCTCTCCAGTTTCTTTGCCTCTCCTTCTTCTCTTGCTCCTGGTCAATCTCTCTGTCTCTTATTTCTCTCCCTCGGCCTCTCTTTGCGCACACAAACATAAACATAACTGCTCACACAAACACAAACATAATCTTCTTCGCTCTCTCTGCTCTATTTCCTTTTTTACACACAGTCACCTTTTTTTCTTCCTGTCTTTCTTTCTTTAGTCCTTTCTTCTTTCCTTCCTTTCTTCTTTCCTTCTTTTCTTCCTTTCTTCCTTCTTTCCTTCCTTCCAATCCTTCCTTCTTGTCCGATCATCCTCTTCATGCTTATTTTCCCTTTTCTTCCCTTATAGGAAGAGCCCCTTATTTATCTTCATAGGAAAAATAAGACCAAATGTGTGTGATTATATATCCGTCTGGATGTGTGCTTACCAAGCACTGCTTTGTGTGTGAGTGTGTGTGCATGCTTATTTGCATGCCAGTGTGAGACTGTACAGTATACATATGTGTCCATACAGTTATTGACATGTGGGTGGACCTATTGTTGTGCCCGGCGTAAACTAACCTGCCCTCTCATTCACTTCAAGGCAAAATTTTAGCCCCGCCTTCTGCGTCCCTGATTCTACCTCACACTCTTTTTCACTCTTTTTGCACTAACCCACACACACACACACACACACACACACACACACACACACACATTCATACACACACAAAGCACATAAACACACTCACACACCTTTCATTGCAGTGTCCCTGTTGTATTACTCACCACACACACACTAACAGTGTGTGATTTTCAACACTTTTTACGTCTCTTCTGTTGCTTGCCTCTCAAGATCAGCACAGGTGTTTTAAATCCCTCTCTCTTTTTCTCTTCATTCTTTTTTCTTCTTGCTGCATCAAATGCATCTAATTCAATCCATTTTTCATGCATCGATCCATTTTCTCTCCGCACCTTCCCCCACTATCTTTCCACTCTTTTCTCTCCCTCACATCTCTTCCTGCTCTTCCTCTTGCTCCCTCTTTCTCTTTTTCTTACATCCTCCTGCTGTCTACCCCTCTTAACTCCCATCTTCCAGTTTTCGTGTGTCCTGGCTCACTGCTCAGCATCCAGCCAGCCTCCTCTCTCCTGGAGGCAGAGCATCAGTCGGGAGCGTGGTGTAAGGACCCGCTGCAGGCTGGTGACAGGCTGTACGTCATGCCGTGGACGCCCTATAGGACAGAGATGCTGTATGAGTACGCCTCTTGGGACGACTATCGCCAGAACAGAGTCACCACCACCTATAAGTGAGTGATGTCTGTGTCAGTCTGTGTGCATATTGCAGATATACTGTAGTTGATTAATTTATTTGTTATTTTTGGACTGTTGTTCAAAACACACTCAAAACAATCAATTTGAAACTTATGATTGGTATATTTGTGTTGTTTTATGAAAATCAGTAAATAAAAATAAATAAATGATAACTTAATCAAAAATATAAATGAATTAATCCATAATGAATATAATTGTTAGTTGCAGGCCTTAATTTCACATTTATTTCAATCAATTCAGCAAGTTTAAGTTTTTACTTGATATATTTACGGCTGGTATTTATTCTGCTATAGCCCTTAAATGTGTTAACACTCATTTGAACTCTCTGTATAGTCGTTTGCCTTGCCATTCTTACTATGGCTTTAAACAGTGTGCACGTGCACAAAGAATCAATGCATCTAATTGCGTAGTGTGTTTTCAAATTCAGACTGAGATTTATGACTCAAGGATTTATGACTAATGAAACTCTAACTTTGACTTGTATTATAAAAACGATAAAACCGGGACTTGAAACTCTATGAACAATTCACCAACAGTGGACTGAGTGAACAATCTCAGAAGAGTCATTAGTTTATGATTCAAGTGTTGCTGAATCCTGACTGGTGCACAGAAGTACATGACATAATATATTTTGAACTGAGTCCTACCCCCATGGCTATAAACACAAACACAGAAATATTTCATGTTAAGAAACTAAAATTGTTGTAACTTAACAGAATTATGTGTGTTCACGATAAGAAGCCAATTGAGAAAAAATATCTTTTCCCAATTAATATTAAGCCTTTGAATTAAACCTTAATAAGTATAGTCAAGTTGCATGTACACTACATATTTTTTCATCGTTCTCTGTCCTAGGTTGCCTAGTCGCGTGGACGGAACAGGCTTTGTGGTGTATGATGGCGCTGTGTTTTACAACAAGGAGCGAACACGCAACCTGGTCAAGTATGACCTGCGGACACGCATCAAGAGTGGCGAGGCAGTGGTGGTCAATGCCAACTACCATGACACCTCACCTTACCGCTGGGGAGGGAAGTCAGACATCGATCTGGCAGTGGACGAGAATGGCCTTTGGGTGATCTACTCTACTGAAGCCAATAATGGGCGCATCGTGGTCAGCCAGGTGCAGTAGGAGGAATGGAAACAGATCGATGATTAGAAAGAGAAAAGAAGAAAGGGTTTTATTACTGAGTCCTCTCATTTTCCTGTTTCTTCTTTGTCTTGTAGGTAAATCCGTACACTCTGCGCTTCGAGGGTACCTGGGCCACCGGCTTTGACAAACGTGGGGCTAGCAATGCCTTCATGGCCTGCGGTGTGCTCTACGCCGTGCGCTCCGTCTTCCAGGATGATGAAGGGCAGGCAGAGGGCCGAGTCGGCAGCGACATGGTGGTTTATGCCTATGACACCAGCCGTGGACAGGAGCTGCCTGTTCAGATACCATTCCCCAACCCTTACCAGTACATCTCCTCCATAGACTACAACCCCAGAGACAACCAGCTCTACGTGTGGAATAACTACTACGTGCTGAGATACCCACTACAGTTCACACCGCCTCCGCCCACTAAAGGTTTGTGGAACAAGTGCACTTGTGTATTTGGACTTGAAGCAATGAAGCCAGAGAATCCACATTGTTTCCATCCCTCCAGGTCCCCTCTCCTCTCTGATGACGACCGTCCGCTCCTACACGGCCACCGTCGCTCTGACCCCAGTGCGCCCATCAGCCTCTCACCCAATTGGCGTCATCAACCGAGGACCCTTTGATCAGCGGCCAATCACAGCCATGGTCCCTTTGACCCCACGTCCACCTCTGCGTGTTCCTTTGGCTCCCGGGGCCCCCGGTCAGGTGGGCGGATGTGAGGGCCGGGTGGCACGAGGGGTGCAGTGGCCACCCACCCTGAAGGGAGAGACAGTAGAGAGGCCCTGCCCTAAAGGTTCCCTGGGTAGGTGTGGCATGTGATGTGAGCATGCCAGTCTGTGTGTTGCTTTGTGTGTGTGCGTCTATATCTCGTTTCTCTTTGAAATGCAGTCGGATGCCCTCTCTTTGAACTTACCTTCAGATGAGAGAGAGGAAGAAAGTAGCGTTGAGACACGCTGGGTTCATCAACTCTTCCTCTCGCTGTGCAGCTGTCTTCAGCCCAGCGGTCCCTCTGAGGAAAAGCTGTTATGCTGATTATGTAGATAAGCCTGTGGTACATTTTGCCGTGTCCTAATCACGTTGAATGGTTTGGACATGGTTTAAGCACAGAGGTGATGATTACACCAGGGGATAATCTAATGTTAAATTGTGTTTAGAACTAAAAATGGGTGTCTTATACTGATTTGCAGAACTGGTGTGTAACAGACGCTCTAGTCTTGTAAACAAAACACAATACAATTTTTTTTTTAATGCATGCAAAAATTGAACAGATCGGGTAAATCTCTACATTTAATTGACAGTGAATAATCCCCTGACTGCTCCTCTCCGGAGCTTTTTATACTTTTTAGCTCATAGTTTTATTTTTAGGGTACATTTACTGGATGGTTCAGTCTCAGTGCTCTCATCATCATTTCCAGCAGCAGAAGGAAGTAGCTGTTTTCAGCAAAAAAGCTCTGATGAAACCCACTGTGCACAATGCACAGCACAAAATGGCAGACAGACATAGTTAGCAAGTCGAGGGTGAAGAGCAAAATAACAAGATAAAAAACAGGCAGCAATAGTTGGCACCAGTTTTTGCCCAGAGCTGAAGACTAAAAGATGACTTCAGATGAATGCTACTGTTACTTAATGTTTAATGGATGTGTACGTAGGCAGTTTTCTTTTTGCTAATTAACTCACCGGTAGTCTTATGTAATTGTGATTGGCCAGGTGAAAATTTTTTTTATTTGTATCCCCTTCCCACACACACAAGGACACATACAACCACTCACAGACACATGCTATGTCACCATAGGGCGGATCACCAAACAGAGTTAGAACCTGTCAGTGCAGGACAACATAACTTAAGTAAGCTGTTATAAAAATTTGCTCATATGAGAAGCGCTCATTCGCTACTTGAAAGAAACAGAGTTGTGATAAAATGCCATAGAACAGAAAAAAAACATAACACTGTAGTTTGTATGCTGCTACCGCCTGCACATTGTGCTCATGAAAGTAAATTTGTATTTAATCTGAACTGAAACGGGGTGCCACAGTAGCTCACGTGCTAGCGCATGTGCCCCATGTAGCAAGGCTAAGTCCTTACTGCAGTGTTTTAATTCCACCCTGTGGCCCTTTGCTGCATGCCATCCCCCTTTTCTCTTCTCACTTAACTGTCTATCTGCAGCTGTACTAACAAAAGATAAAATAAAAATGAAAAAGCCCTAAATTTAAAACTTAAAATTAAAACAGGAGGTAAAGTTCTACTATTCTTGATCCTCACCAGATGGGCTCTTGACAGCTTCTGGTTGAGCTGCACCAGTTGCAACAGCGATACTTATGCCGCTGAGTCTCACCCTTTATTTTCTGTCCAAGTCAAGTTTTTGTTAACTGTCACTAGACTAGGTGTGCAAGAACTTTTTGGAAATTGCTAGCATTTTAGTCCTTCTGCTGCTACTTTAAAATAAAAATAAATAAATAAATGTTGTCCTTTCTCTTTGACTGTTTGTCTCTGCAGGTATCGCTTCCTATCAATGCATACAGTCTCCAGTGGGCTGGAGCTCCAGAGGGCCTGACCTTTCTAACTGCACCTCTCCCTGGGTCAGCCAAATTGCACAGAAGGTTAGTCACACATTTACACTGACACACACACACACACACACACACACACACACACACACAAAGACACACACACTGTAAATGCCCTGAAGCCAGTCAGCAAGCAGTTCTCTCTTAAATGTCAAAATATTTGACATTATAAACACCCCCGCCTCACTCCAGATTAAGAGCGGAGAGAATGCGGCCAACATTGCCGGAGAGTTGGTCAACCTGACACGTGGGCGGATCTATGCCGGTGATGTCAGCATGTCCGTCAGGCTAATTGAACAGCTATTGGACATCCTGGACTCCCAGCTCCAGGCCTTGAGACCAGCCAATAAAGAGTCAGCAGCACGCAATTACAACAAGGTAAATTGTTCCTGTTGTCAGAGCAGATGTGTTCTTGACCTTTCCTGAAAATGAAAGCGGAAATGTCAATGATGATGGTTCTAACTATAGATGTTTTTCTTCATTTAAGCTGCAGAAGAGGGAACGCACATGCAGAGCTTATGTTCAGGTAAGACAGACAGACAGACAGATAGACAGACAGGTAAATGATCATGAAGAGGAAAAGGAATAAAACACACTCTGTCTTTCTCTCTGTCAGGCGGTCGTTCAGATAGTTGATAACCTGTTGGGTCCTGAGGCTCTGGTGTCCTGGGCAGATATGAGCAGTGTTGACCAGTCCCACTCAGCATCACTGCTGTTAGACGCAGTAGAAAAAGGAGCATTCCTATTGGCTAACAATCTCTATGAAGGCCGTTTCAGTGACAGGGCACCAAATGTTGGTAGGTGGTCTTTATCTCTCTTAGCAGTTTTGTTCTACACATTGTGGGAATGACCAATTCAGTTAATCCTTTTTGTATGTGTGTTCCTGTGTGTGCACAGATCTGGAGGTGTATGTGCTTAATACAGAGGCGGACATACAAGACCTGACGTTCCCTCACTCCTACGACAGTGACAGCATTTTGCAGATTTCAGCACTGGCTCTGCAACAGTACAGCAACAATGGTCTGTCCATCATTTTGCACAACGAAAGCTCAGCATTATATTGCCTGATTTGTTAAATCATAGGAGAAGTAGCAGGTTGTGGAAGTAATATTTGTTTATCTGCATATACTTAATATAAAAAATTGGAAATACAGACCAAAAGTGATAGAAATAGAGATGTTTTTGTCTCTCTCTTCACTCTCCCTTTTCTCTGTTGTTTCCTCTGCAGGCCAGGTGAAGCTGGTCCTCACTCTCTATAAGAACCTGGGCTCCTTCCTGACAACCCAGAACTCCACCCTACGGCTCGGTCTGGGGCTGGCACAAGGGTCCGAGGCCAGACGAAGGAGCCTGGTGGTCAACTCACATGTCATCTCTGCTTCTGTGCACAGAGGAACCAACAGGGTATATCTCTCCGAGCCGGTGATCTTCACTCTCAGGCACCTGCAGGTTCGTTTGGAAATCTGTTCTCACCTCAAAATGAATAATGCAAGCCCGAGCATGTTTAATAGGCACTAATATGTCTTCTGATGTGTGTTTGTCTCCACAGCTGGAGAACCACTTTGGCCCCAACTGCTCTTTCTGGAACGCATCAGGTGTTTCTGGTAGTGGCAGGTGGTCTACGCAGGGCTGCCGCCTGTTACACACCAACAACACACACACTACCTGCGCCTGCAACCACCTGTCCAGCTACGCTGTCCTCATGACGTATCAGCAACCTGCTGTAAGTAACACACACCATAAAAATAACAGAGTTTTAGTTCACCTTCACGGCACACAGAAAGCAGATTTAAGGCTGCAATGTGGGATTCATAAACCCACCTCCATCTTTGACCACCAACAATGTCCTGACTCCACCCTTTGCTGTAGCACAGTTGAAATTCAACCCAACCGTGCTCTCCAATCTGCTGTTTAAAAATCAAGCACAGAGGGGGTGATAATTGTGGGTTGCAGCTGTAAAAGAGAGATGCTCGCTGCAGGGTATTTTATCCTGCCCTAAAATTGAATTGTTCTCTTTGTTAGGTGTGATTTTTATTCATTTGAATGGATGTTATGTAACACACAGGGTTACACAACCAGAGGCGAAGACACAATATAACCACATATGCTTACAAATCTGCATCAGCATATTTCCCTACATTCATATAGTCTTTATGATCAAATAAAAAAAATGTCTAATCCTTCTCTTTCCTGCCTGCTTCTCCTTGTCAGTTCGGAGTCGGTGTCGAGGAGCTTCTCGTCTATGTGGTGTCCTGGGTTGGCATCTCTGTCGCACTGGTGTGTTTGGCCACCTGCCTTACTACCCTGTGCTGCCAGGGGGCGCCCTGGCACACAGACCACAGCACCATTCACTGCAACCTGTGGGCCAACCTGCTCATCACTGAACTGCTCTTCCTTGTTGGCGCCAACAAAACTCAGTACACAGTGAGTGCTTTGATACTGGACACATACAGAATAGAGGAGAAATAGAATTTTAGTAAATCACGATATAGTGGATGTCACTCTTGTATTTTAGAGCATATTGTGAAATATTCTTCTTTCTCTACCCAAACTTCCAGGTCGTGTGCTCCATAATTGCTGGCCTGCTGCACTTCTCACTGCTCTCAGTGTTTTGCTGGTTGTGTCTGGAGGGGGTGGAACTGTACTTGTTGCAGCGGGAGGTATTTGAGGGCCGTAACTCCAGGAGGAAGTATTTCTACCTGTGTGGCTACTCCATTCCTGGGCTGGTGGTCGCAGTGTCTGCAGCCATAGACTTCAGAGGCTATGGCTCAAAAACTGCGTAAGTAGACTAAAGTGTATTTTTTGAATGGGGACATCTTACTTTTCCTAAATCTACGTATATATTTTTGTTTCAGCTCCTACTGACTTTGTTATTTTACTGTGATGTGTTTGTGTGTGTAGATGCTGGCTGCGAACAGACAATTACTTCATCTGGAGTTTTCTTGGACCTGTTGCTGTCGTCATTACGGTGAGAGTTCATGTCTTCTGACCTTTTCATATTTTCATATTTTCGCATATTTTCGATGATCAGGGTGTAATTAGATTTTTCTTTTGGCCTAAGTTGAACCTGGTTGTCTTGGTGATGACCTTACATAAGATGCACGGCACTGCTGCTTTAAAGCCAGACTCCAGTCGCCATGACAACCTGAGGTAAGTACAGTTTCTAATGCCAATCTGTTGTGGGTGATTATGCGTAGAGCTCATTGTGTTTCAGTAGCGTTAGCTCTAGTCATGCAGACAGTAAACGTTGAATTTGAACGTTGAACTAAAAAGGGGGCCTGGAGTGATAAAAACTCTGCTTATGTTTTTCCTTCCTTCCTCTTGCATGTTCATTTTTAATATTATTATCTTATTTTTATAGCTTTCTTATTTTTGTAAAATGGCACAGTGTCACAAAACCTTATTAACCCAGATGTTAAAAATGAAAAAGTATAAAATTTAAATTGAAAATAATTGTCTCCTGAGCTGGAGGCAGTCTGTTATGTATGACGGATCCAATCTCCATTTAGAGATTTGTAGTTAATTAAAATATTTAAGACTCACCTTAGCTGAAACAGGGATCCTGTGTAAATTGCATGAAACCAGTGTAATGTGGTCTTTCTTTTGTCTTAGTAAAACTCCAGCATTTTGATAATCACCAGCGTTTCTGCATTTATATCTTCTGGAAGGTCAGAATAAAATGCACTGCAGTCTTTAGTCTTTGTGGTTTTTTGAGTAATTAAAGGTCAAACCTCAGCAATGCTGCATGAATAGTAAAATAGAGATGACAGCTACACTACAAAAAGAAGCTCAGGTGTGCGTTACTAGTCAGGTAAATCAAAATTAGTCCGAAATCTTCCTTAATTGTAGTTTTTATTTTTAACATTATGTACCAATTTGTACTTTAATTGTGTACAATTTCAGGGTGTAATACTACCGTGGTAAATATGGACACTGTATGTACACCTGTATTTGCTAGGATTACATTATTTATGATCAAAAACTTGCAAGTCAACAACTTTGCTAACAGCCAAACATCAAGCAAGTGCAACACCACAAGAGCAGCCAGCTAATATTATGCTCTCCTTTTCTCTTCTTAGCTTCCTCTGTAACATCCTCTTTGATCTCTTTGACACACAACATTAGCTAACAGCAGCTATTGTTCACAGCAGTTTACATTACTGTCCATCAGGAAGCTCTGTAAATCACAGACAGTTGATGTGGAGCAGCTCAAGGACATAAAAGGGAAAATTAGAAAACATTTTCTCCATAAAATATGATCCAGTTTCACCAAAATCAATAGATAATAATTAAGACACCATTCACCTGATTACACATCAGTGTAGCATCAAAATGATTTTAAATCTTTTTTTTTTTATGGTAGAAAAGTTTCTCATTGTTGCTTTAAGCTTGGGGGAGCATGAGGACAGTGGCACAATAGATGTAGATGTGTTCAAGTCTTTTTTGAACTTGCACATTGATAGTAGCTACACACACCCTCTCTCTATTTTGTCCATGTTTGACCTGTGAAGTAGAAGCACAGTCTTCTGTGCTATTTAGTACGGGTGTAGTACGGGAACCTAAAAAAACGAATTAGAAAAGCATGACAACAGATAAAGGTGAGTGAACGCTTATCTAACTGCTTGTCAATGAAAATAAAATGTGTTTTATGTTTTGTGTCCTGCTTCCTCTGGCGTCTCCAGGGCATGGGCGGTGGGCTCCCTGACACTGCTCTTTCTGCAGAGCGTCACCTGGTCTTCGGGCCTGATGTTCCTGTCTGCTCCATCTCTCCTCCTGGCTTACCTCTTCTCCTCCCTCAACACCGCCCAGGCCCTCCTCATCACCATACTGCACTGCACCCTTGCCAGAAAGGTCTGTCTCTGTGTTCATGTGTCATTATGTAGTTGTGTGACGTCATACATACCTCATACGTCAACAGATATATTTTAATATTGCGTGCAGGGTCAGAAGGACTATGGAAGATGCCTGCGTCTCTCGCAGTGCTGTGTCACTTCCTCTTCCAACTCTCCGGACTCCGTGAAGGGTGCTGCCCTGCGCTCCAACAGTCGCTACACCAGCAGCCAGAGTCGGCGAGCTACAGCTAACAGACAGGTACATTACAATACACTGTGTCCACTATGTGTATCTCTGTTTCTGAGTCAGGTTTAACCTTGTGTGGAATATTTCTGATCCAGAGTCGTATCAGGAGGATGTGGAATGACACTGTTCGCAGACAGACTGAATCGTCTTTCATAGCTGCGGATGTTAACAACACTCCAACTCTTAACCGTGGTAAAGACAACTGTTCTTTTCTGTTAAATCTCAGTGTTGCCCCATCTGTTGTTCAAGAATGTTATATTTATTTTTCTCCCTCTCTCACTCACTATCCTCAGCTGCGTTGGGAAACCATTTCCTTACTAATCCAGTGTTGCAAACTCATGCTGGAGCCTCTCCTTATGACACGATGTTGGCCCAGGGATACAATCAACCCTTCACCTCCACAGGTACATTTCATTACAACATTCAGTGATTCTTCCCAGTGTTGTGTCTATGTTTTCAGACGAACAGAACTTACTATCTCTATCTCTTTATGTTTTACTTGTGTACTCACAGTAATTTGCAAAACTCTTATGCCACATTGAAAAATTTCAATACATAACATGAAATGACGTAACATAACATAACATAACATAACATAACATAACATAACATAACATAACATAACATAACATAACATGACAACATACAGTAACAATGTAACGATGTACGTAACATAACTATGTCATGATGTAACGTAACATGTCATGACATGACATAACATCATAACACGACGTAACATAATGTACTGTAACATGATATGATGTAACATAACATGACATGACATGACTTGACATGACACAATGTAACATAATGTAACGTAACGTCACGTTATGCAACGCAACGTAACATGACGTAACATGACATAACATCTGCTAACTACATGCTATGTGATGAAAATACTGAATTTCTTGTTACCTGGTGATGCCAGCAAACAAATGTATATATATGCCTTATGTACCTGTATATTTGTGATAATATTGGCTAATAATATCAAGTGGCTGATCTATTATATATATATATTTTTTTGTATATTATATATATATATATATATATATTCCCTAAGTGGCCTAAGACTTTTGTCTCATAGTTTGTCATTTATATGTTTCTGTTCAGTATGCATGTTTGGAATTAAAAGTTCCTGTTTTTGTTTTTTTACCAGCGTGGTCATCTGTTTTCAGTTTTTTACCTTGAAATGTTTGTCTTTTAAATGTTTTTTGACACTCTCCCTCTCTGTCTCTCTGTCATAACGTGGACCAGTAGGAACCTTCAGAAACAAGCAGAGTATGAGCTCTCCTTTATTGTGCTCACTCGAATCATTGAGCGCCACTCCCTTGTGCACTGTGCTTCAATTCATAGACTATCTGTGCAATATTTATGCACAGTAATTATTCATAGACCATGAAGACATGACATACATCTCCTCCATGTGGCTACATAACTAAACATTTCATCAAATAATATTGTAAATATCCAAATCTTCTTGGTAAAGCCACACCCTCAGTAGGCACATGTACCCTAAACTCTGCTCATCCATTAATATGTTCATTCATATAAATCTCTAATCTCTCATGTAAAACCTTTTTTGGTAATTGGTATCTTCTTGTTTCTTCTAACAGAGGGTGGTGTGTCCCAGAGCCAGGAGTCATGTGGGCTGGACAGTGTATGTCTCAACGGAGGCTACACCCCTAACACCTTCACCCTGCACGGTCTGGGAACCACACCCGGGTCCCGAGCTGGAGTGGTGGGCAGCACTGACCTTCTGAGGGAAGGAGGAGTTGGTATGGGAGGGGATGACATCTCGCCAGCCCTCCTCACCCCCCACGGGGCCACAGATTTGAACAGTAGTGCTGGGATGCGTCGTAACCTGTCTGATGCTGCGGCGCTGGAAAAGATGATCATATCAGAGCTCGTGCAAAGCAACCTGAGGCCCTCAGTTCCCATGCCTGTTCCTCCTGAGCGCTACGGAAGCCTGGCGAGGCCTCACCACCATGACAGGGCGGCTCTCACTCACACTGCCACTTTAACTCGACACGCACAGCCACCCCAAGAGGGCTGGGCTGCCACCATGCAGCCAAACACACGCCACAATGCACAAGAGGGCTGGCAACATACAAGGCACCACACACAAGACGCTGAGACACATTCCACCACACGTGGACAAGATCACGCCACAACACCACGCTTGCAAGACGGCTGGTCACACTCACGTGCTTCTGGAGATTCTGGAGAGTCCCGTGAGCTTCTTAAAGACGGTGACAGGTCCTTACAAGGTACTCTGGGTCGTCGGGGGCTCCAAGACAGGCAGCAAGCACGCCCACCTGATGTTCAGGCTCGGCCCTACTCCACCCTCAGTCGCACCCCTGGTACTCTGTCCCGCCACCGCAACCCAGTAGAGTCGAGCGGAGGGACGGACAGAGACAGAGAGCGAGACAAGGAGAGAGAAAGGGATCGGTACCGGGACAGGCCACTCCCGCCTCCTCCTCCCCCTCCCCCACAGGAGTCTGAGCCTCTGTACAAAGCTCTGGAAGAGCCGCTGCTGATGAAACAGAGGGAAGCAGGCGTAGAGACATGGAGAGGGGGACAGGACCGAGAGAAGGACGAGACATTTCTCTTAAAAAGAGACGGAATGATGGACGAATGGAGAGCAGGAGGAACCGAGAGAGCGAGGGACGAGTCTTTTACCTCTCAGAAGAGAGATGGAGAGATCGACGAATGGAGAGGTGGAATGGAGAGAGGGAGAGAGGATTCTCATCTGCTCGAAAAGAGAGGTGGTAGGATGGAGGTGTGGCGGGGTGGAGCAGAGACAGAGCAGGAAGAGACTTTTATAACCCAGAAGAAAGATTTTGGGATTGATGGATGGAGAGGCGGCATAGAGCGAGAGAAAGATGAATCCTTGTTTTTAAAGGACAGAGATGGATGGAGAGCAGGGATTGAACGAGAGAATGACAAACAGAAGGATAGAGCACTGGATGTGTGGAGGGGAGGGATGGATATAGAAAGGGAAGAGTCTTTCCTGTTTGAGAGCAAAGATGGAGGTCTCGACGCGAGAAAAAGAGGATCTCTTCGTTACCACGGCGAACGAGAGGATTCTGACAGTTTTGCTCTACCTTTGACCCCTGACCTCGACCTTGACCCTGATTCCTCACCAATCTATGCCCGAGATTCAAACCCCTCCCCGCTCTACCCTGGAGAACGACGCTCGCCTCCACTCAGCATCTTCCCCCGAAGCTCTCCCCCGACGAATATCTTTGCTCCTCGAGATACTAACTCACCTCCAAACAATCTCTACTCCCGCCACTCACCCCAGGTGTACAGCCGAAGCAGCTCCCCTCCCCGCTTCTACACCCGCACTTCCCCTCCGACCCTCTCGTACCCCGACAGCAGCCCTGAAGGTCCAGAAGAGGTCAGCCCCACTGGCCAGCCGCAGCGGCCCGCCCTGGAACTTCCCTACAGCCTCGGGCGACCCCCGCTGGGCCCTCGGCCCAATCACCTGCAGACCTTCTACCAGCCGCCGCCGCTGGCATCCAATGGAGACGCAGTGTACACAGCAGAGCCCACCTCTGAGGGAGACGACGGGCAGATGCAGCGGGTGACGAGCCTGTGACTAGGGCGGTGGTGATCGGGGCATAGAAACCAGGCAGGAGAAGGAAGATGGTGATAACAACAAACAAGGATGATTAAACTGATGGAAATGATGATGATCATGATGACGATGATGACACTGTTGAGGACAGTGATGGTGGATGATGAAGGTAATGATGATGAAAGTGATGGCTCCTCCCTGCTTCTATCTCCCGATCACCACGAGACTTCCCCCTTTTCATGTTTTGTTACTTTTCTATGACTGTGATCCATTTATAACTCTTCCTCCTCCTCTTCCTGTCTCTCTTTTCTCTCTTTCCTGAAACCCTGATGTGTCTTTCCATTGGTGCTTATCCTTATTTGCCCATCGTCTAAGTTTCTATTGGTTCATCGGCTGGGTGTTTTCCCTCCCTGTAGCAAGCAAACAGTGTGTCAAAGAAGCACTTGTGTGTTGCCAAAAAATCCTTTCAAAGAACATGTGCATGACTTTATAGTGGCTTTACAAGGCTACATACTGTAGGAGGAAAGTGCTGAAGTGTGTGTGTGTGTGTGTGAGAGAGAGAGCGTATGTAAGGAGTGTGTGTGTAGCTTGATGAGCATGCGTGTGTGTAAGGATGTGTGTGTGAGTGTGAGTGTGTGCCTGTATATACATCATTCTTGTATAATTAATGTATCACAGTGAAGCATTTTATCAATATCAACTGGAGGGCCTCTTACACACATCCCCTCCGACTGATTTTGAACTCTTGACCAACCCCACCCACCCCACGCCTCCCTCCACCTGCCACTAACTGTTGGTGATGGAACTCGTTGCCATGGAGTTTGTCTTAGCAACAGAACTCTTGACTCCAGAGCCAGAGATCATATAAAACCTCAAAACTTTTCTGCAGCCCCCCCCCTCCCCCCCTCCCCCCTCCGAGATCCTTGTACATATCGACCTCAAGTGTTCTGATTGTCTTGTATTGCTATTGAAGTTCAAGTAAACATGTGAAATAAATGTTCCTGTCTTTCTCTTTGTGCGGATGTGCAGAGAAAGGGAGGGTTTCGGAGAGAGGAGAAAGATATCTGCAGTGGAAAAGGAGGGGGAGGAGAGACTGGCTGTGTATAATGACGAGAAATACTGTAGAGAAAATAGACGAAGATAATAAATAAAAAAGATAAAACAAAAACTGCTACAGGTAGTGGTTGAATGTAACGAAGAACATTTACTCAAGTACTGTAAGGTACTTTAGCTGAGTACTTCCATTTTCTGCTACATTATACTTGAGGGAAATAGTACTTGAACTGCAGATGTGTAGACTCTTTTTGTTATGTTTTTATGTCTGACATAAAATATATCTTGAAAATTACTCTCTTGAGCAGTTTACTTAAAGCTCCACTAATCAGTAATTTTATATGAAAAAAATAAATTGTGAGTTAACACCAAACTTGGTCCAGTCAAACCACTCTCATTGAAGCTGTGATTCAGAGGTAGAGCGGGTCGTCCACTAATCGCCATCGGTGTGTGAATGGTTAGATCCATAAACTGCATGGCAGCCAATGCCATTAGTGTGTCAGTGTGTGTGAATGGGTGAATAAGATATGTAGTGTAAAAGCACTTTGAGTGGTCAGAAGACTAGAAAGACGCTATGTAAGTACAGTCCATTTACCATTTACCATTTACAGCAACAGCAGGCCACTGTTTTCAGCAAAAAAGCAGAGCGCACACTGTGTTTAAAGTTAGCGACTAGCTGTTGGAGCATCTAGCCGCTAAAAAGGCAAATATTTTTCTCAGGTGGATGATACAGAGCTAGAAGAATGTGAATATTGGACCTACATTCATTGGGTGGTCAGAAAGACAACTCCATAAAAATGTTTCTATGTGTCTGCTCATTTGCTATTAGGCAATAGTTGTGAACTTCAGGAGGTACAATAATAATCAATTTTTAAAAGATTATGCTAAAACATCTAAAAAATGGTATTCTCAAAATGTGTATACAGAGCTGGTTTTGAAAAAAGAAATGTCACAAACTGAACTTGAAAAAGACAACGATTTAAAAAAAGAAATCACATTATTCTTTAATGATCTGTGCTCTCGGACGGTAAGTAGTCTAGCAACATATATTAGCTATTTTTTTTAAGTCAGAAAGCTAGTAGCATCCATACTCTTGAACATTGATTATATCTATGGTGTAAACATTCTCATTGTCCTTCTCTCACTAATAAACTACATATACAACACACACACACACACACACACACACACACATCTTAACACACCTAAATGGTTCAACACATTAAGAAAATGAGTTGCTTTCTCGCTATCTGTGCTTTCCTTCAACACCATTACATTCACTGGGTTTATGTAAAAAAACAAACAAAAAAAAAACAGCTAAAAGATATATTACATGTTTGTATAAAATATATTACATCCTACGCACCAAATCATTACAAAGTGGTTATTATTAATACTAACATGGAAATCAAAAAGTGCTTTTACAGTCTCATTCGAGTTGTACAAAATCTGTATATATTTACAGGTGACATACAGAGTGGTAGTGGTTGCTGTGTGTTCAGGATTCAGTCGTCTCATCTCACAGGTAAGTATCACATGTGAAGCTAAGGTCAGTCACAAGGACAACGGCTCGACGGCTCTTCGAGTGCTGCTTAGGCAACACTCCGAGCCGAGCAGCCAGTATAGTTTTTAGCACCCTCCCTCTTCTTTTCTGTCAGTTCATATGTTTTCTCTTTTGAGCCACATACAGTATCTCACAAGCTCTAGCCTATCTCTTTCTCTCTCTTTCTTTCTCTTTCTTTTCCTCTCTCTTTCTCTCATACTCTGTCTGAATACTGAGGTATGTGGTTTGACTTCACAGGAAATAGTCTCACATTCTTTAAATCTCTTGCCTATCCAAACCAGACTACAGGCAGCAGGTGGGTGTGGGTACACGCAGGAGTTGGCGGAGGTTAGGTTTAGCAGACAGTATGGTGGGGTGACAAGGGACTATCCAGGGTCTCAGTTGGAGACGGATCTGAACTCGAGCTTTTAAACATGGACGAGATGTGGAAGGCCTGGGAAACACACAAGCACATGCCCATTCATAAGATTTAAACATACTCGTGACACGTGGACACACACTGATGCACAAAAACAAGTAGGAGAGGTATACTGACCACCCAGTAAGCAGTGAGGGCTCCCTGTATGTAGCCTGTCAGCACATCGGACGGGTGGTGCCTGTAGTCTGAGATGCGGGTCAGACCTGTGTAGACCGCCAGAAGAACCAGGAAGAACTGCAGCACCGGCCTAAGCAGCCGAGCCCCACGCCATGTCAACCGCGCCTGCAGGTAAAACTGAATGACAAAAATGAACATGATGTTATTTAGTGCACGGAACAAGGGAAGGAGAAGCATGGAGAGGGGACAACTCCTCTCACACCCTGCATGAGACTGTATAGGCCTCAAACAGCTCCTTCCGCGACAGACTGCTACTCCCACCATGTAAGAAGGAGCGCTTCAACAGGTCCTTCATTCCAACAGCTGTCAGACTCTTTAACACCAGCACGACTTAATGACTTTCTTCAGCTTGACGTTTTTCTGTATATCTCAATGAGTAATTTCTTATCCACCTTGTGTATACGAGCTGCAAGGAATTTCCCCAGTGCGGGATCATTAAAGTCTATCTTATCTTATCTTATTTTATCTTATCTTATCTCAAAGAATAACTGAAATCTGAAATTAGATTTCACTGCAATTTTTATAAGTTCTCAAATAGTGGTGCCTTTACTTTACTTACTTTAACTGCAGAAATAAAACTGATGAAATCTTTAATTCCTAATTTTCCCCATTTTAAGTATTTAATCATACACGCTGTGAGTATATTTTATCATGTATAAGTAGATTTCATGTTATACCAGTTTTAAGCCTTTTTCTGCAGTCGGTTAATGGTAACTCAACAAGTTTACCTTGTTTGCATTTGCATTGGCTTTGAGAGTCTCTTTCAAACAGAAATACTGTCTAACTCTGATTCATTGCAGCTGGTTTAGTCATTATTTAAATACTGGCTTTTATCTGGGAATTCAAATGTGAATGAAGCCCCTCCCTCTAGATTCATGCAATGCAGTGCATCAAATGAAGTACGGTATCCGCTACACTTGCAATCTTTTTTTCCCTTTTGACTCACAGTAAATGTAATGCAGCAATATAAAGAAGGGAAACAGTCACTGTGATCACGAGCAAGCAAGCCAAGATTGTACACACAAAAGATGGCACACACATTAATATGCTGCATGTAAATATGCAGGCGCTGGCATGGACATACAGAGGCCACCATAAACACATATAAATGCAGGAGCTGGCACACACACACAATAGAGGAGAGCAGTGAAGCAGTGAGGCGAGGTCACACTCCTCCCACAGAGGAACAAAGCTGTCTCTGTTTGTCCCATTTCTCCTTTCAGTCCTTCTCTTTCTCACCCTCTCTTTCATTCTCTCGCTTTCTGCTGCTAACTGGTCTGATGATGGGTCCCTGTTTTCATTCATTTGCTCTCTGCATTTTGTAGAGATGTGGTAATTGGAAATCGGAGAGACAGTAAATTGTGTTTGTGAGTGTGGGTGAGAAAATGTGTGAACCGAGGAGCAATAGATAGATAGATAGATAGAAATACTCACTGCTAAATAGAGCATTGTGTACATCGCAAAGGAAGCATGCCCAGAGAAGAAGGACTTCCTAAAAAAATTGGAGAAGCATTTAGATAAACACAGAACAACATAGCACAATACATAACACATAATGAATAACACACACACACACACACACACACACACACACACACACACCTGGCCTCCTCCTCCAGCCGGTGGTCAAGCTGGCGACAGTTCACTGTTGCTACGTAGGTTCCAGGTGTGCAGTTAAGCGATGCATAGGTGACACCGCACACAGACAGGAAGTGTGGTCGCAGCCGTCCAACACTCAGCTTGGCCATGTTAGTCAGTGACTGGCCAACACAGCAGCCAAATAGGAAGCAGCCCAGCTCTTTGTACAGACAGGAAACATACAGGTTCCTGACGAAGGCCTTGGAGCTGACTCCCCTAAAACGAACCCGGTAACACTCCCCGAGGGCGATCTGGAGGTGGGGTGGACATTTAGCCAGAGCAGAGTAAGTTGGGACATGAACAATGAAAAATGAATCAATGTATGATCAGGGTAATACTAGTACTCACAGTAAGGCCGGTGATGATGATGCCACCAGCGATGAGTAATTCGTCTGATATGGCCTCATGGTGCAAATAAGGATAAGTGATGCTGGGGTCACCGCACAGGAAGCCCCTTCTGTAAGGACTCACTGCCTTCAGCTCACATGCAAAGAAAGGGATGGAAGCTGCACGGGAGGAGGAGGAACAGGATGAGGAGGGGGATGATTATATAGCACAACAATCCCCACTGGGAGTATAAATATTCCTCTTTGTCATGAGAAACTGGAGTTGATGCGTGGGAGGAGAAAAGAGGAGCTGAACTAGAGGATAAAAAGATGAACAGGGGAGCAATCTGAGACTTGAAACCTGTCTACAGCTTGTGAATGTCATGTGACATTCAGTGGCATCCACAAATACGTGCAGACAGGGACTGGATAGTGTTTGACATTTTTTCAATACTGGTGCCAAAATAAAAACCTGTGGTTCTTTCCAAAACCAAACCTCTGATGAAACTAAACGTGTTTTTCTACAATACACTTTTTAGGCATACTAGAGGCGTGACTCTGGGGATGGCAATGTTAGTCGGTACAACACTTTGATTCAGACTAAAATATCTCAACAAGTACTGGTTGGATTGCCATGAAATTTTGTACAGACATTTGTGACCCCCAGAGGATTGAGCCTTCTGACTTTGATAATTCCCTGATCTCATGTCTCGCATCACCATGAAGTTTAAATGTGTGGTTTTGGATGGACTGCTATGAAATTTGGTGCAGACGTTCATGTCATTTTAATGATAAATTGTAATAACTTCAGTGATCTTGTGACTTTTCTTCTCGCGCCAACAATTTCACCGAAATTTAATCTGTCCAAAACTTTGGTTTACAGTCAAGTACCTGCAAAGTGAACGCCATCAGCCTCAGCTGTACTTAACTGTAGGTCAGGTGTGACAATGGGCATTCACCTGCATAAAGTCAGCATGTTTACATGTCATTATGATCAACGTTAGCATTTAGCTCAAAGCACCGCAATGCCAATGTACAGATACACAGATCTGCTAACATGGCCGTAGACTCTTTTCATAAAAAAAAAACGTTTGCCTGAAAGTGGTAAAAATATGATTTTAATACTTTGGACAAAAGCACTGATATTCAATACCCAGCACTAGTGCTGGTATGATGTCCTTGACTCTTCATCTCTGACGAGTGTGACACACAAAGAGGTGCACATTAAGTATCTCCTTAATCACAGATGAAAGTAATAAGGTCGAAAATTTAAAAAGAAAGACTGAGGTAATAGAAAGTCGATGCTATAATAAAACTGACAAGGATTGTGACATGCAGAGACTGAGGGAAAGAGAGAAGGTCAAATGATGGAATAGTTTCACAGGAAAACAAGGGTGGGAATCCCGAGCTTTTCTCTGGAGAAACCAACTAGTTAGACAAGCATTAGGAATGTGACGGTCTGGAAATAGAAGAGTAAAGCAGGCAGAGCTCCGCAGAGAACCAGTTTGAACTGTGTGTGCGTGAGTGCACATTTCTGTTGATGAGGAGAGAAAGGAGGTTTGTTTGTGACTTCAGTTCAACTATTCCCTGCAAAACAAAGAGCAAATGCCGCAGCAGACCCAGAACCAGCCTCACACTGTCTCTGTTTGTCTCTGAGTCTCAGAGAGAGAGAGAGAGAGAGAGAGAGAGAGGGAGAGAGAGAGAGAGAGAGAGAGAGAGAGAGAGAGAGAGAGAGAGAGAGAGAGAGAAAGAGAGACTTCTAGCATAGCTCCCTCCCTTATGCACATGTCCACATCTGCTGTTTAGGCAGACCTCTCCATCCAGCTTTTTCCAATTAGCCAACATTACATAAGCACTCCCTCCTGTCACATATAGGGACCATGGGAGGGAGGGTCAACAATTACAGTCATGTGCACACACACACACACGCAGTGGATCGTGCATTTATTTATTTATACCAAATACAATTCCCCTGGCCCGGCTCTACCCTGAGAACTGGAGGTTGTCATGGAAACTGTAGAATTCCCTGGGCAATGCACAAACCAGCTGGCACGGAGAGATCGAGAGCGCGCATGAGTGAAAAAAAAGAGCTAAGGATACATGTAGATGAAGAACGAAGTTCAAAAAACTTTCTTTCTTTCTTTCTTTCTTTCTTTACTTTACTTTCATTTGCTGCTCATAATCTGCAGACCCACATGCCTGAATGTAGCCAGTCACTGTCTTTGTTGACTAAATAAAAAGGGATGCAAACAAAGCGGAACAGAGCTCAACATGGTTCACGTTAACCCTCACCAGAGAAACCATTAATAGGAAGGAATAACAATTTGTAAAGGAATTCACCTTTAGTCTTCAAAACTATAAAATAAATTGATATTATGTGAACAACATGCCACTAGTGACTACTTCCATTGATGATTAATTAATCATTTTCTCAATTAATCAGTTAATTATTTGGTCCAATAAAATGTAAAAGAAAGTAGCAAA
Organism: Argyrosomus regius; assembly: GCA_946959425.1. NCBI lineage: Eukaryota > Metazoa > Chordata > Actinopteri > Sciaenidae > Argyrosomus > Argyrosomus regius. The sequence goes on from OX336883.1 coordinate 22,471,043, forward strand.
AAGTCACAATTTTTTAATCCCAATGATGATGGTATCAGATTGATTGTTTTAAACCGATACTTCTAGACTAAAGATGTTCAAATTTATTATCACATAAGATAATAAAGCTGCAGATTTTCTTAATGGAAAAGATGGAACCAGAAAATATTTGGTTGCTTAAAAAAAGATCTAAAGTGATTTCTGACAATCTGCTGACTGATTATTAAACTGGGCTTACTGGTTTCAGTTCAAAAAAATCACACAGGTACTGTAAGATGAACATGGCCAAACTAAAAGAGATCTACGTTGAGTTACATCAGTATAAAAAACAAATAAGTATTTATCTACTGACTGTAAGTATTTCTCTTCATACGCATACTCATATCTTATGGATTGACAAAATAACAGAAACACCTTACAGTCCAGTGCAAACAGTTCATGACCTCAAGACTGACCACAGAGTTGTATCACCACCACTGTCATTGTCATTGTCACTACATTACACTACAAGTTGTGTTGTAATGACACGACTCTTTTGATGGAATAAATGATACTGCACGTGTTTGTTTTTTTAACATCGAGTTATTAACAAAGCTAAAACTACTTTTTCTGTATATTTTGATATTTACCAAGGAAGAGGCAGAGAAGATCTAGGCCAACCAGAAGTTTTCTTTTAGATAAAGCCGGTCCAGTTATCTCTATGAGTTTCTTCCCGCTGCCGTTCTCCATCCCCATCCCTGCTGCGGCCAGGCTGCTCTTGTTGTCCGTCAGTTTGAGCTGGAGGTCCGCGCTGGAGACGGGCACACCGGTGCTCTGCGGTCCAAATTTATCCAACATGACGATTGGCTGCGGGTGAAAGCTCGGAGTGAAAAACTTGTTGGCATCAGAAACTTGGGAGCGCCCTTGTTGTACTCATGTGCAGAGTCCAAGTTGCTTTGCTGTCAAAGTAAATTGTACTCTTTTATACATTTTTAATGTCATCACACATAGTCTGCAGGACTCGCCCTGACTCGTTGCAGGGCATCCGTCACCATCAAGATATGCGCCACGGCGGAGCGGAAAACTCTGGTTGCGAAATACTCAGGGATAGGATAGCTCTCTCTCTCTCTCTCTCTCTCTCTCTCCTCCCTCCCTCTCTCTCTAACTTTCTCTCTCCCTCTCGGGCATCACATGCATCACATATGTGTCACAGTGACGGCGGTTGATGGATGCAACTATCCATCACCATGATTCACCATCTTTTTTTTTTATTTTTAAAAAATCAGACATACAATACATTTACAAAATCCCAAGTTTACAAAGAAATAACTTAAGTAGCTCAAACCAAATTCTAATATTGGATGTGTCAGACGGATCTTTGAAAATATTATCTAGATTTACCAGAAGCTGACTGCTAAGAAGACTACGTGACATCTACATACATTTCCTCCCTTTCATCTCTGAATCAGCATCATGGCGCATAACCAACAATTAAGTGTTGCTTCCTGAAAATGGTTGGCACGAAAAGTATAAATGTGAGTGCGCTCCTTTTGCTCCTTTTGTGAGGTAGCCTTCCACTCTTTAATAAGGTGCTCTGTTTACATTATAGTAGATATAAGGTTTGATAAATACATGTATTAATGCTTTCTAGATCAGTTATAAGACAATGTTTTATTTTGTGATTTTTACAGTAAATCTGTACAAAAATGAGTGAAAATGAAAATAATTTTTTATTTATTTATTTTTCTACCTTTGACTCGGTTGGTTTCCTGACAACTTCACCATGATAGCACCCAGCAAGGGCATGAATTACAGTAAGTAATAAAGTTAAGTTTAAGTTATGAAACTTTTTCTAATGAATGTACCTTGAGGAAAAAAAAACACATTTACTTTTACATTACAAGATAATACTGTTTTTTGAGTACAATAATGTTCACATTTACAGAATATATCATATTATTACTACTACTTTACTCCAGGAACACAAACTAATATGGACATTAGGAAGTTCTAAGTGCCAATTAGCACAACAAAAATGTGACATTAAAGTATCCTGCAAACAAGAACAGGAAGAAAACAAACCAGCGGACACAAAACAGAGCAGCTTTGTTCAGTTTTATTGTGTACTGTATTCCCATTGGCTCACCCAGTTGAGGTTGAGGCTCAGTATGTTGCCAACAATTGAAGGAGGTCATTGTAGCCGTCTGCACTACGGGGAATGAAGAAAATTAAGAAGGTCAGTGCTACCTCCTTTTTGTGTGTTGTTTGTTGTTTGTGTGTTGTTTGTTGATGTTTCCAAACATGGGAACTTTCAATGAATTTATGAACTGTTTTTTATATTCACAAACTAACTTCTGTAATCTGACTCTGTCAGATGTCCCACTTCTTTTCTTTTCGTTCTCTTGTTTTTTTGTTCTTCTGTTTTCTTTGGGAGTGGTTGATAGGGAGCCACAGATAAAGATACTATTATTTTTATGTTTTCATTAACAACGTGGGAAAAGACACAATAGTAAGTCAATAGTAAGTTAAAAAGGTCATAATTATTATTAATAATTTTGTCCTTTATTTGCCCCCTGAGTGTAACAATGAGTGAATGGAAAGGTTTTGTAAGAAGGACAGATGATGCATGTGCTGTAGGTGGCAGCAAAAGCTCTGCCAGGGGGAGTTTCTCTTTCAGTTGTCACCTCTGCTGTTAATTCATTGTTATTCTATTTGTTTCATTTCTGTACGTAGAGAAAAATAGAAAGAGAGCATGAGAGTTACAGAAAGAGAGAGAGAGTGGGAGGGAGCCTGTGCTTTTCTAAATGTGAAGTGAAATCAGAGTCAGAGACTTCCCTGTGAGAAAGCCCAGCACATCACGATGTGGTGTTTTTTGTTTTGTCGAAAAGACCCGTACGTAATCCTGACCACAGAAAATCCAACATTCAATATGAAAACTGTGTGTATGCAAATTCATAGCTTTGTAATGTAACTGTAGTAGTTGATTACTTTGGGTGAGATAGTGTTTGATAACTTTAGGTGAGCAGCTCAAAATGACGTCACTTCACAACTTCTCTCTGCTATTTCATCACTTTCAGGAAGGAAAATCACGTATCACTTATGAAATTGCTTTCCTCCACATGACACATTACAGCACTCGCTGAGTAATGCTCTCTGTCACTTCCTGTGATGAAAGGTGGAAATCATAAGGCTGGGAAAGCTCATTTATTTTACCGATGGGCTGGCTAAATACATCAGCAGTCCAGCACATACATGTATGTGAGTTATCTGTGCTAACAAACTAAAACACAGTTATTCCAACACACACACAAACAAATACACACACACACATGCAAAACACCCCAAACACTCCAGTACTTAAGCAATATAAAGTGAAAACACGTCTAGTCAGATTTATGGGCAAGATTAAGCTTTCTTAAACAAACATGGAAACTTTTGAGGAATTTGTATATGTGTATCTGTGTGTGTTTGTGTGTGTGTGTGTGTGTGTGTGCGTGTGCGTATGCGTGTGCGTGTGCGTGTGCGTGTGCGCGTGCGTGTGTGTGTGTGCTTATGTTTGCAGAAGTGTGGTTAGTTTCAATAGGGAACAGGAGTCCTGGGTTTTTGGCTTGCAGGAGCATATGACCTTCTACTAACTGTATGTCATACTAGTGATGCTAAATTTCTCATTTTCTCTGTTTCATGCTGACTTCCCCATCTTTGTCTATCACTCCCCCACAGAAACTGTCCCCACATTTTTCCCATCATACCCATAGCCTTTCTCAGTTGTCATTCCTCATGATATTTAAATTACACAAGCACTGTCTTCCCCTATTTTTGTCATTTGCACTGAACTAGGTTAGAATGTGCTATATGTAAACACTAAATGTTGTGAAATAGGTCAAATGTTGTTAATATTGTAATATCATACACAGCAACAACAATAATAATAACACTATAAGTAATCAATAAAATCTTAACAGTTAGCCAGCGTAAGGAAGCCAGAATCAGTGTGAACTCTGTGACATAACAGGTTGCTGAGCCAGGCCAAGCTCTCTAAAATAAAAAAATAAAAAACTCCCTAAAAAACTCTGCACAGGAGGGGAAAACATTAGAAATCTCATAAGAGGAAATTCAGAGAGAGATCCAGGACTAATGCTGTAAGTGGGAAAGTGGAAATGAGATAAAAAATACATGTGCAAGGATGTGCAGTTTGATGGACAGTGTCAGAGCAGAGTTGGTTGATCAGTTGAGTCGGCAAAGAAGTATTCAGATAAATGAAGTGAATTAACAGTTACACCATTAACCTTTAAGATGTAATGCAGTAAATGTTCTGTACTTCTAAATGTACTCTTCATCTCTTGTCATTGCTTGACAGAATAAATGTAAATGGTAATAATAAACTTTTCACATTGTAGTTTAGTTGAAGCCAAAGAACAATTACAGTATGTCCATTTCTCCAGCCATCCATTTTCTTCCACTTATCTGGGATCGGGCTGCAGTGGCAGCAGGTTTAAAAGGGAACTACAGACATCCCTCCCCCTAGCAAGATTTTCCAACTCCTCCTGGGAGATCCCGAGGCATTCCTAGGCCAGATGGGCTATGTAATCCCTCCAGTGAGATCTGGGTCTCCTGCCACTTGGATGAGCCTGTAAAAACTCCAAGGGAAGTTGTCTAGGAGGAATCCTAATCAGATGCCAAAACTTCCTCAGTTGGCTCCTTTCAGTGTGAAGGAGCAGCAGCTTGTCTCCAAGCTCCCTCCCAATGTCTGAACTCCTCACCCTATCACCTCCCTTTTACCATCACTTATGAACAAGAGAATCATGGCCTAAGACTCATGCTTAGTCATGGCCATGCTGTCTCATTCCGGCTCCTTCACCCTGTACTTCCTTTGTGAATTCCTAATGAAAAGGTATGAGATCAGTTTGATCAAGAACAGTTCAGCTCATCTCCAAAGAAAAGCTTTGTCAGCAGCGTAGCTTAAACTTGTCTTTGCACCTCTGAACGAGTGACGTTAACTTCCCGTCCTAGGTCTGTTTTTATATGACCGTGTACTTCCCTTTCAGTAACAACCTCAAACATTCCCTTGACATCTATCTTTGGAAACTGTGTGGATCTGCTTAGCACTATTTTGATCAGCGTGGTGCATTTGAGGGTCATTACCATAAATCCCAGTGTAAACTGTTCTTGTAGTAGGCTGGGCTGTATGGATCACCACCCGATGCAGGAGGGAAAGCCCTCACCACTGATTACACCAGTTGCACTGTAACACTGGTGATCAATTCATGACTAACTGTATCTCTTATAGTAAAAGCAACCAAAGCCTAAAAGTAGAGCTGTTGCGTCAGCTCTGCTCACCTTGAACAAACTTATAGAGTTAACATTAATTCATTTACAGCTTAAATTTATTAGCAATCTCAATGACCTGCATGCTGCCTGCACTGACCCAAACACTGATGAACAAGCCCAATTGTCTACAGCCATGCTGTGCTCACTTCATTTGAGGGGGACATGTCTGTCTTCATTGAATCTCATGGGGCAATCCATTCAAAGGTTTTAAAGACATTTCAGTCAAAGCCAAACATCAACCTCAGGGTGGCATGAGAGAAAAAGTCAGGGAATCATTAGAGTAATTTACTTGATAAGTGAAAACTCTGACTTTGTGCTACAGGAAAGGTCACAGAATCATCTTGCGACCTTGAATATCAGTATCAAATTTCATGGCAAGCCATCAAATATCTCAAATGGATGGAGTTAAAACTGTTACTGTACATCAAATTTTGATGAGAATCATTCTGCAACTGGCCATCTATATCTTCACTATGACTTCGAAACTACCTCAGGAGATCTTTACAGACAGAAACACTGAGGACAACAAACTCGGTCTCACTGAGCTTGATTTATAGTGGAAGGGAACATTATCTTTCCTAAGTAATTAACCCAGGTTGGGCAACCTGTCATTATTTTTTCATTGCCAGTATCAATAATTCTTTTCACAATTCCCTTCTTGCAACAAATTTAAGGTGTGACAGCTGGGGGCTATAACCTTCTGCCAAAATAGCCTCCACCCCTCTGTTAAAGTTCTCCATAGATTTTAGAACCTGGCGGTAGGAATTAGTTCCCATTCAACCATGAGGGCATTACTGAGTTCCAGCATTGATGTTGTGTGATAGAGCCACACACCGAACTGAGAAAACAATTTCTTTATGGGCCTCACAGTGTGCATGTGGGAAGTATGGGGCCTTGTTGAGACTGCTGCCACAAACCCAGAGGCATATCACTGTATGCCGTAGCATAAAGAATTCTCTTGACTAAAGAAAACATGGAAAAATAGCACCACATCAAGTGTGTCCACATACTTTAGGCCATATAATATACTTTTAAATGTTCCAGTGTAACTTTCAGTTACATAAAAATGACAATAACTACTGATCTTTGTGGTCATTATAAGTATGTATAGGAAATGTAGACACAACCTGACACAATCACTGGAGAAATGACAAAAAAATCACAGAGGTAAAATAGCGTCCAATATGTTTCATGCAACAACAAAGTGCTCAGTTTTCTTGCAATGATGCATGACATTGCAATCAATCTCCCTCTCCTGTCTTTTCCCACTCAGAGGAGTTGGACTCTTGCTTGCCTGATCTCTCTCTCTCCCTAAATCTGTTATCACAACATTGCAATCTTAACTGCAATCCACAACCCCCGCCCTCCCTCAGTCACATCCACAGGGGGGATTCCCGTATTTATTTTTTTTTGCACAACTTCAGACTCACATTCTGATTTGATAGCTTGCTGCACGTGGTTACTCCAGGCGTACAAACCTGCAGCGGTGACGCCGGGAGCTTTTTTTTTTTTTTTTTTTAGCTTGATTATGTAGCCAGCTGTTGACAAATGCCCCTCATGGTATAGCCCGTCACATCCCACGCACACACATCTGTTTCTCCTCTATAATACCTTTCTAAAATATAAATTCAAATGAAGGTTTCAGACCATCATTATCTCCACTGTGCCACTTTTGCCAACTCCTGTCAAAGTGTTGAGGGAAACGTCTGTTTGACAATGTGTCGGAATGTAGTGAGGATGGAGGCTCTCCCTTTCGTTTTCCACTGCACACGCTGTCTTTCAGGGCGCATTGCGCAACAGCAGACACAGCTGCGGAAAGTCTACGCGTCTCGTTTTCTCACCTCCCGTACAAGCGGCGAAGGAGGGGGGCGTGTGTGAAGAGGCGAGAGGGAAATCCATGACTTCCGCGTTTTTCCTCCGTGTCCGAAACTCAGTACATAGTCAAGTATAAAAAGCCACCATGAGCCACACAGTCGTGACATTCACCTAAAGACGCGGACTGGCCTGTGTGACAACAAGAGGAGTAATCCTGAGGAGATAAAACATCTGGAGCTGTACAACTTCCAGAGCTTGCATTTGCGCCTCAAGACTTTTTTTTTGTTTGTTGAACTTAAAATCTGGAGACATTACCCGAAGCTCAGGCACCTGACTGTCGACTGATGGGACAACAAAATACAGAAATGGATGTTGAGTCTCTCCAGAAAAACAGCCGCAGGCGAACCCGCTGCCTGGACGTTTTTCTCGTCATGTCCATCATCTTGCTGTTTGGGGCGCTGGCAGCTGTGGCTGTCGGCGGAGTGAGGGTCGTGACCGAGCTGGACTCCAAACTACAGTCCATTCTGAAGTCCAAACTGGAGTCCACGAGTCCATCTGAGGCATTAAAGCAGACAGGAGACGAATCTAGCCCAGTATACAAGGTAAACAAATAGTCCTACTATTAAAATGTAAATAAATAACCTGCTTTTTTTCTTTTCAAGTTTCACCCATGTCCTGTGCACATTTTAATCCACTTCATCTCTTCTGTTTTGTCAACAGATGCAGAACTTTGCCTATCTGGAACCCAGCTCAAGTAAGTCTACTTTTATTTGCTAAAAGCAGCCACTAAACATAAATGTTCAGGGACAGAGTATCCAAAACATGTAGTATAGATAGATGATAATGTTGTCTATCCTCAGGAGAAGTCTTTCTCCTGTAACTATAATTTTAAAACTTTAAAGATCCTTCTTTTGCATCCCTAAAATGCTGTATAAAAAGATTTCATATGGTTTTTAGCTGTACCAGTTCACAGTTCAGACTGAAGGCAAGATAACACAGCAAAGGAATGTAACAACCATGCTTGTTGTTCCTGTGTAAGCACCATCTAACTTATGTTTGTCTCCTCCTGCAGGCAGCTTACAGACCTCCACCATGCAGCTGGAGCCAGTGCCCTACGCTGCTGAGAAGTCTATAGGAGACAATTTTGTGTTTGACCGAGAACAGAATTCTCTGCAGCCCAAACAGGAGGGGTCCTACTTAATGTACATTGATCTCAACCTCACCTGCACCTACAACTGTGGTGCAGGCCTCCTAACCGTCCAAGTGGGCAAAAAGCTCACCTGCGAGGTGACGCTTCCGAATGCTGCAAATTCAGAACCTGTGAGCAAGAAGTGCTGGACGGTGAGCTGGATAAACAAGGAGAAACTGTTAACTCAGATGACTGTAACAGAGGGAGTTCAGAACTGGAGACTGGAGCTGAACAGCTCAGGACTTGGGATGTTCCTTGTGGACTAATGTGGACACTGCAGTGTTAGTACTGTCATCAAGACGTAGATCTGCCAGTGACCTGTGGGTCGTCACTAAACAACAACAGCAGTTTGTGTTTTCTTGAAGTCCACGTGGGTGAAAATGGGCAGGCGCTGTGTTAAGGTGTAAAACGATGAAACTCAGCAGGATTTTAAGGTGGAAACTGAAGAGAATTTGCTTTCATGCCAATGCAATTATGGAAAAGACTAGACACTCATCTCATTCTGTATAAATATGTAAATATCTTAGTCTATATATAATATATTTATTTGGTGATACGGAACTATTTATATACCTATATTTATGTGTTGCTATTTTTTAAAAACATGTTTATTTTGATGTAGATATCACTACATTAGTGTTGATGTGCAATACGCTGCGAGTTTCTTCAGCCTACGTTGTGTTAAATGTGACTCTATAGCTCTGTTTTCATTTTATAAATGGCTGGGCTAACAAAAATGTGTGTTTATAACTCTGCTCCAAAACCCCAATGAGCTCCGCAGGGACCTCATTTAAATCTGCTATAGTTAAGTGGAGTCATTTCATCTTTTCTGGCAGATGATGAGTGGTACTCTGCACATAAGGTCCCATTTAAAAAAAAATAAAAATAAAAAAAAATCCTCCTGTAATCAAAACATGACCAGAATTACCTAAAATATCTTTAAAAAGTTTGACTCGTGAAATGAGAAAATGTTTTTTTTAAAGATATGTAAGTCCTATGGACAAACTACACAATGTTGAATGTATTTTATTGTAATCCATATTAAAAATGGATACATTGAACACTGAGATGACTTTGGTCTGAAAATGTAAAAAATGACGAGAGTGAGAGTGATTGCGGCAAAAGTTTCAAGTGGAATGTGTGAAAAGTTTAGAGGTAAAGGAAAGTTCCCTCCTGTTACGCAGACAATACCGGGAACTGGATGTACATCACTTCCTGTTTATTTACCATACAGTGTGGTTTAGAAAAAAAACTCTGTGTGCCAGCAAACAAACTTAATTACACTTTCTGCATTATATCATTTTAAGATGCAGATGTTGAGTGAAAACAAATATTACCTCCTTTTCGTAATACAGACGTTTTTCATTTTGTCAGTGCACACACACAAAGCAGAGAGAAAGCTCAAATAGTCTAAAAGGAATGTGTTTTTTTAAAAGAAAATGCAGTTGGCTTCATTAGATGATTGAAGAAAAATGATGTGAAAAGCTGGATCTGTGTGATCACACATCTGTGTGTGTGTGTGTGTGTGTGTGTGTGTGTGTGTGTGTGTGTGTGTGTGTGTGCGTGTGTGTGTGTGCGTGTGCGTGTGTGTGTGTGTGTGTGTGTGTGTGTGTGTGTGTGTGTGAGTGAGTGAGTGTTTACATTTTCTTTCTCCTCCATTTATTTTCTTAATGGCCACTCTCTTTTCAAAAACTATTGATTCCCTTAATGTGAAACACATGAAGTACAATTCATGTTCATGTTTGAAAATGTATAAAGATCCTTTACTTAAAGTGGCTATAATCAATAGTTTTATAATAACAATGCATAAAATGACAGTGTGAAAGGGGTTGCTTGTAGTGAAAGTGGCAGATATTTAACTCAGGAGATACCAAAGACAGAGCTAAAAGAGAGTGGATATTGTTCTTACAGTATGTTCAACAGGTGAACATGACTGTAAGTAAATGATAATGTTAATGTTACTGCTGGTCGTGTAGAAAATAGGCAACTGTTTGCTAACAAATTTGTCACCTTAAAATGACAGTATTGTGTTTACAACTTGTGTCTGCTGTCCCAGTAGCAAACATGGATGTAAGCAATATACAAATTACTTAAAAATTGGCATTGCAATAGACCTTTTTTCACAGCAGCCATGTAATAGTAGGATCAACCAAATGTTTCCGATGATACTATTTAATGTTCCGTTCCATTTATTGCAGTTTCCAGTGAGCCAACATGCACCGCAGCAGCACCCTGACTCTGTTTAACCTGAATGGAACGGGACCTTAATTAGTATCATTGGTAACACCTGTGTTGACCTACTATTACATGTCAAAATGGCTGCTGTGAAAAAGGTCTATTTTTTTTATGAATGAAATGCCTTCAACCCGTCTGTTTGACCTCAAGGACAGACACAATGCATTTAGGTGAGTAACGCTGAATGTAAACATAACTTTTATTTGTTTACAAGAAAACTCGACAATGCACCTTTAAAGTTGCATTTTCAAAGGTAAGACGCTTTTCAGACCAAGTCAGCGGCGGGGTGTGCTAGGTGTATGGTTGTGTTTATTTGTGATGAATGTAACTGCTATGAAACAATCCCCCAAAAATGTTTTATTTCTCTGATAATCTGCTTTCTCCACATCGTCTCTCCCTCTCTCTCATTCACTGCCTATGTCGCTTGACTACAGCTATGTCTCTCTCTCAAAGCAAACAGATACAAACCAAAGGAAACCTCTTGGTGTCATTATTTTGCAGCACAGACTGCGAGCCAGACACAGACATAGAAGCTGGGTAGACAAAATAAACCAAGCAACGACACAACTGGGAGAGTATGACAGTTTGCTCCATAAACTCTACCTTGATAGCGCTTCAGCGAGATTTCAGGCTGACTATGGAGCAATTTGACTGCTTCAATTGTGACTGGCCTCCACAACTTGATGTCAGGTTGTGTTTGTCCAAAAGTTGATTCTGGCTCAACTTCTTTTCACTGCAGGTCACTGCTTTTTATTTTTGCCGCCAAAACACACTACTTCCGTTCAAATGAATGGCAAAACCTGCGTTTTTGCTTCAGCACCCGATTTGGTCTGAATCAGCCCAAAAGGTGCAAAAAGCGTTTGCAATAATGGAGTTTTTTTTTTTTTTAATATCCTGCATTGCTTACATCCATGTCTATTTGGTGCCAGATCCTGTCTTTGTTGGCACATTGTTGCATTCTTTACACATACACGTGGAATAGTGTGAAACCGTTGGTAGGAACTGTGACTTGTGTCACTAGAGGTCAAAAACTCAGTGAACCTTTAATTTTTCAATTCAGTTCAATTCAATTTTATTCATATAGTGCCATATCATAACAAAAGTTATCTCATGACACTTTTCATACAGAGCAGGCCTAGACCGTACACTTATATATTATTTTATATTATAATTTTATTTACAGAGACCCAACAGTTCCACCATGAGCACTTGGTGACGGTGGCGAGGAAAAACTTCCTTTTAACAGGCAGAAACCTCGGGCAGACCCAAGCTCATTGGTAGACGGTCATCCACCGCGACCGGTTGAGTTAAAGATAGGGAGGGGCAGATAGAAAGAGAGGGGGGGGGGGGGTAGATAAATAAAGAGAGATAGAGAGACACAGATGCACAGCAGCAGCAAGTCATTAACTAACTATAAACTGTAATGGAGATATGGTAACAATAATGACAGTAATAATATATGTAGTGGACGTCGTGCAGGACCACAGCAGCAGCCACGATCCATGAGAACCTGCTGGACGAGAGAGCACAGAAACTCCGGTCACTCCGGATACTTTAAGGATCAGTGTGTAAGCAGCATTTTATTGCTGCAGTTTGTTGGAGTTTTACCTAATCTAAACCTGTTAATAAGCTGTGGGCACTAGAGTAGAAGTACAAAGTGGAACAAAGTAGAAGCACAGATACATCAAAGTTCTCTTGAGCAAATACTTGATAGCTTACAACAGTCCAAGGAATGAACAACAACATTGTGAGGTATTTTAATCTGCAAAGCGTTCATGCTCAAACTGAGCATTATCTTGTATGTTTGTTTCACAGATGTTTATCTGTGTCTCAGAGCAGGAAATGACCCAAATATCTCAGCTGCATCTGTGGTCAGTCTTTCCATTCAACTACTCTTCCTTATTGGTGATTTGTTTACCTGTCTGTGTGTCTGCAAGGTTTCCTGTGCCCTCACCCTATTCTCATGTACTTGTTACGCTTTGGTTTTTGTTTGGTTTGTTTCCACTCTAATTCCTTGGCAGGATTCCCACGTTGGTTGCTCAGCTCTCCTTTACTTAATATTTCTGTACCTCCATATGTCTTTTTTTTTTTCCATTTGACACTGCTGCGACGCTTGCGAAACTTTCCCCTGTAGACTGTGAGAAGAGCTGAGTCAGCCGCACAACCCTGAGCACCACAGTAGTCTTCCCCTCCATCCTCTCCTCAGTGCATCCTTACTCAACCACATCCTGGTTTACACACACACACAGACACGCTGCTTTGCAGGCATTTGTGTATGTGTGTGTTGCAAATCTATACATCTGCAACCCCGTATCTGTGTGATACGGGGTGCTGCGGTTTGCCTCACTGTGCTAAGGGTATCCAAGTTGGTTACAGTTTCATGTGTGTTCGCATGGCTTATTACAAGAGCAGATAAGAAATCTTTTTGAATTATTTCCTGCTCTATGATTATCTATTTTAACTGTTTTAAGTGCTCTTGCTAGCCGTCCAAGATATGAGCTTATAAGAAACTGATGCCACTTCATGTTTTTGTTTGAAAAAAACAACAGTATTTTATTCACACAACAGCATTATGTAACAAATTATCAAGTAAGATTATATAATCTGAATATCAGATACTTTTTATGATATCACAACCATTTGTTGCTTTTTCATAAGGGATTCAAATACATACATCGAATACAGTATAATTTAGGTTATATATATTTATATATATATATATATTTTATTGCATATATTAGATATTTAAAATTCACCACAAGATATGGTGTAAATTAATACACAGACATAAAATCTGATCACAATGTGGGACAGAGGTATTTCTGCATGCCTCTAAGAAGATATCATAAATGCCCCCATCAAGTTCTCAGTAGTTCCTGGACGTATCTTAGTTATATTTTCCACTGTGACAAAAATTTCATCTCCAGTCTCTAGGCTGAAGATCCCAGCAAGGAAACTGTTCCACAGATCGTCCCCATTCGAAGACGACTTTGCACTTGAAGGTTTTGGGGTCCGGCAGCGGACGCTAGAGGAAACATGCCACAGATGTCACAAAGCAAACCTTCCACAACATAACAAAGACAGATCTAAACTTGCACATAAATACTCCAGAAGCAATGCTACAAACACCCAAGAAGGCACCTGTAAGAACATGTGCAACGAGAGGAAGGAAGTAAGGAGTGGCACTTTGACTAACCTTTTTGATTTCATAAGTTCTATTGGCTTATCATAGGCCTTGGTGTCTTTCATGACCTTGTGCTGGATAAGTGAACACTCCTCTGCAGCATTTATTGTCACTTTGGAGTAGAGGTAGTAATGACCTCCCCTCTCGACCAACAACCGGCCGTTGTTGTAGCCCATGTTGGAGGTGATGGCATCGCCATTTTTATGTTGCCACTGCACCACGTTGTTCACCCCTGCAGGACTCCCGGAGCCTGGATTAAGATGAGAAATGAGAAAGGTTGAAGTTGTTGTGAACAGAGAATGAAAAAGATGAGTTGAAATGAAACATTAAGGTCGTATACAACTGGTATGAGTGTTGACAAGGCTCTAACCTATCAGTTGAGCAAAGGGCCTCTGGTAGACCTGCTCCAGATGTGTGGGAATCTCATTAGTCTCTGTTCAGGAAAGCAGGGTCACATCAGTCAGTCAATCAGCTAGCCAAACCTCACATTTGAATTCACATGTGATGTTTTGCATGTGCTTTTTTTTTTAGCTCTAAAGTTCTCAAAAAATATACTTTTTGGTGTACACTTTTAGTTACATTTTATCTTATAAATCATCTTAGCTGCTGACAGGTGGCTTTTATTCACAGAAATTATGATGATACAATTATGAAAACCTTTTACGTACCTTTAGGTCCCACTAGACCCATCAGTCTGGTGCCATCCTGAAACAGAAAAAAAAAAGAAAGCTGAAAACTCCAACACACATCCACTGTAACCTGTACTAAAAGACGTGCATACTGTAGACCCACTCTTACCTGCTGGCCAGATGTTTTTGGATTAGACAGGTTCTGGCAGAGAGAATGAGACGTACAAAGGGAAAATGCCTGCAGGGCGAGAAAGAAAAAAAGAGAAAGAAGTGAGAAAATAAAGATGGAACATAGGGGTAAGTAGCAAAAACTGTACATGATTGCAAATAAAATGTCAAAAGTTCAAGAGTGTGTAAGAACGGGAAGTGTCCTGTCTCGTTGAAACTCGTTAAAAAGTACATCTTGATGAGTGGAAATGTGAAAATAGCCACACATTGTAAGTTTTACTCAAAACACCTTGACACAAATACATATTTTGACACTACAAGACAAAAACACTAAAATCAAAATTACTTAATTATTTCACTGTTTGTTTCTTTATTGTTTGATATAAACAAAATCAAAATTATGTCACAAAATGTTGCTAATTTTCTGTCTCTGTAGCTGGTAAACGGATGACAGTCACGAGCTGCTGTTCTCAGCATGAACATGAAATTGTATGGTCTTTAAGGTTTGATTTTTAACTGTGGTGCATATTACATAACATGCAGAGAGTATAACACAGACGAGGTAGGTGTGCAGTAAACAACATTATGAAACTGTCTTAGAGAAGTGAAGTTATACTGTGGGTTTGCACTTGAGAGCGAGCAGAAAGGGAAGTAGAAATAGAGAAAGAATCCATCTGACACTTTTGTCATTTTGGACTTGTAACTTAAAGAGCAAATCATGACCCACATACAAATGTACTCAGCCGTCTGCTCGTATATTTGTGTGACGTAGAGCAAAATAGGGAAATTCTAGAGAAAAGGAATTTCCATGTGCTCCAAACGGCAAGGTTTCTCTCTTCACTGAGACAGGCCGAGACAGACGCATACAAAATGACATGCAGACATCAGCCTTACCTCAGTTTTTTTGTATAGATGGTAGATTAAATATCCCTCCACAACAAGTCCCAACATGGTAAGTCCCACCAGCAGGAGAAGACACCTTTGGCCCACTCTCGCCCACCTCGGTTTCTTTCCACTGGGCACGGAAACATAGTTGGCCTGAGTGTCTACGACAAACACCTGGGGGCATGAAACCACACCGCCCTCTGCCATCCCACCAGATCGCACTCCCCCTCCTTACAGCTAAAAGTTAAAGGGCCTGATGTAGAGAGGAAGGAATACTGAAAGCAGAGAAAGAGGTACAGAAAGGCAGAAAGAAGAGAGAAAACACAGGCAGGTAGTGGAGAGACGAGAATTAAAGATAGGGAGACAAAAAAAGACAGACATGAGACATACCAGCATCATGAGTTTTGTCTACTCTGCTTACAGTAGACACATGCGATGCAACCAGCTTCTGGGAAACAAAGTGATTTCAACACACCCTGACTACTGGAAGCATATTATCAAAAACAGCTCCAGCTCCAATGGACCAAAAAGAAATGTTGGCACATTTTTTCAACAAGTACAACAAGAGATTACCTTGGATTAAAATGTGCGCCAGATGCTCCTGCCACAGCTCAGTCAACCATCCAGCAGTACGGGACGGTTTTCACACCTCTGAAGCTCCTTTGGAGCACTGAATGACAAAAATGTTTGTTTAAAAATGTAAAAATAAAAAATAGGTATTTAAAAAATTTCAATAACATTAGTAAGATTCTCTTAGACACCACTGCATATTATGACCTCTCCAGATGTCTCACCCTCTAAGAAACAATCCTCTGGCTGCACCAAGTACAGATTTCTGTCCTCTCTCACCTCTTGCGTCTGCTCGCCTGCTGTAAACTATCACTAATATTGCTTTTCAAGCAAGTTCGTGTAAGGAGGAAATGAAGATGACATGGGGAAGGAGGCAAAGACAGAGAAAGAAAGAGAGAGAGTGAGCAGCATGCATGTGAGTGTGGGTGTGAGTGTGTGTGTGTGTGTGTGTGTGTGTGCATGGGACACTCCCTACAACTACTGAATATAGCTAGTTATCATCTCTCAGCTGACACTTCCTCTCTCTTCAATGTCTCGCTTTCTCTGCGTTCTTGCTCATGTTATGTTGAACACTTTTGGTTTGTTTTCTCCGTGTTTGCAGCTGTGTTTTTTTGGGAGACGAAACTGAGAAAGTTGCTTAATCGCTAATGCAAACTGGGAGGTGAATTTGGCACATCATTGAGCCTGAAAATCCCTTATCAAAATAAGGGTTGTTGTGGGGTTAAATTCACACATGTATCTATAAAAGCCACCCACTGCTGATGCTATCACGAAGTGTATTACATTTGTGGTTTCATGCAGCACAGTTCACAGTCTCATCTGAGGTGACGACCCTCTTACATACTTAGACACAATACAAACATCTGAGCTGATGCTTTAACCAGAATGTTGCTTTTATTTTAACTTTAGGATCTCATATGCTAATTTCTAGAAACAAACTGCAGTGATTGACAATGACTAATATGTTGCAGAGGATTGGACTGCAAACTGCGGCTTGTGTACAAGGCCTGCTGAAATGTGGCAACATGTCTTTTTTTTTCTTTTTTTTTTTTTTTTTTCTCTGTCATTGTAGTGTTATCTACTTCCTTTTTCCTCCTCCTAGTTTCTATTATGGGTGATTCATCAATACATTTCTATGTGCTTTTGCCTGTTTTGTTATGTTTACAATATCCAAGTATTACAGAAATACAGAAACAAAGGCCATCTGTGGTGATTATAGAGTACCTTTTTTTTGTTCTTCTTCCTTGTATTCACGTTAGTATGTCTTCTGAGAAATACTTTCATTTTCCTCTTTTTATCAAATCAAAACCCAATCTGGGTTCTGGGTTTTTTTCTTTGTTGTAGGAGGGGGCAGTTTGTCATGACAGACTCCATATGTTGAGCTCATGTTCACACAACATACACTTACTTGCTCACCCACACACACAAATGCAGACAGAGATACTTTTTTCAGTTGAGATAAAGACTCAGGGAGGACAGACGGAAGTCTACATTTGTGGCAGGCCGGTGTACTTGTTGACTGGTAAAGGCAGTTATTGAGTGAGAAAGAGATGGACCTAAACATGTATGAAACCTCAGAAGTAACATTTCCATTTTACACACATACTGTAACCCTGCTCTGGTCTGGTCATTGCATTTCTCAGTCACTTCATATTTCTAGTTTTCTTTGTAGCTCATTCAAAACATGAGACTAATATGAATGTATATCTAGGGCAAAGATTGGTTTAGCCTGTGTGTTTCACATCAACATTAATACAAAAAGAACACAGATGAGAGAAACACGCACAAACTATTTTCCATTTGAGTGGCTCAGTGACTCAGCCATTTTCTTCTGGTTATTGGTGTTACTTTTGGTCTTAAATCTGATGGGGCTTCTTAAACAACAGCGGGGGGAAGACCTATGCCTCAAGAACAGCACAGATGTAACTAATAACATTAACGATAAATCTATTCAATATAACTGTCCCAATAAGCCATTTAATTGGAACAGCATGCACACTACTGGGGCCCTCTCTGGCACTAGATCACCGTAATGAAATTAAACTATTAAATGTTACATCTTTTGTCCAATTCAGGAGCAGGACCACACCTCAACTGTGCCACTTCTGACATAAATACCCTCCTAACCTCTCGTCCTCCTTCACTCTTGTATTCTACGCCCCTCCTTCTTGCCACTGTTTCTCTTCTACTTCCTGCTCTCCGTAGGGTTCTGAGGGTGCTACGGCAGATTCACCACCGGAGCTTCCCCACAACGAAGAAACAGACGGAAGAAGTACAAGATTTCACACTTTACTCACAATCTTCCATGTTCTTTTTTTTTTTTAAGATTATTTTTTTAGCCTTTTCAAGCTTTATTTTGATAGAGACAGCTGAAGAGTGACAGGAATGTGGGGAGAGAGAGATGGGGAAGGACATGCGGGAAAGAGCCACAGGTCGGATTCGAACCCTGGGCTTCCGCAGCAAGAACTAAGCCTTTGCACATGGGGCGGCTGCTCTACCGACTGAGCTAAACACCGCCCCACTCACAATCTTTCATTTTGTTAAAAAGTCATTTTAATGTATCTTGTTGATGATTTGTATACCATGCTAGTGAGTTGAGCGTCCAAATGTTAAAAAGTAAAGTCCAAAGTCACTTAATTTACTTTAATATGGTAGACGGTTTCACAGGCTCACGTATTCATTCGTGCTGGCTGACTATAATAACTTAACAAATAGAAAAGAGCCATCATTAGTGTTATTAGTGACATTGTCCCACTATAACAAGTCAAAATGGTGAGTGTCTACTATGTGGGCAATAGTGAATCAGTGAACAAGGGAGATGTTTTGGACACAGCTTGGGAAAACACAATGCTCCTCACTTTACAGATGATGCAAACATGATACAAATGAGTGATTGTCATGTTTGCTTTAGGTTTGTTAATTAGCATTGACAATATTCACTGCCAGCTGATGCCTAAATAAAACCTGCCCATCATTAAGTTTATTACTTGCAGCCGTGGCTGCCCGCTGTGAAAATGATCTAATGGATCTGTACTAAATAGACTAACAGTGTAGTTACAACATGTCTGACACAAGACACAATGATTAAACGTATTGAACTGTCTCTAATTACTTTGCCAAGGTCAAGAATAAACTGTATTTCAACATGATTGTGATACCTGATCAGGGCCATTTGCCAAGACTTTCATAGAAACTGTAGTCATGGGTTTCAAGCTGTGAAACCTGACACTGAAATATTCAGAACTTGCCTAAGAGAAAAATGTTGTGTAAACATTTTCCCCTCAAGTTGAATTTATTCAGTTCATAATAGAAGTTTTGGTAAAAGAAAATGATTGAGGTCATGACCTCAGTACTCATTAGACTCATGGTTTGACCCAGTTATTGTTACATTAATTAGAGTAGAATAAATTAGAATAACATTAACCTATTTAACATTATTATATTATATTAATATTATAAATGATGAACATAAGAATAATGGTAATAATATAATAACAGAATCATCCACAACCAACTGACCTGTTACTGCAGAGGTGGTGACAATACTACATTTTTATGGATGTATTATTGTTGTTGTTGTTGTTGTTGTTAGTATTATTATTGCTGTCAGTGCTGTTGATATTATTCACTTTTAGTTAGTAGTAGTAGTAGTGGACCTTGTAAACAGCATGCATAACAAACACGATCATCATCTCTTTAATCATAAAGAGGCTATTCCTTTATGTGATCATGTAACACTTTTTTAGATAATCAGTTAAGGAATGTTAGTGGACCTGTTGCACTGCAGACATTTTGACAGGAGACAGGAAACTCACAGATGCATTAACAATTGCCACGTGTCCTGCTGTTATAAATGCTGGTTCACTGTTACTGCAACTGAGCTGTTGTTACTGTTATCCAGTCCAGCCATGTTTTTTTTTTGGCTTTGACATTACCAAATGGTTGCTGTGCAACCAATGCAGTCCACAGTCAGGCGGGGCTGGTTGTCACATTTATTAAATCTCCCTTTGAGAGCTGTGGCCGAAATTCTTATCAACTGTAAGTAAAGACTTGAAAATCAAGCTGTCTTTGAATAGTTGTATTCTTCTCAAGAGTGCATTGCAGTCTGCAGAGAGAAAAGACGAAAGATTACACATGAACAGAGTACGATGGACTATCCAGGAGAAGCACTGGTTTTGGCAGGTTTGGACATTTTCATAGTGCAAGGTCATCCTGTTCCACTAAGCATAGGGAGGTAACCACAAGAACTAATAACAGAAAAATGATTTTGAAGAGGGATAAACAGCTTACATAACAAGTTCATATAAGAAATACATTTCTACTAGCACACATCTATAACCTTCTATTACAGGGACACTGTACAAAAACATGAAATTTGACAATGAACTTTTTTCACGACTGGCCTCAGAGGTCACCTACAGGGTCATCTCAGGAGTAAAACACTTGGCATTGAGATGAGAGGAATTTTAGTGTTGTTTCATGTCACAATGTAAATATCTAGGTCTTCTGTGTTTCTAGGCTTTCACAGTGGGTTTACTGTAGCCTTAGCTAGCGCCAACCTCCCAGCAAAGGTGCCGAAAACTGCAGTACTGCAGATGGCCACTTGAGGCTAGCTACAGAACAAGCTAATATCCTTAAACCCCCATATAATGTCCAACTTCACAGCAGAAATAAACATGGTACAAAAACAGTTTTTGGCCTCTGTAGCTAATTTCCCTGTTCATGACAACTGTACTGAGGGTGAATTTTTATAGAACTTTAATTGTTCAAATGACATAGAGCGACAGAGGCAGGACTGCCAAGATGGCCACAGCCAGAGCCATCACATTCTTAGTTTCACAACGGCTCTTCAGAAATCTGTCGGTGACTACATCCATGTTTTGTACAGTCTATGAAAAAATCCAAGTTGGGGATGCATGTCATATTTTCTTTGGGGTTGGTTGTCACATGTGAGTGATAGTATATTCTTTGTATATTGTTCTTTATTTTGTTATATAAGGATGATGCACATATAGGAATGATTTTTGAGATTGCCTCCATTTTTTTGCCTCCCCCCCCACCCATTTAAATAACATGGAGATAACCAACCCCATAGTGTGTGACTACCAACTCCACGATGGGGATGGTTAAAAGTTACACCTTTAGAACAGAATAAGCTGGTCACTCCTTTTCTATGTCACACTTCAGGCTTGAAAACGAATCTGTTAAGGATGAAGTTTCTGAGAGATTCAAATGAAATGTGTGAAAACCAACCTCTCTCCCCCCTACTTTATGCGTTAATTCATATGCAATCAAATTAGCTGAATTTCAGTTACATAAAAGTTTATTTATGTACGTACTGTTTTGCTTTCAGAAAAGCTGAGCAAACACATGCGTCTGAATGGTTTATTGACTAGATGAGCACTACAGGATGCACATTTACAAACAGTTATACACAGTTCAAACTTTTAATTGTTTTTGAACAGCTGCTCCACGACCATAAAAGATCTAACTGCACAATAAATCTGCAGGGCTGCAACATCAGCAGGAGATTTTTCACAACCTGGCAACCCAAAGGTTCTTATTAGTATTAACAAGTAATACTTGTCTAAATGATTAATTACTTCTCATAAGAGCCACAGTAGCTATACTACAACCTATAAATCCATTCAGAAAGTGACAGAGACATATCAGGTCACCTGCTCGTAGGTAGGTCATACAGTAGCTGTTACGGTTAGTTTGGCTCTGGGTGAAAAACCCAGCCCGGCAGCGATTGGAGGAAAAACTGCTACTCTTCGTCCTCTGATTGGTGCGCGGCGTTGCCCTCGTTCGTGGGCCTCCGTCCAATCACAACGTCGCAAAGTTCTGCTGCGGAAGAGGGATGCGAAGGAGATGGCTGAACTTAGATAGCCCTGTGTTTGGGAATATCTTCACCATGGACCTTCTCCGGAGGAAAGAGGGGAGCACAGGACGACTGCTCGTCCTCGCAGTAGTGTTTGGGTGGTGTTTAGGGTCTGTGAGCTGTTTCGGACAGAGTCTAGACAGCGAGTTTACGTTCCTGCTGCCAGCCGGAAGATCTGAGTGTTTCTTCCAAACAGCAGTAAAGAATGGTACCATGGAGGTCGAGTATCAGGTAACTGTGTGTGTGGTCAGCAGATAAAACCCCCAAGTGTGTTCACATGCTATCTATTAAAGACTTAAACCAGCCACACAGGACTACAACATCGGCTGCTATCTGTTACTGCTCCGTTTAGCTAGCCGACATGCTCCTAGTGTGTTTGCAGACTGTGTCAAGTCAGCATTAAGCCAATGATGACAGCTCATATGCCTTCAGTAACTTCATGTGCAGGAAGTTGACCTAACATTTTCCATAAGCGACGATGCAGTGTTGTGGAAATCCGCAACGTCAGGTCAAACTTTATTTGGCATCTTTTTTTTTTTTTTTTTTTTTTTGAAGAAGTGCTTCCCGACAGTGATGAAAAGTGCGTCACTTCAGATCATTGATAACAAAAAATACTATACAGGAAATGAAATAATGGTTGTAGAATGTTTGAATGAGTCACTGTACAGGCTGTATAGTAATTTGGGTTTCAGATCCTGCTCCTCTTTGTCATCCAGCAGGTTGTTCCAGTATGTGAAGTTGTTCCAACATCCTGGTCCTGGTGCACAGGGAGTCAGAGGAGAAAAAAAAACCTTTAACACATCTGTTGTCTGACATTCATTCAGACACTAGTTTTAGTCATAGGCTTAAATTGGCAAGGATGCTCACTCTCCAGAGTTAATTTAATACTTTGTGTTGGCTTTACCGGCTGCCCCCGGGCCACAGGTGTGGAAATCTCCAATCTAGTGCTGCAACTAACGATTATTTCTATTATACATTCATCTTTGGTTCAAGAAAATATTCAAAAGTGGCCATAACAATGTCCCAGACATCTTCACCTGCTTTTTTTTTTCTTTTTTACAAACTCCAAAGAGATTCAGTTTGCTACCACAGAGAACAAAAGAGCAAGTATTCACATTAGAGATGCTGGAACTCATGAAGTTTGGGCACTCATGCTTAAGAAAATGTCAAAATATTAAAAATGTTGCTGTGCAACACCATGTTGTAATATGTAGAATCGTGTTTTACAAGTTTTGAGTCGGCTTTAACAGCTGCCCCAGAGCCACA
Source organism: Argyrosomus regius (assembly GCA_946959425.1). Classification (NCBI taxonomy): domain Eukaryota; kingdom Metazoa; phylum Chordata; class Actinopteri; family Sciaenidae; genus Argyrosomus; species Argyrosomus regius. The sequence continues at coordinate 22,494,151 of OX336883.1, forward strand.
GGAGCTTTGGCTGGACAGTGAAATCTCCAGTTTTGTATTGCAACTATCAATTATTTCTATTATCCATTAACCTTTGTGTCAAGAAAGTGCCAGAAAATGGTGAAAAACGCCAATAACAATGTCCCAGAACTCAGTGAGAAACCCTCAGATTGCTTTGTCCAAACTCCAAAGAGTTTCAGTTCACTACCGCAGAGAAAAAAAAGAGCAAACATTTACATTAGAGATGCTGGAACTGTGAAAACGTGAAATATTCACATTAGAACTTAAATAATGTCAAAATATTACAAATGTCGTTGTGCAACACCGTGTTGTAATATGTAGGACCACGTTTTACTAGTCAGCAGTGTGTTTGTTTAGTGGGAGAGTCTCATTCCAGCTTCTCTCCTGAAAGGCACACAGAATATCAACTTCATGTGTCCTGGTGTTGGCCCTTGTGGTTAAGCCTGACACCATGATATCGCTGCAACGTGTCAGGTACCATCCCAGCTGGGGACCCCTGTCTCTGTCCACATGCAGTATTGCATGTCGCTATCTGATAAAGGCACATTGCCGAAATAAAATGATCTTCAAGACAAAATAAAATTATTGACTTTAATCTCATTTGTGAATGTATGTATTTGTGTGTGCACATCCAGGTGATAGCAGGTGCCGGTATGGATGTAGACTTCACCATCATCTCTCCAGAAGGCGACCGGCTCGTTGTTGAGTCTCGACGCTCCGACGGAGTTCACGTGTTAGTGCTCCCTCACAGGTTTCATATCACTGATGCAGCGTTGTTGGACTTGTCTATTTATCTTTGACTTTACTTCCTGTTATTCCAGGGTTGAGCCGACGCATGAGGGAGACTATCAAATCTGCTTCGACAACAGCTTCAGTCGCTTCTCAGAGAAGATGGTGTTCTTCGAGATCATCATCGAGGGTCAAGGAGGAGATGTTGGTGGAGATGATGAGTGGACGGGATTGGAGGAGCCTGATGGGAGCCTCCTGGAGTACAAGCTGGAGGACATCCGGGTGAGACATTTTCTTCAGGTTTTAATCAAACATTAGAAGACTGACATTGCCTCTGGACCCCATACTACTAATTATAGTTTGAAAACAGTCAGCTAGATGATTGATTTTATTCATTTGTTCATGAACCAATAGGCTTTCTTGATAATTTAGCTGTTCAAAGGATATTGTTAACAAATCTCATAAAAAAGACCAAAACCAACTATCAACCGACCTGTAGAGCCAAAGCCTGATGTATCTTATTCCTCTGTGCTAAGTTGCTGAATTGTTGTACAAAAACTGAGTCACATGCACTGGCTTATGTGTTTCAGTCAAACAATACCACATCCGACTAAAATATATTTATCCACGACTGAAAATAGTCCCAAACAAATACATTATTCAATTCTGTTTTGGTAATATTTGCGAAAAGTACAGCGACCAGTCCAGCTGTTTTAGAGAATTATTTTGACCCGTTTATTTTTGTCTTCAGTAGGAATGATTTGAGCTTTAAGCTGAACGCTACAGACAAACTGGGGAAGTGGGAAATTTTGAAAGACATACCAACGCACTTGTGGTTTTTTGGTTTGGGGTATTGGCCAGAGTTTTGCTGACAATATGAAAAACATAGTCTACACTGTACATTCTATTTACCCAATACTTGCTGCTAACAGCATTCGAGAACATTGACGTAAAGACAAAGATGGACATTGTGTCTCCACTTCCTCTTACTGTACGAGTCAACATACCCTGGATAAAGCCGCTGCCAACCAGTGGCATCATTTGTTGCCAGAGTTTGTGCACTTGTAATCAGGATTCGAGCTGTGGCGTTGAGGTCCCACCCATACACCAGGCTGACTCAAGTGTGAGTGATGCTTAGCCGTCAATAATGACGTGAAACCCCCCTTTTTTTTATAGCATCAAATAACTAAAACCAAACATATCTGACAAAATGAGCAATAGCATACATAAGCGTGACGAGAACTACCTAAAATAGAAGTATTTGAGCCAGCCACCAGGGGGCGATCGAGATGCTTTGGCTTGACTTTTGTAGAGCTGTCATGTCGTCCATTTTCATACACAGTCAGCGGCTGGAAACATTAGTTAGTTAGGGTCAGACTACCTAAACCAAACCACAGTGAATGGCCCAATTTTATGGTGTAAGTTTGAAACAACTAAATACATAACTAAAACAACTAAATCAACTTTCTTTACGCTGTCCTCAGGAGTCCATGGAGTCTCTGCACAGGCGCTTGGAGCGCAGCCGACATGTGCAGACGGTGTTGCGAGCTTTTGAGGCGCGGGACCGAAACCTTCTGGAGGACAACCTGTGGAAGGTCTCATTTTGGTCCTGCGCCAGTGTGCTGGTGATGCTGTGTGTGGCTTTTACCCAGGTAAATGGAGCACAACTGACGCACAACATGACATAGTATGTGTAATGCTGCTAAAAGTTTGGGGTTAAGACACATCACACAGACACCGTCACGCGGTTTGACATCTGTGTTTATTTCTCCATTCACAGGTCTACACTGTGCGTAAACTGTTTGACGATAGACGGAGGGTCTGCACATAGAGGCAGCATTTTGCAGTCATGAAAGGCAGACGGGAAAGGAAAACAATCCAACAGAAGATGTTCAGCTGGTTACCCATTCAGATTATGCTCCAGTCTTGTTCATTTTGTCTGCATCAACACCAGCATTCAACATCAGTTGTAATGGATTTTTTTTTTTTAATCTTGTTTTACATCAGTTTGTGAGCAATAATGAAATATTATTAGATCATGAAGGGTAGCCAGGTAAGGAAGAGGAAGATGAAGTCATTTCATTTATTCAGTGCCTTTAGTGTCAAATGTCACCACAAACCAATGAGGAAATATATTTTGAAAGGCACTGCCTACAGACAGAACAATACATGTTGTAGTTTAACTGCTGTCCTACGTTTCTGAAACTGGTCAGAGGTTTGGGGTTTTTCCATTAAAGGTGAAATTAACCTGACTAAAGGCCAGTTAAAAGACACAACTCAAAAGGTGATCCACAGAGCCCCTACTTGGCTGGTTTACAAGAGATAACAATGTGCAATAGTGTAGGTGGATTTGCTCTTCCTGACAGGTTAAGATCTTTACATAAAATTGGTGATATGTTTTTCCTTGGTTATAGTCTCGTTGATGTTTTCCTTTTTTTAGATGTTACTGATTTCTTCTCATGTGCCAGTTCAAGTCTATGCTGACAAATAAGAATGTAGAATAAGAGAAAGGGATGATTGCCAATAATGTACGCGTGTCAGTACTCAGACTAATATGTAGCAAGGACGATAATTCATGTGAACATACTGATTGTTAGATGTGTTTGTGTGTTTCTAGATGATCAAACTTGCTTATCCTCATGTTTGTTTGTCAACAGAATGTGACATTTTGATTCTGCTCAGACAGCCACTGAGTGTCTTTTAATGAACAGACTTTCATTACATATGCTATAGAATAATTAAAAATCAGGTTTTCATGGGAGTCATTGATATGAATAAATGCATTTTTTACACAGGAGATACTTGTGAGTTTTCTTTGTAGAACAAAATACCAGGAGCTGATAAGTGAATAATCCTTGTGATGACATTAGACTACTCTATTAAAAACATGCTGTGATTAATTCCAGCTAGATTTAATCAGAATTGAACAGACTTAAAACGATACCACAGAGGTTTGTCTCAAAGGCACCTTAGTGCTGTTAACACAAACATGTTTGCAGTAATTTGGCACATCTTCAAACCCACCAGAAAGCACACGTTTATACATGTATTTGTATCTCTTAGATTGTTTTTACACAGCCCTGCTTGTGAATGTGCATTATTTTCTCCAGAATCAATCAGGAGTCTAAGACCAAACGTATAGATGCTTTATTCCTGCTGATGTAGCTCCCCCTAATGTCTGACCTTAAAAACATAACTCAGGTTAAATAACAAGCCATATTTGATCCTTAAAGAATTAACTGCAGTTGTTGGTAAATAGGAATATCAAGGTGACTACACTGAGGCATTTTTGCTTGATTATGCTTTATGAGTATAACCTTAAGTTCGTTAGTTGTTTCAAGACACAGTTTCTTGATATTTTAATTTGGCACGTACCCATCCTCAGGGCTGACACACATTTGAGGTGAGCTATTATGAGACAAATGATTTCAGTAGTACAATTAGACAAAGAGATTTGATCCACACCACATATTAAATACTAGAAATGCTGTTTAAGCTTAATAACATACATGTATATGTACAGACGTTATCAGTTTTATTTCATTTATTTGCAGTAAGGAGGCAAGCACAAAAAACACACAGGCTGTCAGCTCTGGTCCAGTCACAAAACAAAATGTACACAGGAAACAGCAGGAGGGAATGTATGGTACACCTGAACTTTAATGTCAAGTGCACCCGGCAGTGCAGACTCCACGGAGTCCAAGTCGGAGTGCTCAACATCTGAAGTTCCTTCACCAGTGGTTGGGGCGTGAGGGGACTTGTGGGGGTCGCCTGTGTGAGAAGACCATGAAAAGAAAACCATGATAGGATTTCCAATCAGTTTCTATTCATAGAAGAATTAGTAAGTCACACAGCTGCCGGACACGGCACAGAAAATCTCTAGAAAACATTGGATTGCATACCTGTGTTCATTCCTCCCCAGTGCTATGAACAGCCCCAAAGCAATGAGTAACACTATCCGTACTGTGCGTTACCACTGGCAACCGCGGTTACCATGGTAACCCACAGCTCCATCCATACAGTAAGTAAGGAAGGAAGGAAGGTAGGAAGGAAGGACATGCCAGGCTGCACAAAGAAAAGTGAAACGTTCTTGTTCTGCATGGCCGTCTCTATTTGACTATCATGCAAGTCAACAAGTCTCGACCTTGAACTGTACGCTCACGGTGGCTCACAGTGGCAGGAAGTACATGTAGTACATGTAGTACATGTTTACTGTCTGGGCATGGAAAGACAGATGTGACAAGAGATGAAGTAAAGAAAAAAAAAAGGCTTGGTGGTGCATGAGAATGTGAGTGAAGAAATGGAGCAAAGAATGTCGAACAGCAAGAACAAGCAGCAGCCACCACACCTTCATTTTCTACTCTTTTATTCAGTCCCAACACCTTCTGAGGGAGAGAGGTCCTTTTTCTTACATAGACATTGTTTTTCATTATGGCTTTTTAAGGTGATGAGTAATCACTTTTTGCTCAAGGCACAAATTTAACCACAGATGAGCAGTGGTGGGAGGTCATTCTTACCTCAACTACACTATACTTGAAAAATAGCCAAAATATTGACGCATACAAATTTCAATGGTCCTGTCTAATTTTAATAAGCTCATTTAAAGGCTGACTTTGAAGATGTGAACATACCAACACTGAAGAGAAGACTATCAAAAAGTGCTGCTTACTTAATGAGGTGCTTAGTGTGTAAGATTACTGACTAAACGTTAGCGAGGATACAACTCACGAAACTGCTTCTTACCATTATATAAAAGTTATGAATCACATATTGTTTTAAGAGACATTTCATTTCAAATGAAACAAGCATAATTCAAGAAGACTCGCTGGTTCATAACCTTTAAGTCGATAAAATCATCAAATTTATCCCTTTTCATAATACTGAATGCAGAATATTTCATCATATACTTTGTTAAAAAAGCTACCTACACATAAAGTCAAAATTACATACATAATGCTTCTGAAATGCACAGACTGAAACAGCATCAGATTACCAAAGTTTGTAGTTATAGGAATATACACGAGAAAAGAGGAATGACTATCTCCGCCCAAGACAAATATAGTGTAAACAAACGGAAAGGTGTTTTCATATGTGTGTGTGTGTGTGTGTGTTTCTAGTCAAGCAGGGAGGGCTCTGAAGGACGTATGACAGTAGGTCGGTTGGGAGCAGCCGGGGGTCTTCTGCTGCAGGAAGAGAGAAGAGGGGATGTATTGGGGGAGGGGGAGGGAGAGAGGAAACATGCAAGGCAAAATATCATCAGATAGTCATGCACCAATGATTCCCAAACCACCAAAAGCCAGAACATACCTACAACCTGTCACCAGCAGTCACAACTGTCCTAGCAGCTTCCACCAATACCAAAGCCATAAATAAAGGCACCAGATTTGTGTGTGTGTGTGTGTGTGTGTATACGATTTTACCTGGGAATCCCCGGTGGGAGTGCAGGAGGCACACGGGCCGGCCTGGAGGGGACAGTAGGCACAGAGTTGGGATCGCCTGCGTAGGCCGTTTGGCCTGGGCCGGGTCGAGACGGCACAGGCGGTGCCCCAAATGCTGGTGAGGGATTGAGAGGGGGTGGAGGACCCGGGGTGGGCCCCCTCACTGCTGGGGGTCTGCTGGGAGGAGGCGCTGTTGCTGAAGCAGCGCGGGATGCTGGTGGGGGACTAAGAGAGAGAGAGACTTTTGAGCAAAATGTAACTTACAAAGATACATAAAAGAAAAAGAGCAGTGTGAAGTATTAGTAATTCTATAATCTTTCTTTTTTTTACATGTAAATAACAACAAAAGAGAACACATTAGAGGACAGTGTCCTGCTGTTTCTTTGTTTCTTTCTTTATACAATAATGATGTCACCCTTTTTCAGACCACTACATTCAGCTATAAGGTCACAGTCGACATCATCACAAACATTATGGTAAGAACCTAACTAAATGTTTCTACCCACATTGATTCATATCTCTTGAAACTGTGACCAGGATGCAAACCAAGCAAGACTATACAGCTGAAAAATTGACATGTCAGTGCCCTCTGATGGACAAACTATGCAATGGTGACACTGTAAATTATTAAAAATGTGGATTGGCATGCCTGCACCATATTTCTTGCTACTTACCATCTAACATAAAAACAGATAACAGGTGTTAACAGGAACAGGTGTTTATTTGTGTTTGTTACCTTGGGTCCTTGGCCATCCAGGTGTCGTCTACTGGTGGAGGCACTGGGGTAGAAATAGTGGTGGTGCTGATGTCTCCTATGAGGACCAAGGCCTCTTTCAGAGCATGATACATCCTCAGCATCTCATCTCTCCTCTGAGCCTGCTCTGCGGACTCCTCCATCAAACTGCCCTGGTCGCCGGCAGAGTATAAGTAGGCCAGCAGCTCAGAGTGGATGAAGTCCTTCGCCTGGAAACGGGAAAGGAAGAGCGTTTTAATACAGCCAAGACTGTACAGAAGAAAGTGACCCATGTTACTGATCAGTGACTTTCCAATTCAATTTTCATTGAGCGTACTTCCCTAGATCTAAGAACACTTAAAGCTGAGTATGACTAATGGAAAAAGAGACGCACACTGTTGATCATGAGGTGCATGATGGTCTTGGGCATGAGGTCTCTGATGGACTTGTTGACGATGCCGATGTACGAGTCCACGAGGTTGCGGATGGTCTCCACCTGCCGTTCCAGCTGCGGGTCCATGGACACGGTGTCACTAGGATTCATCGCATCTTCGCTCTCAGGCTAGAAGACACCAAGACAGACAAAGACGTAGAGATGTTGATCCAATAAAGACCCTGAAAACGCATTTCCTCCATCAGATTGTTACTCCAAGCAAAGGTTTGCGACATGAACACACTTTTTTCTCCCAAAGTTTGATGAAGTTATTTTCACCTCACATAATTCTGAGCACCAATTGGGATAAAGCAAGATTTAAATAATGAATTAATGATCGTTGGTAGGTTGATTGGCTAATGTTGGTCATATAAGATCAAATCACATCCACACAGTACTGATGAGGCAGAGTATGAAACTCTTTTATATTCATTTATTTAGATTTTTTTACCATTGATTCCTTGATTGCTTGACATCAGATCTTTTTGGATACACTCTCCAAAGTGAATAGATTTGGAAACACAAGCCTTGGATACTAAATCTTTTAGTAAATGACCTGAATATACTAGTGTGGCCTGGATATTGGATCCCCAGTTTGCTTTGTGGACCAGCAGGGCAGTGAACTGAACGAACAGCTGCACACAATGTGGTTGTTGAACAGGGTATTGCTAAAAAAAAAAAGAAAAAAAAGGAAAAAAGGAGCATTTATGCTCTGAAAACCTGCTCCAAAAAGAAAAAAAATGTAAAACGGAGCTTAAATAAACTAATCTTACCCAAATATATGCAAACAAGCGACCAAACTCTGGTAAACACATGTCACAATGTGCTCTGAGTCCTTTGTAAATACAATTTGCAAACAACCTATAGCGTTTAACGTGAATACACTGTTGTGTACCTGGTCTTTCTCAGGGTAAACACCGGCTCTGAGGAACGAAGCCTTCCAGCTGTCGACATCCTCCTGAGTGTCACATGCCAGCTCAATCTGACGCAGGTCTTTATACACATTCCTGTGAGACACACCAAAGATTTAGTAACCAAAGATGAATGAATATAAACGTGATTGATTTAGAAGATCACAGCATTCACACCTCTGTTCAGTATTGAAGATGGCAAAGACATGTTTGCTGGACATGAAGCCCTTCTCAACATCTCTCAGCTTCAGGTTGTCCAGAGGCAGCATGTACTTCTTCTCTTTCTCCTGATAAAACACCCAGCGATGAAATGATCAATAAACTTCAGGGGACAACAAGTAAGATTTTACTATCCTGTGGCACATCATGACTACAGTTTTAGTGTTGTGTTATCATAATAACTCAGCTTTTGTGCATTTACTGTCCCGTAAGCAGCCTTACCTCTTCATCTTTGTACCAAGAGAGAGACTCAGCAGTCAGGACAAACCAGTAGTCCTTGGATCCTCCCTTCATGATACTGATGTTGATAGTGAGCCAGCCTCTGCGGATCACCTGCACACGAGAGTCCAACAGTTGACTAAACTACACACCCCACGGGAGGGGTAATATGTGTCTACAGCAAGCAAATAGAAAGCTACAAAGAAATTAAAGACGAAAATACAGAGATGTACGAGAGAACTGGCTTCAAAATACAACACAACAGCCATGCAAGTGCAGTCAGATCAACCCATATGCTATGAATTGAAAATTCACCACAAACGCAGAGACTAAAAATAAATGATGACAGGCTCCATTCAAAAGTCACCTTCTCTGTATCCGCCTCTCTGCCACACTGACGGACGAGAAGACAAAGGGAACAGACACACACAGGGATAATAAGCGGACATATGCAATACCCTAGTCTGGGTGGTGTAACTATGAATGTATTATAGATTTGGAGAATCGCCTGTGGGGCCTGTTTGTCCATCGGTGGTAAGCTGTTGAGCTGCGGCCTAAAAAGCACTTTCTCCACAGACCACCACTATAATCAGGGCTGTTGTGTTTAGGCATAGATGAGCTGGACGGTGGAGAACCAGGTGGAGGAAAGAGATTGGTGACTTTTTTGACACCCAAGCTACTTATAAAAGTTGGTCCAACTCATTCCTATGCACACATTTCATTCTTATATAATCTCAATGGCTGAACTGCATTATTCATCAGAGACAAGTCTGCAGACTGACTCTATATGGGAGCAATCTACTGAGGGCTGAAGCTCTCTGTCATATCATGAATTAAAACTGCTGGCTGTCATTTACATTGCGATCCACGCAAGTTGTTTCTTCACATAGCCACATAATAATCAGAGATGGAGATAACCAGACTGGCTCAACTGGCAGGTGGACCCTCAACTCAAGTCAATAAATTAGTTAATGGATCAAACAAGAGATATGATGACAAAAACTGGAGTCAAAACTTAAATTTAAATTTAAATTTGGGGTCAGTCCATGCATTTTCACTAAATACACACTTGGTATCAGCTATAAAGCCAATTATTTGCCTCTGGACTGACAGCTGTCAAAAACACCCACTTGGGCTCCATGAACACACTGAGTGAGTCGACCACTGAGTCACAAAATAAATAAGCTGCAGCTCCGGTAGTTTAAATAAATGACATGACAGCGAGTATCAGCTGAGTGACAGCTGCTTTGACTTTCACAAACAGATGAACCACATCTCTAAACTTCTGCTGTTGGCTGAAAGCTTCAATATTTTATTCCTGCAGAGTTTGACGACAATCCCGTCCTGCCAAAACAGATCCACACTGACATCCTCTTTAGATACCCTATTATACTTAATACTATAGGGCACTAAAAACATATATTAAAGGAAACAGTTAAAAGAAAGCTGTGACCCAGGTTCTACTTTATTAAAGCGGACATTAACCTTTAATGATCTCATTTTATTCATTTGAATCCAGGCCTGTTTTGGGTTAAGAGTGCAGTGTAATGTGAATGAGATTAAACTTAACAGTGGATCATAAAATCTGATCAGGACATCCAAGTCTGATAGAGTTTGTCAAATATCATAAGTGATATTGTTATATTGATTTCAAATACACCTGTGTATGCCTGTGTATGTTATTCAATACTTAGAACAGCGATTATTTCTATCGTAATGCATTGTAGCAAGAAAGTGTATACGCCTTTGTGTGCCTTTCCCCAGCTATATTCAAGTGAAAACTTTAAATGTTGCTCTACATAAGATCCTGAACACAATTAAATCCAAGAGGACGCGTAACATACTACTGTGCATGTAAAGGTACTCATTGATGATTGCATGAGTCAGAACAGAAGTTGACTGAAGTTGAATAAAGTTACATTTTAAATAAAACATTAGAAATGAGAATGCTTACAGCTGAGTACCATTAGTACTAACTATACAATACAATATTTAATAAAAAAGATCAGCCCCCTCACTGGTATGTCTTGCATATGGATTATTTTTAAACCATAAAGACTTAAGAACTTTCTCAGAGCATAGCCCTTTTTTCTCTTTTCCTGCAAACGAACATTTTTGGCCTGTTTGCTGGGTGAGAAACCTGCAATGTTGAAATGAATGATATCCAGTTCTCATGATACATCCATGAGTGTAACTCTTTCACTTCCCTCTTCTTCATCACGGAGCACAAATCTTGTTTCTCGGTATGGTCTGAATGACCGTTGACTCAACCACCCACCCAAAGAGGAAGTGGAGATGCAGGGGGGGGTACGGTACTTACAAGAATCTCTCCCTGCGCCGTGAAAAAAAAAAGGAGGAAGAGAGGAGGAGAAAGAGGAAAGGGAAATAAAGAGGAAGGACAAGAAGGGCACAGACAAGAGTGTGTGTAAATGCAAAGCAACGCAGGGCAGCAATGACAGGAGAGACGGGCTGAGACAACGACAGAAAGAACAAGAAATAAAAGAAACAGCAGGAGAAAGCAGCTGCTGTGATGCTGCAGTGATGTGGGGGCTTTATATGGGGGATGGGGGAGTGCAGTGTATCTGTTGAAGCAGTTACCTGATTGGGCATGACTCTCTTCTTGGTGGCATTAGCAGCAGTCCTTTGCTGGGCGCTGCAGGAGGAGGATTCAATAACACAGACTGATATAAGACACAGTTCATATTCAAGACAAAGCACACACTAATTAATCTGAGCTGAAGGATGAAATGACATGATATTATGTATAGATTTATGATATCATTTTACCTAGGGCTACCACTAAAGATTGATTGTTTTTTTAGTTAGCTACTCTATACAATTCAAGAAAAATGGCCATCGCAATTTCTTAAAGCCCAAGGTGATGTCTTCAGTTATATATTTTTATATTCAATTTATCGTCACTTATGATGAAGAAAAGCAGCAAATGGAACTAGAGTGTCACATAATCTGTCCACAAGAGCACTGACATGTTCAACTTCAGCACTAAACTACATTCTGATGGTGACGTGTCAGAAATCTTTGTGTATGTTTTGTGTTAGTTATTAGCCATTATATGTCTGATTATGACTATGATCTGAACAATTTCAGATAGAAAGCATGATGGTTTTCACATTTAACTAATCATTCCTGACAACATGACTGACTGGATGTTAAAGAGAAACATACGATTATTTTCATTATTGATTAATCTGCTCATTATTTTTCCAATTGACATATTCAAATTGCGTATTATAGACAGTCGAAAACACAACACTCTCAATTTAGTATCAAGTATGACAACATTAGAGAAGATGACATCAACAAATCTTTGCCTGGAAAATTAAATAGCAATCAAAGGTGCGGTCAATCATACAAGAGAACTAACTATCTTTCTCCAGTGTGACAGTCCACCTTTGATTAATCTTATTGATTGATCCACTATTCGTTTCAGCTCTAGAAAATTTGAAAACCTCCATCCCTGATCATCATGAAACTCAATAAGCATCTGAAGTTACGAAGTTATGTCTTACTTTGCAAATCCAATGAAGTCCTCATGGTTAGTGTTGATGTAGGACAGCTCAATGTCAATCAACAGCAGCACCTGAGAGGAAAAACATTACACGTTACGTACAAAAAGAAGTAAAACTATACAACTGTACAGGTAGGCTGCACCTGTCTCTCTCTCCATCACACACACACACACACACACCTGGTCTTTGGTCTTGCTGTCTCTCTCTCTGACGTAGGTGGTGACGATTCTCTCCGTCTCTTCTCTCAGTCGAGGGTACGATCCCAGCTGTAGACACACACACGGAAAACACACACACATACACTGCTGCAGGCACCGTGATTACAGAAGACACACACACAAGCCTGTATGTAGGCTTACACAACACTGTAAACACTGTGCATCCTCAGCTACACCCAACCACTGACAGTAAATATACAGTATAAACACAGATATGAGGCAAGACACATAACCACTGAGGAAGCATGCAATGAAGACTTCCATATCAGCTTGAGATTTCTCGTCAGCTGTTTTGATGTTTTGATAGCAGCTCAGTTGTAATGAAACAGTTTATTAAAAATCTGCATTAGCATAACATCGTCTCAAGCTGATAGCGGGTCTCAATAAATCAGGAATGAGGGGGAAAAAAAGATCAGGTTAAAGTTAAAGAAGATTGGGTCTGGAAGAGTCTTGTGTGGGGGGTTCGTTATTGTTGTCAGTGGTGCTGAAAAGGGAAAAATACATACAAATCGCACAGGGACAGGGGGAAAACAGCCCAGTATTTCCAAGCAAAAGCAAATCTCTTAGTGTCAGTGGGGATCTGATTTGATAAGTGAGGCAGGGTGAAGGGTTGTTACATAAATCACTAAATCGCAGTGCTGATGGGGTAAGTGGGCTGGTAGGGGTCCAGGATCAGAATGGGCTCATTTAGACTTGTCATTAAAGAGGAAACCACAGGGTAAGGTGGGTGGGACGTGTGCTGAGTGAAGCCTTTAAGCAGTGGTGAGGGGTAATGATTAACAACGCGAGACAGTGACTAGTTAGTTCAATAAGTTTTAGTAATTTGTGTGATTTTTTATAATAATTTCCTTTCTTTGCTCTCTATCACTCTTTGCTTGCATTTCTTTTTTTTCTCCCTTTGCTCTCTCCTCTTTCAGTCCTCTCTCTGTATTCATCACTTTTTTAATCTGTCTCTCTCTCCGCTGCTCCTGTTTACCTTTTCAGTGCACTTCCTGATCAGGGCGACAAGCTCGGTGACGACGAGGTCGACACATTTCAGACACGGATCTTTCAGCTTAATGATCTGCTTTTTCACTATGGCCTCAAACGCCATGTCTGGGGTGAACAGGCCTGTCCTGTGGTGAGGCATCATGGGAGTTGGAGGTTTAATGTCAGGTGAAGGAGGAGGCGGTGTAGCATGGGTCATGGTGAGGTAAAAGGGAACAGAACAAAATAAAAGCCCCAGTTTCAAAGTTTCAAAGAGGAAAAAAAGGATGAGGAAGATTGAGAAACATGACAAAGAAAAACAAACAAACAAGGTATTTGGTTAGTTCTACTTCATGTACACGACAGAAACAAGCTGCAGGTTCTCAGAAGAGTTCATTAAAATTTCAGCTTCCTATCCATGTCAGCCTCCAACTTTTTAGCCAAGCTAGCGGCACAGCTCTGTGGCTCTATGGCAGTGTCAGGCAGTCCACCAAGATATCTCAACAGTTGAATTGAATGGATTACATTGGGACATTCATGGTCCCCAGATGATGATCTGACCCTTTAATTCCCTCAAGTACCGTCATCAGGTGATTTTCTTTGTCCAAAACTTTGGTTTAAACTAATGACGTTCCAATCTGCCTCATCTGTACTTTGTGTTTAGAACTGATTAGCAAATGTTAGCATGCTAACACACCAAAGTAAGATGGTGAAACATGCTAAACATCAGAATGTTAGCATTTTGAGTGCAGCCCCACAGAGCTGCTGTTCATAGTCTTGTTTATAGCCTGCAGCTTGTTTTGTAATGAACCTGTACAGGAACGTGTAACAGCCCGTTTGTTTCTGATCACACAGCCTCTCAGAGACACCACTCCAGTGCACTACACCCGGGACATTCAAATATATCCACTGATGTGAACTTCAAAGCTGGACTGTAAAAACTGAACCCTTTGAATTCATCCACCTTTTTCAATCCGAGATGATGAAATGATGTCGAAAAAAAAAGCACAAAGCTAAGAAACTAAAACTTGAATGGCCCCTGGCAGCTCTCAAGTTGGCTGGTCTCTGTGGTGTGTATGTACAGGTGTGGCAGCTGGGCAGGAGACCATGCAGTGATACCTTATTAGTGCACTGTCTGACTGTGTTGATGAGCTCCTGGATGACCAGGTCGATGCATTTCAGACAGGGCTCTTTCAGCTTAATGATCTGCTTTTTCACTATGGCCTCAAACGCCAGGTCTGGGGTGAACAGGCCTGTCCTGAAGGACATACAGACAAGACAGACATGGAGACAAGGAGCAGTAGAGGGGGTGGGGGGGATAGACACAGGAAGAGAGTGAGACAGGCACACAGAGGAAGGAAGACGTGAACAGACAGACACTGAGGAGTAGTGAAAGAAAAACTTGAGGACGGACAAAAGGCTAACACGCAGACCAGTTAGACTAAATAAAAACAAAGATGTCACAGATGAAAGAAAACAGAAACAGACAGAAGAGCCAGCGCTCTTGACACAGACATGAAAAACAGGACAGACATGGACATCTGAAGACAGAAGACTGTCTGTCTTTATAAAGCTGAAAGGACACAAAATGGGCAAAAGCTAGCAGACAGGAAAGCTGCAACATGTTTTGTGCTGCTTGCAGGTCGTCTCAACTTGCCTGACACCGTGGATGTTCTTGATGGCGTAACTGATCTCTTTCCTCAGCTCCTTCTCGTCAAACTCCATCTAATACACAGTGCAAAAAATCTAAATGAATGCTACTGTTTATTGCCAATCATATACTGACAAACATGAGGCCAGACAAGTAATGGATTGATGTGAGCTTGTGCAACATAGCCACAGTTTGACATAGTATTAATACAGATTACAACATTAATAGTGTAAATACAAACACGACGAGTACATCATTACTTCACTGAGTGCTTAAGCCGTTTGTTTACCCTTAAAATAACAACGCCTGCAGGAAAATAACATAGTGATTCCTCAAAACAAATATAAATAGACATCAGTCACCTTCACCAGCTCGAATGGAAAGCGCTCATGAAAGATTCGGTTGATCTTCGCTCCACCAGACAAGTTAGAGGTGTCCACCTGATCTCCAGACCCTTCGATGCATTTCTCAAAGTCCACGCCAAACTGCTGCACCATCCTGCAGAATGTACAAAGAATACCAGACATGTCTTAAATTCTTAAACTCATGAGTATGTCTGTCTGTGTGTAAGTATCAAGTGTGTGTGTGTGTGTGTGTGTGTGGGTGTATGCACTGACTGGAGTAAGGCCTTGGTCTTGCGCGTGGGATCGTCTGGGCGGAAGTTTTTGTACTCCTCCACCTCCTTCTCCAGTGATAACAGCTGGCTCTGCAGCTTATTGCGTAACCCCGGCAACGTGTCGCGGATGTGGTTGGTAAGTTGCTGGAGAAAAAGGATAAAAAAAAAAAAAACATTTAGAAAATCATATTTTGCCAGTGTTGGAAAATTAATTAATGAAATTAAGTTCAGTGGAGTTAATCTCCTAATAAGAAATGTTGAGGCACACGTGAAGAAAACATGCCAGACAAAATATTTATAGCTCTGGAAATCAGCGTATGTGTGTGTGCACGTATGATCAGGTGTGTGTCTCACCTGATTGAGCGTCTTCTGCAGATGCGGTGTGCCCATGCGTTCTGCAATGTGTCTGTATCCAGGGTGAGACAGGAAGAACTTCCTCTCAGCAGCCAAAGCAGCACGGATGTCTTTCTTTCCATCGATGTCCTTTTGACTGCGGTTCACCACCCCGATGTAGCCTGGAGAGGAATACAGAGAAGACACCTAAATTAATTTTTAAAGGTCAAAACAGTAAAATGCTTTTAACCTCCAACCCAAATCCAAAGGTGTTTCACTTACTGTAAACCAGAGAGAAGGCAAAAAGTAGAGCATCACTTCAGAAACTAGTGTAAGACTACAAACTGCATAAGATTGTAAACAAATATGAAATTACTATATGTTATAACTTATTATACAGGACTACACTGTTGACATATCATATTATATCATAGACATTTCTTCTATTTCCAATCTAATGTGCAGGACTATGGAACCAACACGACCGCCCTAATGCTGTGTGGTCTTACCTCTGCGGAGTGGCAGTAGTTTGTTTTCCAGAATGTCTCGTGCATCCGTCCCCTCGTCCATCAGGTCCAGCTTTGTGATCACACCAATGGTTCTCAGCCCTGAAGACAAAGGTGTCACAATTATGTTCACACGTGGAACAGTTTTTTTTAAAAGATATTTTCTTGGGCATTTTTTGCTTTTATTAAACAGGACAGCTGAAGATAGACAAACCCAGGACACTGCATCAAAGATTTAACCTTTTGTACTCTATGGAACAGGTTTTTTAACATTTACATAGATAATGTCATTATATTATTTATCTATTCAAAGATTAATAACCCCCAGTGGAACAGTGTGTTTGCAGTCTTCTCAAAAACGAGCTTTAAAAATGTAAACAAGACTTCGGGTCTACGTCTACAACATTGGTAGTGTCTCTGTGAGACAGCTAAACTGTCAACACACAGTATGTAGTTATTAAATGGTTAATAACTTCTTGATCCTAAATGAATAAAAAAAAGGACCAAAGGTGTAGATAATTAAATTTAATTATATATTAGAACTAATCTTATTCAGTACATCTATGCTGCCAGGAAGTCTTTTAATAATGTATCTGTTAATTATTCTGACGAGCCGGCTCATGCACTGAGGCAAAGATTAATAGAAAGAAGAAGAGTGATAATAGCTGCAAGATACGGCAAAGAGTAATTAGCCTCGTTCAAAATTAGAGCAAGACATGGTTACATTTGGAGAAATATCCAGAGAAGAGCTAGCAAAAGACATAGAGATCTCACAAGGTGCTCTTACCCTGAGGGTCCACATCCTTAGCAATCTTGAGAGCATCAGAGTTGGCCAGGTCAGTGTTGGCTGGAGTGACGGCCAGGATCAGACAGCTGTCCTTGGTGATGAACTGCATCAGCATGTCCCTGATCTGGTGCTCGATGTCATGGGGCTGGTCTCCCACGGCCACTTTGGTCATCCCGGGCAGGTCGATCAGGGTCAGGTTCAGCACTGAGAGAGGAAAGGAGGAAGGAAGAATAAGTCAGACAGAGGCTGAAAACATGAAGCTAGGATGCTGAGTTTGTATGTGTGTGTGTGTGTGTGTGTGTGTGTGTGTGTGTGTGTGTACCATGAGGGGAGTAGACACGGAGGTTGATGGGGATGGGGGAGATTCCCTTGTTGGACCCGGTGAGCCGGTCAGTCTCTGCTTCAATCTCCAGACGGACTTCATCAAAGTCCACAAACTTGCGTCCCTTACAGTGCAGGAACTCTGCATACTCTACAAGGAGACAATCAGAGAATTAAACAAAAGAGAGAAGGGACGATGAATTAAGAGACTATTATATATGCTCCCCTTAGGGCACTTGATCCATCAATTTGGTTTTATAATTGCTAGGCTGATGACTACACTCTACCCTTCTCTGTTCGGCCCTAACTACTCTGCAAATGTGTCTGGGGTAGCATAATAATGTGATATCCCAAAAATTTTTTTTGGTTTTCAGCCCAGGTCCAGTCTTTTTTCAACATCCTCCAACTACTACTACTCAGCTAAGGCGTATCGCAAAACACATTTGTGTCTTTCCACTTTCCACTACTGTAATGCCTTATTCTTGCCTAAGCTAAGACACTATTAACTGGTTAGTCCAGAACTCTGCAGCAAGTCACAACGAAAGACCTTACATCGCTCCCACATCACCATGGTTCTGGTATCCCTTTACTGGCCTCCATATATATCTGACAGCACCCTCAGTTTCTTTGGGCAGGCCTGCTACCTGTACTTTGTTTAAGACTCAAAACATGATTATGCTTTCAGCAAACTCACTTTACATATTTACAAATACAATGAGATAACGGACAGAAAGAGTAGGATGGCCCAAAGAGAAGTAATGCAGGAACTTTGAGGGATAAAATGAGTTAATAAGCATAAAAAATCTATTGTAATAAGGTTTTCCTTCACCTGTCAGCTGTTTGTTCACTCGCATGTCTGTAAGTCTTTTGAACGTCGGTTATTGGCGGCACACATCTGACTCTACTCTAGAAAAGCCTGAATTTTAGAGCACGAACCCCAACTCATGTCAAACAACTTGCCTGCTTTACTGTTAACCAGCTGGAGGATGAGAGGACGACGGGTGACGATGCCAGATCCTCTGGGCAAAAAGTCCCTGAGAGAGCGACAGAGATAAAAATTGAATAAACACACATGCAAACACACAACTCACAAGGACGACAAGGATGTCAAATTAAATGCCAAAATAAAAAGAAAGTGAAATTGAGAGCGCTCTCTCTCTCTCTTTCTCACTAATTCCATATTAATTATTCAGCAATGTAATTTGTTTCTCAGTAAACAAATATGAACTGAGGGGGGAAAAAAGCACATCAGCATTTTGTCTTTAAACATGCTGATGTCAAAACACTGAATATGTCTCAGCTTCTCCCAAAATAAGTACAAGCTCTTAAATGAATCCCTCATGCCTACGCATGTAGACGTGTGCATAATTGATGCAAGACAAAGATTGACTTACAACCGTGTTCATTATAAATACTGCAAAGAGGAAAGAAACATGTCTCCCTGTTTCCCTGTCTCATTACACACGAGTTCATCAGAATGGAAACTCCTGTTCAATAGAATTGTGATCATGTCCAGGTCACTGACTGCATGTCTCTCCAGGCTATGAGTATATGTCTGTCTGTGTCTGTCTGTCTGTCTCTGTGTGTTTGCCCGGTCAGTAGCAAGGACTGAGCTGAGTTTCAGGGTAAGGTAAGCAGGCCATACACCACTTGAACACATACATACACCCTGTGTCTGTTGTCCTGTTGCTGACAGAGCAGTCAGGATGTTACACAACAGTGATTCCCATCCTCTTTCCTCATCTCTTCCTGTCACTTATGAAAACACGACGTGAATATTATCATTGCCTACAAGGCAGTTAATTACTTAAATCATTGAAGCATTTATCCAGTCGACATCCATCCCAAACATTTGCTGTTAACAGCTCCTCAAATGTTTTGCAGACTGAATGCTGTTAGTCAGACGTTAGTTTAAACTCTGGTAACATGTGATGGGCTCTTCTTGTTATTTTTTCACACTTAACACAATTAATTGATGTAAATCTGTGAAATTTTGATTCATTGTTGTCATTTAATTCAAGCAAAACTATAAATATTTTCTGCTTTCAGCTTGTTGAATGAGAGAATTTGGTGGTTTTCTCTGTTCTGTCAGACAAAACAAGACATCTGAAGGTGTCGTGTTTGGCTCTCTGAACTAGTGATGGACATTTTTCATAGGGTTTTTGTTTCATATACTAAATAATTGATAAATTAATTAAAAAAGGCAAATAGTTAAAAAAGATCAATGACAAAAATAATCCTGAATTTTTCGGCTTTTCACTGAAATGAGTGACTTGTTGCCACCACTGGTAGCAGTTTGCATATATGCAGCGATTTCCCCCTCAAAACATTTTAGATTGTTACTCTTTGTATTGGAACTACTGCTTTATATGATTGAGTGATTGTTCAGTAATTAAAATAAGTGTTAGCTACAGCCCTGACAGACTACTACTCCAAACGGCTAACAAAGAATGAATAGAAGATCTCACAGGCCAGCGTTACATCTCTGCGTGTCAGTAGGCTAATTAACAAACATGAAAACAGCTAAGTAGCCTTCTGTGGGTATCTGGTACCCAGTGTGTCATATACACATGACAGTGCAGCTGGTGACATCACTGATGACCCCAGCACAAACACATCAATGCCCCTACTGTCTCCCACAGCCACTGCTTGGGACTCGGAGACAAAAGGCAACAGGAAAAAAAGGAGACATGGCTGCCTAATCAACATTCCCTATCTCGTGGACAACAAGTGAAATCATTCTGACGTGTGGAAGAGTTTTCTGGGCACCTTCACTTGAAGATAAAAAAAACACAAAGCTGCTACAGATATCTTCAGTAGATTTAGGCCTCTACGGCAGCAACACAGCCATGTCTTCTTCTCCTTTCCCTTTCCTCATGAATAGATTTCCTCCTGATGCTTTTTCAAGCTGCAAAGTGAGCAGAATGATCCTGAACATGTGGCATCAATGTTAACAGTTGGTTTGCGGATATTTGTCATCAAACAGGGCCCACAACTGCTCATTCAAATTCCTTCAAACTCATTCATCGACCTCACAAAGAATGAGACGCTGGGAGCGCAGACTCAAGACATTTTCACTTGTACCGTCTCAGATTATTCACTTATCTGACAATGACCTCACCAACCTCTCTATGCCTCACCCTTGAAGGTAAAACATTGACCTGAACTGGCTAATATGAGGCCTATAAAGATGTATTTACAACTAAGCAATGTCAAGGAGAAACAGCCTCTGTAAATGTTTGACAGAAAGGGCCTGATAGTGTTCATGATCCTGCTAAGTGAGTTTTTTTTTAGGATGTGGAAATTTAGACTTTTATAGCAGCAATAGTCATTTTTTGTCTCTAACATAACAGCTGTTTGCTTGCGTAAAATGCGCACTGGTGGATGGTGAATAGCTTAGCTCCAAAATGGAAAGAATCCGTTGGGAAAAAAAAACAAAAAACGTTACAAACTGGGAGGCACCGACAACAGAGCGCGTAACCAAGTGCTTAGTTGGCGACTTTTACGCAAAAGCTCTGCGTGATTTGTATTTAACAGAACAGAAACAGTCACAAACTAAAGTCAGCAAATAAAATAAAAAACATTCACAGTGTCAGAAGAATCCAAAGACTACATATAATCGGTACAACCTCCCGACGAAATTCTCCAACACCGAGCTCTTCCCTGCGCTCTGGCCGCCGACGACCGCTATCTGAGGCAGGTCCAAGTTGCAGGTCTGTCCGATGGAGCTGAAGGCGTCCTGGAGCTTGTTGATGAGCGGAATGAGGTCTTCCATTCCCCGGTTTCCCATGGCGGCACCTCGGTCAGCCCAGCGGGCTCTACCCTGCTCTCCTGCCCGGTCAAATAAGAACCAACGGGTCGCTCTTCCAGCAAACCAAAAGTTCCCAGATGGCACCGCAGTCTGTCCGCAGAGTCTCTATGAGTTTTATTTCAATAAAACACAAAGCAGTTTAGAGTCAAGAGTCCCGACTGCGGTCAGGATACTGGCGGGGTTATTATGTGGACGATTGCATGATAAAAAAGTAGCCACATTACACCGAAAACTTCTGTCATCATCCGGTCAGGCGACACCCAGCCTCCGCCGGAGATCGTGGCTCCGCCTCAAGCAGCGCTTTCCGTCTGTCATTGGTCAACAGGGACGTCTGTCAGCGTACACACGACATGTCATCGTTTCTACAATACCGTCTGTGGTTTGAAATAGGAGGAATGAGAAGACTGTTTGTAATCACAACAAAACAAATGTAGTTCATCTTCATCAGGTTTATACCTGCAAATAAATAAATTCACCCACAGTGGTCAGGACATCTTATTTTATATAAATATTATATTATACCACTATAAGTATCACTCCTCCCTGTTTCTCACGTGACAGTTCATAAAATAATAAAACAGGACTTGAATCAGATGAATTTTACTCTTCGCTCTCTTGCAAACAAATATTTTATCTTTCCTTTTAGTGACATTAATCTGAATAAATAATCAAACAGTTACAAATAATAGATTTTCACTGCACAAGAAAATAACATGTACTGTCTGCAACTGTACACCATCTTCAAACCTCACTAACAGCCTGTAACTCAAACTGTTTTAGCTATGGTGCCTCATGGTGGAGCCACAAACATAACATGATCTTTAGATCAACCACCATGAACTTGCAGTACACACTGCCTGTGTGTGTCTGTCTGGACTTATCATGTAGCAGCTACCAGAGTTTAACAGATAAAATGATGCCTGACATTCACAAACAAATTTATCAGCTTCACAAGCTGTGTCTCGTTTACCCCATAGAATCTCAATGATATAATGACCCATGAAAAATAACTATTGTCTGAAAACATTAGTCAGGTGTCTGCATCAACACTGAAACAAGTTTTGAGTGCTATAATCATTCCTCCTGTTCACTCTAGCGGTCAAAAGATGCTTTTCAAATGCTCTCTCATTGTAAGTGACGGGGGGGGGGCAACATCCACAGTCCGTGTTTGGTGCAATAACGTATTAAGAGGTCTATCTGAAACTAATAAAACGCCAAATATGAGACATATAAATGATTAAAATGATTTTCTTCCAAAGTTTCAGTCCCTTTAGTATAAAATTCCTTATATTGGCTTTAGTCAATACTGTTTTTCTCTGTAGGGGGAGGAGAGAGAGAGACTGATCACCAGTTCCACCAGAAGAGGGTGCTGCAAAGCAACATAAAGTCATGAAGAAAAAGTGCTGTCTCTCACACATTAGGTGTACTGTGTTTATTATAAATATCCTGCATACAGGCTGTTCATCACTCATGACCTTTAATAGAACATGTCATGATGAACAGAAAGTGGCAAAATAAGGACATTTAGTTATGTTTTTTTTTTTTCACAGGAGAACTCAAAACAGTAGCAACCACAAAAGTTGTATAATATCAGAAGTTAATAAAAATTATAATTTTGTGCCTGTGAAATGTAAGATAGACTCAGTGTGTTCTCATTTACTAGAATGGAGCAGTTAGTATGAAATCAGATTATTACCTGGTTCACGACTAAGAGTGTGACTGAAGCTCTCTGGATACTGCGTTATACAGGAAGGATTATATGATGGCTATTTTACAGTTAACCCTAACATGTACATGTCTTCCATTCTTCCTGTTAAGCATCAGAGCACTCTGCTTTAATATTATCCTTCATAAATCTGTTTTTTTTTTTTTTAAATCTTATGTGCTCTCTCCACTTTCTGTCATGCGCATCCCCACTGCAATGGTTTTGTATCCCTCTAGAGGGGTCCAACTGCCAGTAATAATTTCTGCAGTGATGGCCTTACACATATTACTGAGAATAAACATTTACTTTCATATTCACACACATATATATATCACATTAATATCTACCTAGCCATAATAGATTCTAACTTGCTAATTGGTAAACTCTGCATAGTGCCAAATTATCCATCCAGTGTCCATCACCAAAAATGTTGCTAAATTAGTCTACTTTTCTATATTTTGGGTGAATCAGTATATACATAGGACATATGCAAATCCACTAAAACTGCACAGTTAACATCAGCAGGTCAAACTCCGCCTATCTCATGGTTTCTCAGGCACTGTGACTGTAGAATAGAGATGCTGCTCTGGTGCTGGACGATGGGTGGCACCCTGAGTCCTACTGACAGAGGAGCAGTCACAGGCCGAAGAACCATTTTTATTCATGTCATGAAGTGCGTTCCCATCTGTCGAGACACTGACAGAGTCCTTCTGGAAATTGACGGTGGCATAGTGGAGTTGATTTGAGGGAGGTTTGACGTTGGCACAAACATATGGCACCGCGTCTCCTAAGCCCGCCTGCTGGTTCTGCATCTGTATCTCCTCATCGTCGTGATCTGCATGATTTCCCTGCAGAGGGAGAAGGAGAGCAGTGTGATAGATGCAGCTGTTGTTCTTATATGCAAACTCATAAATGCACACAAACACACCTCTCTGTTCTGTCCTTCATTTGTACTCTGCTCTGATGACACCCCTGCAGCACAGCACTCTGAGAAAGACAACATTTGAATAGATTGAAACAAAAGATTTTTATCTGGCTGCATTCAAAGTTGTGGAACAAAAGCCATTCATTTTTATTTGCCTCCTTAATTCAGTTATTTAGCATTAAAATATGTTTTATAAGTACATTTATTAATGACTCTTAGATTATTTACTTTAATTTATTGACATTAATTTCAGAAATTTACTTTGAGTGTAGACTTTGGTCAATCAAAGGAGAAGACTACAAGTAGAATGCTTCTAAAATTACAAATACATTACAAAAGATATATGTGCATGTGTGTGTTTATGGGGTTTCACATGTTTTGTCAAATTTCGATCCCTCACCTTTTATCCTGGGAAATTTGTATCTGACCACTACAAGTACAACCACGAGTATCAGTAGCAATATCAGGAAGACCATTCCGCCAATGATATCTGGATCCGAGAGACAACTGTCAGCAGAGGTTCATTGTGCTCAGCATTGAAACGAGGTACTGTCAGTGTGTGTTTGTGGAGTGTGTGTGTGTGTGTGTGTGTGTATTTAGGAAGCTATGAAAAGCACCTTTGCTAAGGCCATCTTTATTGTCTGGGTGATTTTGTTCTTCACCTGGTCCTTTACCTGTGCGATGAAGAAACCAGAACGTTAGAGGTGGAGCAAAAGGCATGTGAAACTACTGCGTTCCAAAAAACATAAATGGTTTCAATGCAGGAAGCTTCTCTGACTCTGTTTTCGCCTTCTCTTTCATCACTGTCATTATAATACTTTCTCTTGTCATTTAAATTCAGATAGTTGGTGGTGGAAAAAGAGTTAATTTACTTAAGTGAATAATTTTCCCTTTCCCTGACATCAGCAATGCTTGGTCAACAAATGTAAAAAAACATATTCCAGCACCAAAATCTTGGTTCCCGGCCAACAGATTATGTATTCATAGAGATTGTTCAAACCCTCACTTCAGTGAAGCCAATAAGGCAGAATTTACTTGAAATATCAAAAGTAAAAGTACTTCCTATGTAACAGTATGGCTCCTGTTATTGTAATTTTCAATACAATTATTTATATATGATTTTATTTTTATTGTAAAGTTCCAATTATTATTAAGAGCCATTCAAGTTAGTTAGTTTCTATATAGTAGTTTTAAAATTAGTGGCTGAGTCCGCTATTCCCACCCTGGATTGGCTGCACTGTCAACAGACACACCAGCTGCTGTTCTGCTCAAGGAGTGTTGGCTGCAGTATTAAACCGCACTTGCTGTTACCATGGTAACCACAGGCGTCACCATATCAACCTGGACTGAGATCACAAGGATCACAGCTTTAATGTTGCAGCTTGTAGTTTCACGTATAACCACACCATATGTTTTTTTTTTTTTTTATTTAAATCTTAATTTGGAAGGTTACTAGTGAGTGTTACAACTGAGACAAGAGAGTTAAACCATGACTGAAAATGAAACTGAATGTTTCACTTAAAGGTCCAGTATATAACATTAAAAACATTTATATAAATATAACTTCCTCACATCCTAATACTAGGATAATTTTTCACTTCACTTTACTTCAATTTAGCCCATTACAAGTATTCAAAGTCTTACTTGATTAAACTAAGCTACTGAAAATCACAAAATTCACTGCCACTACATGTCACACTAGAGCAGTGGTTTCCGACCTGGGTAAGTGCCCCAGTTTAGTTTTAGTACAGTATGAGCACTATACTGTACCACATTAAGAACAAGTACCCAGCTGCCGTGTCCGAGGATGGCTTGCAGCCAAACAGCCAAACGTCAGGTTTGGTGGTGAGAATATGATGTGATATGCTGCCCATCACTGTGGTAAGTTAGAGGGTGAAGGATTCAGAGATTTAACTTTAAAAGTTTGGTACCTCTGTACTGTATACCTTTTGAGAAGGAGGATGAGCTAAATGTCGAGCTAGTCAGGGCAGACATGTTAGCCCCGACTGCTGGATAACGACAAGTTTCACGCACTCAATTCATGTGTCACTTTATCATTGCAGTCTAGGTGATTACAACCCTGCATAAAAAATCTTCTCTTGTCATGTAATTGTCACACACCAGTCTCCTTTGGTAGGTAATAGTGACACTATTGTTCCAGTTTTGCATTTTTAAATTAACCAGTTAGTTAACAGTTAACGGGTGTCAGTCTATCTAAAGCAAAATGAACCAAACTTGATAGCAGAATTTAACCCTCACCAATGTGCATGCACAGAATCATCATCAAAATCATATTTTGTTTTCATTTATTGAGAATTTACCACTTAAAGCTTTAGCTACTCTGCTTCATCAAGACTGTGTGGATGTGGTTTGATCAGATTTGATTGACAGTAACTAAACCCAAACAACCCCAAAACACAGAAGAAAACACAGACACAGAAATCTCTAATAAGTGTTTTAACTTTTGAAGAAAGTAGTATATAGCACCCTATGACCCTTAAACTAAGACACTGAGTGAGAAAATAGTTTTCAGATCCTTTAATGATGCATTAATATGGATTATGACACTTTTGCAGTTTGTTGCAATGAAGCTATTTTTAACTGCTGTACAGTATGGATGGTTTATTTCATCTATATGCATCGTATATATAAGGTGATTACACAATATTTATATGTAAATTCATTAAGTGTAGAGAAACTAGTTGTCACATAAATGTTGTGGAGTAAAAACTACATTTAAAATACAAGTATTTCAAAATTTTACTCAAGTACAGTGCTTACTTGAGCAAATTTATATACCATGACAGGTCATTGGCAGGTATATGACTTTCAAACTATTATTTTACTTTGACATCCAGCTAGCACGCCTCTGTATAAAAATATAATGTATCTTCATTGTACTTACCTGTATTGGTGCCTGACCTTCCTTGTCCTGTCACAGACAATAAACTCACACTGGCTGTGAAAACATTTAAAAAACATTTCAGTCAACAAGTTTTTGACAAAATATGTTTCATACAAAGGCAAGAATATAAATACCTGTCATTAAGTAGATGAGGATGTTTCGTGATATTGCCATTGTCCAGCTTTATAGTTCAAATCCTTCTTCATCAAATATCAAGCAAAATGTTTCTCTCGTGACATCAGTGTACTGTACATACCTTCTGTCTCTGTACAGACAAGACTGTCAACTTTTCCTCTCTGTCATATAACTTGAAACACGTGCATGCTAAAATGAGGATGTAAGTTTTTTTTTATAGACTGACAAGAAAGAGAGATAATTAAAGAGTGAGAGTGAGTTGACTCATGTCCAGAGTGAATAATCACCAGCTGCATCTCATGATCTCTACATCTGTTTATACATAAAACCAAATATAGTTGTACTCACAGAACAATGCCCACATGGTCCCTCTTATCTTTAGATCGAAATAATGACCTGATATTTATATCCAGGCTGCAGGTACTCCTATGATCTACCTGTTATATGATGAGATATTAATAGAATTAATGGAATATTCAAAACGTGTATGATTAAAAACCTGTACCTGAACATACGGTCCTCGTATTGTGTGTGTACCTGGAACAAACAAAGCAAAACACTTTTATAATAATATATATATAGTTTGCTCATATACACAAACAGATTTTCTTTTAGAAAATCACAGAAAAAAGTATTAATCTCACTTGTTATGTTATGATGGTGTTATATGATATTTGTTTTTGATTTGATATTTGATGTTGGGTCTTGGTGACTCTTTGTTTTTATTATAGGCTACTGTCACCTACCGTGTCATGTGAAGAGTCATTTCACTAGTTTCTATTTGGCTTATATTCCAGTTTCTTGTCTTTATTGATATTGTGTGATTTTAAATTGTTGTTCTTCTTATTGTTGTTGTTTTTGTGTGGACCCCAGGAAGTCTAAAGACCACTTTTATGGAAGCTAATGGGGATCCAAATAAAGAATAAAGAGTTTCTCAATGACGAGAACACGGGATGTTTCAGAAATAAAGGAGCAATCTGTAAAATTTAGATTTAGATTTTTTGAGAAAGAGCACAAATGTTGATTCTCCTGTTCCTCCTGACACAGTGTTCAGCAAAAACTAAAGTCAAAGATTGAATTAGATTGTTGTGACAATTTCTACACATGATATAAAGTTTGGTAAAGGTTATCCCGTGTATTGGAGAAGAGTTGTGGCACAGCAACATGTAACACAGAAAACTTTAAAGTAAATTTAAAATGCTCCATGCTTTTATAGTTAATTCTTAATTCCATGAATAAATATAAGTGACAGTGATACATTTTTTATCAAACCCACCATCAAACTACACAGACTAATTAACACAAATAAATGAGTGTAGCAGTGACTATGTTTCTGAGTATCTGATGGTGGCGTACACCTCAGAGGGTCCAACAGCTGATCTGATCTGTACGCTGGGCTGCGGGCTGCCTCTGCATTGAAGCAGACTGTGGAGTCGAGTAGATGGATGTCCTCACTGGTGTGTCCAGCGTCGATGGAGGGGCTGCTGATGCAGCACAAACGCTTCCCTGCACCTCTCACAAAGCTTTCAGATGTGCTCTTAACCACTGCACTGATGAACACAATGGTTGTTGTCACAGGGCTGCGGCAGGTTCAAATGTCAGTTGAAGTGTAAGATGTGTGGGTGTGTTTTCAGGCAATTCATTTCTGCAATTTCAGCGATGCTTTTAAAAATTATTTTAGCTGTCAGCATTCAAACTACATTTTGTTAGCGGGCCTGGCCTGCACTCTAACCAGTCACCTATAAATCACCCTGGTACACCTGAAAGCATTAACAGTTAAAGCTGCTGATTGCAACCAACTCGCCTCACCCATAACGGAGAAACTATGGTACCTGCGAAACACATAAAAAACACAAAAGGCTGTAACTAGAACCAGTGTTTAGTTTGTCCATTCTGGGCTACTGTAGAAACATGGTGGTTCAACGTGGTGGACTCCATGGAAGAGGACCCAGGGCACTTGTAGATTCTTAGTCTTATTCTAAGGTAACAAATACAATGATTCTTATTTTTAGGTGGTTTTTTTTGTTGTTTTTTTAATCTCTATTTGTAGTTCTATTTCTTATTTCTGTAAATATATATATATATATATTTACTTTTATATAGTTTTCTATTTTGTAAAGATCTTAGCATATGTTTATTTTTTTTGCACAGGTTTACCTTAAATGCAGATTTATGTTATAGGTTATCTTTGACACATGTTTACTGTAGTATAGGCTAATTTTATTGTATGTTTACTGTAGTATAGGTTATTTTAGGTTTACTTTGTATGCTGCTACTGGATGCTTGAATTTCCCTTGGGATTAATAAACTATCTATCTAATATTTTATTATTATTGTGTTATTGTTATTTTTTTGTTTTGTTTTGTTTTTTTGTGAAACACTGTGAGAAAAAGCACAGTACAAATCAAGTTCATTCTTAATAATTTAATGATATTAAATGTTCTTTTTTCTTTAAAGATATTTTTTGGCCTTTTCAAGCTTTATTTGATAGACAGCTGAAGAGTGACAGGAATGTGGGGAGAGAGAGACGGGGAATAACATGCAGCAAAAGGCCGCAGGTCGGATTCGAACCCTTGGCCACTGTGGCAAGGACTGAGCCTTTGTACATGGGGCAGAGGCTCTACCAACTGAGCTAAACGACACCCCATATGTTCTTTTTCATTGTCTTTTTTGATGTAATGCATGCCTTTGCCTTGCCACTTCAATTGCCCAAAGGTGAAGTACACTCAAACTGACCACTAGATGACGTCATTACCAAGACTTTCTAAAATTAGATATTTTCTTTGATTATTTGTCCTTTTTAAAGTGAGCTAAGACTTGACTAATCTCGAACAACTCATAGTTCAGTATTTTTTTTAATTACCATGCACCATTGACTTCTGTTGTAGGATCAAACATTTATTTCATCGTAATTCAGGTTTATGATGGTCACATGCAGGATTCTTTGTTTGGTATCATGACAGAGATAATGATGTGTTTTTTAATTGGAATTTGCCTTTTACCAAAATCACCTTTAGAAATATTTTGAAGTATTTATGATTTTTTTGATACCTAGAGTCATATCTCTCAGAAGATCTTAACCAATCTTATCTCCTGGGCTAATGGGTATTTTTTGACATCAAACTGCTTTCAAAGAAAAATAAACACATTCATTTATTTATATACATGTATTGATTAAATTAATTGTCTTTAATCAGTTTAAACTTGCTGCTGAAATGCAGTCAGTACTCATCAGAGGACAGTCAAATTCACTGAAGACGCATTTTCACTTTGTCAAATTCTCTCTCATCTTCTGATTTCCAAGTCTCAGGCCGCTTCAATTAGTCTAAAACAAATGTAAGCCTTTCATCATTTTCAAGAGAAACTATAACTACTATAGCCTCACCCAATGAACCAAAAAGTCTTCAGGGTATACTCATAAATCCTGGGAAATTTGATTTAGAGCCTAGACGGGAACCTTGTAGCCTCTTCCTTTGTTCAAATCACTTTTTCAGTTCTCATCTCATTCAAGCTGTATGTGTGTGTGTGTGTGTGTGTGTGTGTGTGTGCACGTGTGTGTGTGTGTGTTCTTCTCCTTTAACATAGTCAACCATAAACAGAAACACACAGAAAATACAAGCAAATAAACACAGAGAAGAAAATCCATATATTGATTTTACAGTCTTATTTTATCAGGGTGAAATCTTGATACTATGTATAACTTAATTTAAAATGTTTATTTAAAATATAAATACATTCAGAGTTCACATCATCCTGTGAATTTAGTCTTGCAGCAGAGGGAGATCCTGAAGATGAGTTCAGACATTGCTACAGACGGTGGATTCATCTGTTGATATGTCATTTAAGGTGGAGTATGTAACTGCTGGTGCACAAGGTTTGACAGTGCTGCAGTCTGGGTGTTTGTTGAAGCTAACAGTGGAGTAGAGGAGGCCGTGTGGTTTGACATGAGACTCTGATGAAACTGTGATGTTAGAGTAAATATTGCCTGTGTCATCTCTGCTGGTATCTTGGTGCTGAACGGACATCGTGCTGAAGTTGCTGTTAGCCCTTCCATCTGTTTCTTCATCTTTAGAAGAGGACGCACGGACGTTGTGTGCATTTTGTTTCTGACAGAATGGTGTTGCATAGACTGCGTCCTGGACCTTTTCTGTATGGAGAGAGATGATACATAGACAAAGTTTTAAATCCCTGTGGAATGAAAACTATGTTGGACAATGACATTTTGACAACAGCAGCAAAAAAGTGGATGAAACCTCAAGAAGAACAACAGAGAATATCCTACTTGTTGCCATCTCGTCGTGTAAACATTAACTTTTAAAGTGCTGATGAGTTAAATGCGGGTTTTTCTGCAGTGGTTGTTTAGTATGTGATTTGCGATGGTTTTTGTAGGTGGTTTGTAAGAGTTTGTTACCACATTTAAAGCGGTTACTACTTAGTAACTTAGTAACTATTTGGTTTTTCCCTGGTCAATAAAAGCTACAAATTATATGGGTTCAGTTGGTGCTAGAGTGTTGCTAGGTGGTTGCATGCACTAAGAGAGAGAAGTGAGAGAAGTTTGCCTTCAGGGTTTTCTGCCAGAAAGTCCTTCACAAACACGTGACTTTCAGCCAGGGGGCTGCTGTCTCTGTCCTATATGTGAAACTAACTAAACAAAACTAACCAAACTAAAACTAACCAAGTCTATAAATGAGTCAGTATTGACTTTTGGTGTCATACAGGACATCAATCAAGGTCTCCTGGGTAAATATCCTGTGATTAATTCGTCATAACCTCCTCCCTATGCAGACTTTGTCACTCTTTATTCTATACCACCTGACTTCCCAAAGCCCTGTAGACAAACTCCTCCTGACACCACCTTAACGATAATTTGTCCCAGTGGCCACTTGTGGATTTGTCAATAACCCTACAGCGCAAAATGTATTTAGCAAACCCTTGAAAGCTACAAACTTTCTGCCTTATCTTGTTAAGATGAATCAAGGTGTATTCAAACTTGAATTATATTAGGCTGTTTGTTTCATACCAGAAGACGCTCTGATGTTTCTTCTTCGATGTCTTAAGAATATTAGAATGACCCCTGCCAGAGCCAGCACCACCCCCCCGAGACCTGCTCCGATATACACCAGCTTCCCTAAAAAAGAGAGACAACATCATGTCTCAGGGATGATGTATCACTCAGGACACACAGATACACACAGCCAAACAGTTGCTTACTAGAGGATAAAGCTAAATTTGATAGTTGAAAGTTGTCAGGATCCTCTCCTGAAAGAAAAAACAAACATATGTTAATTTAGTTCCTTGTCTCTCAGTCAGATTTTATCTGCAGTGTAAGCATGTCTTTTGCATCATGACTGTCTGAGTGAAAAAGAGAAGAGAAGATTGACACATCACGTGTTGTGAAATATTAGTCATGTTTATGTAAAATTGAACAAAGGTCTCTATCTTGTAAGTGATGCAGAATAACAACGTCATTGAAACTAATTATAGGCAGTGCGAAATCAACTCACCCTGTATGACTGTGAGGACTACTTTATTGTATGTGTCAATACCAACTCGTTCTATTCCACACCAGTAAGTTCCTGTGTCATTCTCTGTCAGGGCAGAGATGGTCACAGAGAATGTGTTTCCTTCATCGCTAATAATGTACTTTTCATTGGTGTCCTTCTTCTTGTTTCTGCTGCTTGTTAGGATGTCTTTATCTGTACACGCTCCCTTGCAGAAATATTTGACGTTGGTAAACGCGTTGGCGTGAGAGCATTTTATGGTGATCGCCTTACCCACCTCTCCTGTGACGGACATAGCTTCAGTCTCCCATAGCCCTGCACAAAAAACACAACAGAGAGAGCAACAAAAGTTAGATTTTTATTGTTCATATCAGCCTGATAGACTCATCCTGTTCTTCACTTTTAAGGCTTGTGACGACCCTTTTGCTGTTGAGCCCCTGACATATAGGTTGCATATGTCCATTGACATATGCAACCTATATGCATATGTCATTTCAGTATTTTAAATGCCTGCAGAGGTATAACTGTAATGCATTTGAGTATGTACATTTTGTATTTATTAACCTTTTGCAAAGCCCTTGAGGCCTGGAAAGAGCTGCTCTTAAGGTGCACTCTCTAATTTTGTTACAGCTCTCAAACACACCTACAAAATGTCCTCCCAGCTGACTGAACTTCTGTGCCCTCTAACAAAATCAGGAAGGGTGGATATGAAAACCACCTGAGAAAACTCACAAGGAAGAGAGAAAGACAGACAAAGTAATCAAACTTACCTCCCAGAAGAAAAACCAAAATAAGGAAAATCACCTCCATGCTACTCATACGGTAAATGATTTTGTCCATTTCTTTTGCCTTTTCTGCTCTCAGCCTTATTTCATGTCTGTAATTGTTTCCAAATGTATGTCAGCACTGCACTGGTCATAGGTTCCTCTTTGTTGTTGCACTTCCTATGTTTTGTCAGTTTCCTCTCTCTACACATCCTCACAAAACCACTTAAAAACCAAAACTACTCATCATGTGAGAAGAATCAAAACAGCCCAGTGAATGCGAAAGATTAGTTAGGCCTGTAAATAATAAACACAAGGACACCCTCAGATCTTAATGTTTAGTTTATTTTGGCTAAATATATGATACAGCAGAGTGAGACACTGGTCAGATCATCCAGTCTGCTCATTGTGGTGGATTTTGTTAACACTGACCCCTTAAGTTAAGAGTCCTGGTCAGATTTTCAGTCAGTGTTTCTGAAGTCAAAAGCAGTGAAGAAATAAATGAAACATAGTAAAAATAGATAATAAAAACACTATAACAACTTGACTCACTAAAGATACAGAATCATTCATTTTTTAATTGGCCAACGCCCCTTCAACTCTCTAAAGAATCATTTTGGTTAGCCTGGATCTTATGCTACAGACTTTCTGTTGGACTTCATAATAACTCAAAAAAACAATGTCAAAACTTCAAACTTCAGACCCAAGTTTAGTTAACCTAGAGTAATCCTTTAACAGTGTCAGTTAATCTGCTGTGGTCCATCTTTAGGCTGCCCGCTTTTTCCATGTAGGCTGTGATAGACATGGTCCTCTAGCTGGCTGAGATCCAGATGCTGGTACGGGCACCCTGCTGCTAATACATCAACATATTCACCAACACCAAGAGTGACAGTGGACTCCCGATGCTTTGGTGTGAAGTGGGAGCAGAGGTCAGGTGGTGAAGACGGAAAAGCTGAAAATTCGGTGCAGTTTGGATCCGAACAGTTGCAGATTTCAGGTTCGGTTCTTACACCCGGCATCATTGTCTCATAGTCTGATGACATCTGTGGGATACAGAACAGAAACCTGTGGTGAACTGCTAACTGCGTAAGAGATCATAGAATATCCAAATGTGTCTGTGTATAATGGACAGTGTGGTATTTTAAGTAGGCAAACAACAGCCATGCCAGCAACTCTGCGATGCTGTACTTAGGCACGGTGTTGCTTTGAGCTAAATCAGCATGCTAACATGCTCACAGTAATAATGCTAACATGCTGATGTTCAGCAGGTATAATATTTACCTTCTTCATTTATAAGTTTAGTGTGTTAGCATGCTAGAGCTGGATTTATACTTCTGCTTTAGCGGGCTTCAACAAAGGTACACGGCCTAGTTGACTTAACATTTGCTAATTAGCACTAAACACAAAGTGCAGCTGAGGCTCATGGGAATCAGTGTTGACATTTTGACCTGGTGATGGTATTAAATGAAATTCATAGGATCACCAAACTTATTACAAGTCATCCTGAGAGCGACATTAATGTCTAAACCAAATGTCATGCCAATCCATCCACTAGCTGAGATATTTCTGTCTGGACAAAAGTGGTGCATTGCCATCCCTAGAGCAATGCTGCTAGTGTGGCTAAAAGTTTCTGTCATGGACAAACCTCTCTATTCGGCCGATGCTCGCCAGATCTTCGGTGTTTAACAGCCAGCAGGAGACAAAGTGTAAACAGACACACAATAAATATTGCTGAGACACACATTGCTGCAGTAAGGTACAGCGGCATGTGGAGCTCTGCAGGAGAGAACAACAACTGAAGTTTACCAGGCAGAAGATTCAATCACACACTTAAAATTATGAATATAGATGGACACACACACACCCATATATATATATAGATATATATATACACATCACTCACTGTCCATTTTGCGTTTCTTTCCAAAGGTGGGTGAAGTTTCTGCAAAGCGCAAAATACAACAAGTAGAGTTACTTGATGTGTGGTTACACAGATTTTACTGACTGTAATTTGTAAGGTTTTCTAAAGGCTGTTATTGAAAGGCAGGACTACATTATTCATTTAGAAAAACTCACAAATGTGCAGTTATAATAAGGGTTTCTTGAAATAGAAAGAGGAACTTATAGGAAATGTAACACTACTTGGTTCTCTTTTAGATGATGAGCCACCAGACATTTTTAGATTACAGGTGGACAGTGTCTGTCTTTTGACCCCACATGAGCAGTTATCGTAGTGATCCTGACATGATGTACTGTACCTGGTGAAACATTCAGATGTATGACACTGTTCTCATCAGGGTTTGAGTGGATGTCTACCCCACACCAGTACGTCCTGCTGTCCTTTAAGATGAGTCTGTCCACCCTGACAATGAAAAAGGCTCTGCTGGTGTTGTCATACAGAGAAAAACGGCCATTTTCCACCCACTTGTTGTGTTCTTCTGTCCGAATCAGGTTAACGCACCCATTATCTCCAACATAGCAGAAGTACTTAGAATTGTTCTGCTGGCCATCTTTATATTCACATCTGAAGTCAAACCTCTGGCCTTCCACACCGACAACAGCTTTGGGTTTGACACTGATCAGAGCTGTCAGTCACAAAGAGCTGTGTTAGTTTCCAAACACTGTAAGAATCATGTGTTTTAATAAACAGTTAAGTCTATTACATCAGGTTTAAAAGTCTAAATGTATAGCATGCAGCCTACCTTGGATGTGCAGTATAGAAATGATGACAGTTGTTGAGATCCATGTTGTTCCCATCACTCACAGTTTACCTTCAGTCTGCACACTCACGCTCAATGAGACAGCAACCTGGACTAAAGATCGTCTCTTGTGTTCAAGCAGGTGTTTTCAGTCCGTGTGTTCAAACCTCTTCCTCTTTCATGTAAAATCCAGGCCACACATAACATTTAACATATGAAAGTGAAATCATGGCGGCTTACTCAACAAGAGACCCTTGTGTCTGCATGACCATAAGACTTTTTTATATCTGGAATATAGATGGAACAGATCGCAGTTTTTTCTTTAGTTAAGAAAATAATGTAGGTTTAATTAGCTGTAATCGACTTTAGTCATCACAGACTGTACACAGCATTGCTTCTTTATAAGTAGGTATGAGGAGGATCAACACCAGCCAAAGGGATTTTTCACAGTGTGCTACCCCAAATGTCGTTATTACTGATCTATAAAGCATTAATTAATGATTTATTAACAATTAAAGTTTCACCAATCAAACAATGGATTAAATGACTAGGCTATGTATTATGTGAATGGTTTCCCTCGTAGTGACCAGCTCTTTGAAGCATTTTAGCATCTTTAAGCTGATTGTTTTGGTTTTTACTGTACCGTTTTCAATTTCTCTCACCACTCTCATCAGAGAATAAACCAACTGTACTCTAATTATCCAGAACTAAACAGCAAACAAACTTGAACTTTATTGGATGTGTAGATTAAACTACAGCTTGTTCTGCTGCCCTCAAGTGGCGAAAACAATATAATATAAGGTGAAATGGAGGCACCTGTTATCCTTTATCACCGTAATATACCTTAATAATGTCTGATATCTGTAAAAACAGTTCATGAAGTTCATGAAAAGTGATATTTAATTATAACATATTTAAAATTGAAGATAAGTTCACGGCTGATGCCTTAAAGCATATTAGGATCAAATTTGTTGTGAAAGATCAAAAGCAATAAAACACTGAGTTTAGGTAATGTCTTTGTTTATTCCTCACTCTCTGCCCCTTCTTTCTTTATTATTATCATTATCATTTTTAAACCTTGCCTCTCGGCTTGTATCCATTCATAAAGGTCCTTTCTCTCTTATATTATATCAGATCAAAAGTTCAAGAAAAAAAGTTATTTTGTTATTCAAGCAAGTACAACATAAACTTCCTTTCTTTACATTTTATTATGAATTGGACATTCCCCCACAGTACATGCAAGATAATACGTTTCACAGTTTTACAGTAATGTTCAGGAAATTTGGTGGGTTACCTCAATGTTCAGTGTTCACTGTCTGCAAGTGTCTCTTTGATATGACTGCTAAAAGACATCAAAGTCAGAACCTTTAACATACTACACATGGAGACATCACATGGAGGTACAGACAATCTCATTACTGTCACTGACTAATTGAAGGTTAAATCTCTCTCTCCGTACTCACATGCTATTCACACATTCAAATATGTGTGATGCATATGCATCCCTGCATACTCAACCACAAAAAGTCATACACAGTGTAAACAATCTTAGCAGAGTACCATAAACAGCTGTCTCTGCAGCCTCTGACTCTTGTGAAATTGACGCGATTGGACTAACTTTAAATCACAAATTTAAATCCACTCTGTGAAGAAGCTTGTTGCTTCAGTTGAAAAAAAAAGAAAGCTAAAAAACAATGACTTTTTAAAATGTTTTTTATTTTTATGTAAGTATGTGATAATAATTAATAATCAGCATAAAGTTCAACTGTAAGAGTTTTCAAACTTCAAACTGTTTTTTTCTCAACTTTAATATTTCTATTGTTACTGCTGTTGTAAGCTGTGCAATGTACAATAGCAGTGCAGCAAGTGCCACGCCTGTGAAGCTTAGTTATTGCTGAGACTGTGTCATAGAGGTTTTTTTCTGCATACAGGTAGACAAACTTCCAATAATAATAGAAACAACAATAAACTCTCTCTCTCAAGCACTAACTATCAAGTAAAGGAAAATAGATATTCAAAAGTATGTAAGTGAGTAATTAAGTGAATCTTTGTGCTTTCCTTTTTGTAATGTCATGAATTTAAATGAATCCATCAGTATCCAAAAAAATCTTATCAACCACAGCTCAGCTCAGCTCAGCTCAGCTCAGCTTGTTCCTGATAAATTCAAACCAAACCAAACTGACAGTGGCCTCTCTTCCCTGGAATCACTGCAAGATCTGGACTGACAAGCCGATGCATTGCTTGTACGGCAATTTTTAGGCTTGCTTGTCACATTTCTGGCTGCTGTAGGTTTGTTTGTGCGTTTTCCAAGAGCCCCATCTCTACTTTTTTCAGATATTGTAGGTGGCAATGGTGTTCTACACATCGTAGAGGTGATGTCATGCTTTTCTTGGACGTTTGCAGATGAATGTTTTGAATTTGCGGTACCTCTGGAGCAGCAGATGTTTTCGTAGATTTGATCTACGCTACATTCAGCTGCTGTGGACACAGACGTTGGTGGGCACTGTTTTGGGTGGGGGGTACAAGAGAACCTCACAGATAATTTTCTCATCGACGGCACTTCCTTGTCAGTCTTCTTGTACTCAGAGGTGACCTGTTGAAAATGGCAAAGAAAAAACAGATCAGCAGGTAGGTCTCATGTGTTCTGCATTTTACTGATCTCTGCATTGAATTTCATCTCCTCCTCAGTTTACTGGCAGCAAAACAGCATAGATTATTAACCTCATTAAATTTGCACAGTTAATATAATAAATATCAGAAAACATTATAAGAATAATGATGAAAATGGAAATTAGAAAGATAAAACTGGATTGCGCTTCATTTCACAGGTTCATCAAAAAATCCACCTACCAGCACGTCTAAAGCTCTAAATTTATTTTCCACATTAACCAAAGTGTAAGAACGGAAACCTGTGGTTACAGTCGTGGGTTTAGTGAGAGGGGTTACTGAGAGGGGTTACCATGACTATCTAGGGTCTTCCTATGCGTAGTGTTCCTATGCGCAGGCAGCCAGTGCAGTCTTGATTAACAAAAAAGATATAACTTTATTATTTATTATTTAGAGAGCTTTAGAGGTGCTGGTAAGGAGGGTCATTTTAACCTTGGCTAGCTGTGTCTCCCTGTTCCCAGTCTTTTCTCCTGGCTGTAGATTTATATTGACATAAGACTGGAGACTGGAGATTTACCTTGTCATCTAACTGTATTTTTTTAAATTTCAAACTGCTCCTTCAATGCAACACTCTTGGACTTTTGGAAAACCCCATGAATACACAGACCTCTGAAACAGGAACAGAAACTGAAGCATCCTCATCTTAATTTTATTTGCTGTCATGACAAGTCATGTTTCTCTAAGAAGTGTTGTTGTGCTGTGAAGAGACATGTTGAGCTCCACTTTCTGTCTCATACCTCTCTTTCATCTGCACTGATGAGATCTGTGCCGTTAGAACAAACTTGTTGTTGAGGTTTTGAGTTTGTTCTGCATTTCCTGAAGCAGATTACCAGCACCAAGATAGTGAGCAGAGCAACAGCCAACAGCCCGACAGTAACGTACCACACGGTGCCTGACCAAAAACAAACAAAAAAAGCCTCAACAATCATAAATAGTGTGTCGTCAGCTGATATTCATGCACTAACTTACCACATGGAATGATAAAATACATCATGAAAGTTACCTGTAGAGTCACCTGTGTTGATGTTTTGTTCTACTCCACTGGTGCTGTTTGGGGCTGTTAGGTTGGATGAAATATTATGTAAGTTTATCTATCTTTAATTCATATTTATGAGGATTAAAAATTAAAATCTCTCTTCACCTACCTGGTGTAACATTTGTCATCATACTGGTGTCCATTCCAGATGTTAACTGTGTCGAGTTGGAAATATATGTCCATGTGGGAGAAAGTTCAGGTATGGCAGGAGTTGTAACAGCTGTATGGGGTGGTGGAAGAATTCAGAACCTTTACTTAAGTAAAACTACCAATACAGCAAAATGCTTCATTAAAAGTCATACTTAAGTACTAATTCTGCAGTGAAATGTCCCCTGAGTGATGTATTAGTATACGTCTGACATTATTAAATTGTAAATACAGATGCATCAAGCGTCTAAGCAGAAGTTTACTGTTGCACCTGGACGAGGTGACGCTTGTTTTAATGGATCAGTGTGTAGAATTTAGTGGTATCTAGCTGTAGTTAATGACTCCAATCACCTAGCTTCACAAAAAGTGTGAAAAGTCCTATCTAGAGCCAGTGTTTAGTTTGTCCATTCTGGGCTATATGGCAGGTCAACATGATGGTCAACATGATGGATGGTAGAAAATAACCTGCAGTGTGTATACATACTATCTTATTTTCAGGTGGAGCCTATCCCAGCTGACTTTGGGCGAGAGGTGGCGAACACTCTGGACAAGTCGCCAGCTCATCACAGGACACATAGAGAACCATTCACCCTCACATTCCCACCTACGGGCAATTTAGAATCACCAATTAACCTATCTATTAACTGTGGGAAACTCCACACAGAGAGGGTTGAACCTGGAACCTTCTTGCTGTGAGACAACAGTGCTAACTAGAGCCCCCTAAATCTTACTCACTGGCCCTTTAACTCATATACAGTTAAGTCATTTAGACCGGTGGTTCCCAAGCTAGGGTTCTGCCCTTGTTCTGAGGGTCACAAGATATATCCGAGGTTATTGAGTTCAGAATCACTTTAATTAGCCAGGTATGTGTACACACACGAGGAATTTGACTCCGGTTACATTTTGCTCTCGTAGTACAAACATATATAGACATAGGTACAGTTAAAAAACAAAACAAAACAGGACTTATAAACATATATAGATCATATTTTGTATGTAAAATATGAATCTTAGAAGTAACATATCATATAAATGTAGTGAAGTTCAAATAACTAGATCTCCCTGAAATGTACTGGAGTTGAGGTATAAAGTAGCATAAAATGGAAATGTTTAAGTACAAGTACCTCAAAAGTGCAGTATTTGAGTAAAAGTACATTCCTAACTGCTGTGGAAATGTGTATTCATAACTGCAGACAAAAACAGAAGTAATCAGTGCAAGGTAAGAGTAAAAAGATCATGCACGTACCTTCCTTTACAGTAACATGTACTGCAGTGAATGTATCAAAACCAGGCCTGTCCACTGCACACCAGTATTTTCCCGAGTCTGACAGCTGGAGTTGACTGAAGGTCACAGTGAAAACTCCGTTCCCCAAGTCCACCAGAGTGATCCTCTCTGACTTCACTCTTTCACCAGATTTTACAGTTGCCAGTATATCTGTATCGGCCGTACATGGATCCTTGCAGAAGTATTTATGGTTTTTCAACGCAAAATTGTGTGAACACTGGAAAGACACTTCTCCCCTCTCAAATCCCTCTGTATTGATGCTTGCTTCCACTGTCCACTTAGCTGCAATGATTGCACCATGTGACAAGAATTAAAGCACTGTTGAGGTGTTTAATTAAATGAATGGGTGTATTTCATAAACACACTTACCATATAGAAGTAAGCAGAAGACAGAAATGGTCTTCATTCTGATTGATAAGGTGTTGGATCTGTGGTCCCTCAAAGCTTATCTTAACAGTGGTGAAATGACATGCTCTATCTTCGCACAATCTTGTGCAAGTGAGGCAGCATCTATATGAGCTGTCAACTACGTACGTACCTCCTTCCTGTGGTTGGGTGTAAGCGACAACCTTGAGGAAGACAAACGTGCATGGACAAAGATGAAGTGAGAGGATCGGTCTCTGATGCATTCCCACACTTAGTTTTAGTTATTCAATGCTTGTTTCATTATGTGTATTTTATAATACAGGTGAATTTCAAGAAAAGCAGGAACTGAAATTTAACACATACCACACATGACCGACCTACAATAACATACCAAACTACACTTCTACTACTGTACAAGTCAAATATATAAAGCATAGTAAAAACACACAAAAGTTCTCACCTGAATCTGCTGTCTAGCAGACAGTTTAGCAGTTCGCTTAGCTTAACATAAAGACTGTAAACATGGGGACATAGCTATTATGGCTCTGTCCAAAAGGAACTGGGATATTGTGGCTTTTACAATAGTGGTGCTGGCCAGTGGATTTTGTTTGCCACTGAGTTGTTGTTCTCTGTTTCCAGTCTTTCTGATTATGATGATGATCTGATAATTATAATTACAAAACGAGTTGGGCCTATAAATTAACTTTATGTTAGTGTGAAAGGAAGAATATTACTCAATTTAAAGAACAGGTGACAGACATGGAGGCACCTTCAAAATAGAGAAACCTTGCAGATGTAAGTCATTGCAGGTAAAACACCAAGTCTTGGTAGGAAATGTGTCTGCGTGGATTCTCCACCTGTAGACAGAGGTGTAAAAACAGTGACAAAAAGTGTGTCGTTGTCTGACGTTTCTCTGACGTCCTCACAACTTTTCTTAGAAGCCTGTGACTCAGAGCTATTCCAAGCAAGTGCATAATAAGCAAAACAGCTTATAAAAACACAAATGTATGAGCATTGAATCAAAATCACCAGGGCCCACAAGAGATCGACAGCAAAAGTTACCCATCACATACAATGAGCACAATAATTTCTCAGTTCAACTGAGATATGAAATGCGAGGGTCACACAGCAAACTTAACCTGCCTAACCCTTTTCAGTAAAGTGAGCAAAGTTTTTTATATGATCAATAATTTCTGCATGATTCATATTGATGAAAATACAGAAAAATAGAGGTGCATGAGAAAAATAATATATTGTCAATATTTTAGAGAAATTTCACAAATGATGTTTAAATTGTGTGAATTTTACAATACAGGTGAATTCCAAGAAAAGCAGGAACTGAAATTTAACACATACCCACATCACCTACAATACCATACCAAACTACACTTCTATCACTGTCATGTTGATGAACAAGCAAACACATAAACCATAATAAAAAATATATGCAGTTCAATTTGGTACTAAAAATAAAAGGTTTCAGTTGCTTTCACACAGGTGTTTTAAAGAGGCTGTCATCGCTATTTTTATAGTCATATATTATAAAGAGTTATCTGATGTCTAGCAGTACCATCAGATTGTTTAGCTTATCGCGCAGCGTAACCATTTTGGTCACACTCACCACTCTCATTGCGCTGTTTTTTGACCGCAGACAGCTGCTGTTCTGTGAAAGACTAGTGACGAACAGATGAACACAGTGAAGCATTTAGCAGCTGAGGAGACATATATTTAGTCAGCAGAGAACAAAAACGAAAGAAAGTGTTTGAAGTTGCACATTCTAATGACAGTGTATATGTCACTTTGTCATCTATGTGGCTTCAGATGTTTTCCACCTGTGTATGTATCCTGACTGCAACCTGGTTATGTACAAAAAGGATGACAAAACCGAGATGATGCCAACCTTTGTTCACAACACAATGTTCACTTTAATTTAACATTTTTGGAAATATATATGACCCCTTGGCCTCAGAGGTAGTTGGAGATATTGGTTCTGTTTTTGTTACCGATGTGTTTGCATGCAAATGTCTGCATATATGTAAAGGCCATCTGATGCATGTTTGCTTCAGATCATCGCAGGAATGAGAGAAAGACAATCGGAAGATAAATGGGTGACTTGTAAGTGTTTCTGAATGAATCTTTATCATTGAGCTCTAAGTTGTGTGCAGTCATGTTGAATCATAACACATGCGCAGTAGCACTCTCTGCAGGTCTTACTGCAACACTACTTTGAATTTTATGAAGAGAAACTCAGCTCTTCGAACCAACAACAGCAGAAATGTACTCACTGATGAGGATGTATTGAGTCCCGAAGTGTGTTATGTGCGTATTATTTTGTACAATATTGTGTGTATTTCCTTTTTATGTATGCATTTTGTGTTTGGTTGAAAAATTTCATTTCATAGGAACAAAAAAAGAAACCTCCTCATGAAAACCAATACTAGTGCTTTGCACAATGAAAGACAAAAGGTTAAACCATAACCTATAAATACATATTAAAATGTGTACTGTATTTCATTTATCAGTTTTTATTTTCATCCAGCCACACCAGGTTAAACTAAGACTTACTGAACCTTATTGATCTTATTTCTGTTCTGGAAGATGTCCAGGACAGCAAGGACCTCACTCATTAT
Source organism: Argyrosomus regius (assembly GCA_946959425.1). NCBI lineage: Eukaryota > Metazoa > Chordata > Actinopteri > Sciaenidae > Argyrosomus > Argyrosomus regius. The sequence continues at coordinate 22,538,337 of OX336883.1, forward strand.
AATCGTCGTAAGAAACTATAATAATATAATATAATATAATATAATATAATATGATTAGAAAAATACAAAATGTAAAGGAATAATATGCACTCAGATAGACATTTTCCTTCAATTGATTTATAATATAGAGCAGCTCCAAAACAGAATAAACCCTGCTCAGTCCAGACTTTTGGGATCGAGTGCCTGGTAGATGGCTGCATACTGGGAGGTAGAGGATGGAGGACTGGACTCTGGATCATCAGCTGGTTCTAAAGACTGCAGTCTCACTGCAGCCTGAGTGGAGGAGACATCTGTATTTTCCTCACAGTAATCAGCCTGTAAAATAAATAAGGAGCATCACTAACCAACTAATTTTATCTGAGCATTACACTTATGGTTAAAACAGTCATGTTCAAAACATTTTAATCAAAATAAAAACTGGTAAATGACAATAAAATCACTCACCTCACACTTGTTTGCTCCAGATCTGTTCTGACCCTCTGAAACAAACAAGCAAAAAGATTCATTAAAACGTCTGTGTGCAAACACGTTAAAGAGTTTTGGTTCAAGATCAAACTGTGGAGTGAAAGTAGTGCACATGTTTGCCTGTGTCTCAGCTAGATTACCTCGGCAGTGTCCGTAGAATATAAGAGGTATGATGGCACAGACAAGAACAGCCAGGCTCACCGAAACAATGATGACCACCGTGGTATCTGCAAACAACAGACCCCGACATACATATTTAAAATCCAACATCTCTAACCAATTTTCACTGTCTGTGGAAACATAAACAACTTTACAACTATAACACATTAAACAATGTTCTGTATCTTTTCATGACATCACATTTTAGTAGGAGCACTGTAACAACTGAAAATGGCTTTTTAATTCATTGTAATTTAATGCTTACATATAGTGCACTACCTCCTTCTTCTGCTTTGAACAATGCGTCTGATCTGATTGTTTCATTAAAACAAGGTCAATAAACTAGTTAAAAACATAATAATTACAATAATAAGATAAATTCTGTGCTGCAAGCTTGCAATCTTGTAAGGCTGAACATTTTGGTGTCTGTCTGCAAGTTTGTGCTTTTAGTTGCCGGATTGCAAGTCTTTATTCATGCCCTCTGAGCCAGAAACACTTGTAAGCGCGTATGCCCTTTGACATGTTTACTGTGTGTTGCAGTTTTGCATGCTGAGCTATTTTGGGGGGGGCGCTACAGCTTCCAGACTAGGTGTGATGAGAAACCATCTGAGAAGGTTTTACCCTTCAGCAGACGAATGTGAAAATAAATTCTGCACAGTAAGGCTCAAACATCAAAGTGAAGTGAAACACGAAGCAAAACACATCTAAGTGGAGAAGAACAGCTGCTTGACTGTAAAATACCTGTGAGTTTGGTTTCAACTTGCTGGTTGGTCTTCTCCTCTGCAGCGGGCAGGGTTAATGCTGCTGGTGATGGTGCAGTGCTGGACTGAAAGCTGCCTTGGGGCAGAGTTTCTGCTTCATTCTGCAGGGTGGTGGTGGAGGGAGGAGATCCAGAAGGAACAATGGAAGCTTTGAGAGGACAGGATGGAGGATGATTGGCGAGGAATAATGTGTGCGCGCATGTGTTTATGCACTCATGTGATATTATTACTGCTAAATGAGTGAAGAAGACACATCACAAGATATACAGTACACATAATAACATCAGAATTTCCATGAAAAACAAGACCAGGCTGTCAGCTACATGAATATTCTGGCAGGTTCAGTATGTCCAGTAAGTCAATACAAGATTTATAATATCTGTTAAAAGTTTATCTACACATTGATCATCTTTATGTGGTTTGTATAGCCTACGGACAGAATAAAAGACAAAGAGTTTCCTGTTCCAATCCAGACAGAATGATTCTGTAATCTACAGAGCATTGTTTCACACTTTGTTTGAAATCACCAAGTCTCAAGAGATCCGACCAAAAACTTACCATTTAAGACTATGAGATTGACCTCCTGGTACAACACATTAAAGGTTTTCCCCACTCCACAGTGATAGCTCCCTGCGTCCGCCATCTTCAGCCTCTTCATGGTCACGTTGAAGGCTCCATCTTCTCTGTTGACCTCCATGCTGTATCTCCCTCGCCGTGTGACGGCCAACGTCTCCTTCTCAGTCTGAATGATAGTGTTTTCTCTGGAGCAGACTCCTTTGCAGAAGTACATGTTGAAGTGTTCGGGGCTGTTGTGTGTGGTCCAGCTACCAGAGCAATGAATGGAGACCTCACCTCCAACATGGCCGCTCACCACCACTGCTGAAGCCTCCACACACACTGCAGTATGAAACAAAAGAGCCTGGTTATAACTGTTGATTGCAGTTGGGTGGATTGAATGAATGTTGAAATGTGGATGAGTGGCTTGACAGGGAAGCTTACTACAAAAAATGATATGCATGCTACAGTTTTTTCGCCCTCACTTGCTTTGATTGATTGTTGTTTGGAGGTGATTAATCCTTGAGAGGAGGAAATATATGGAGGATAAAGTTAATACATAATAAATGACCCAAGATGAATTTGGCCACAGATCAGCTGGGAGCAGTCCTTGAGTTGCCAGAACTTTGGGTTCATAACTAAGTGTGCAATAGGTGTCAAATGTTACAGACATGATGTAATAGTGTTCAACGATTGGTATAGATTATATTTTAAAAAATGGAGAAATGTTCCTGACAGGGTAGGGGCTGGAAGATTGCATAAGAGTTGATGACATTGTTGATGACACAGAATGTATCTATGTATATATGTATGATCAATATCTTTGCAAATAAACTCTGAATCCACTAGTCAGAGTTGACACTTCTTTCTTTAACATCTTCAAGAATTCCCATAACCATATCTACAGTACCTCTGCTTCTGCTTGCAAGTTAGTTATGTTTCTGTGACATTAAGATTATCATTTATTTGGTCATGTTTCAGATTCACCTGGTAAAAATAAGTCCAATATTCACTTTATTAAAGCTTTGTTTTTGGTCTCCATTAGCACCTGATCTGGCTATCTGGCTCTTTAACTGGTAAATATTCCTCTATGTTCACCATCTAGTCACTAACTGTGTCTGAGCAGGCTGTATGTAGCTTTTTAGAGCTTCTTTTGACTAATAACAGGTATTGTGTACTGCGAAAGTCATAGAGTGAACCAAAACAATGAAGATGGCTAAACAATGAGCTGAAACTCACTGTAAAGATCTGTAAAGCTGAAGAAGGCTTCAGATATGGATGATAATTCTCTGGAGGTTCAACACTGCAAACAACCCCTTTTTTACTTTATCACATTGTTTTCATATCATCACCCTCATTTTCATTTTAAAAAACATCAACTTTGATAGTACTCATTTTTTTTTCCTACATACTTTGGAAATTCCTATAAATAATTGATATTTCAAAAAGTAGAGATATGGAGTCGAACCAAGATCATCGTGTTTATGTGGTATGTGTCTTAATCCCTCAGTGAACAGACACCTCTTTAAGTGTTTTTGTTACAACTCTCAGTGTATTACAAAATGAATAAGCCTCTTCTACTATATTACAAAAAAATGTGTTTGAGTCGATACAGTTCTAAAAAACAATATCTTATTGAAAATTGCCTTCATTGCAATTCATCAATACATTTAAATGCATTAAAAATAGTACATAAACTATTATAAGCTTGATAGTTTCCTTCCATTCTCTTATAAGTTAACAGTAAATTCAGAATGCTGCTTTTACAAATAAAACATACTGATATAAATGTTTTCTAGAGGGAAATACACCAAACTTACCTGAGAAGCAGCAAAAAATAAAGACATAAAGAATCTTCATTCTTTATCCCGGTTAAAAACAAACAAAAGAAAAGGTATTTAGTCCAGAAGTATCAGAAAAAGTGCTGCCGTCTGCTTCAAATTAGTCATCTGATTGAGTCATAAAAGCTGAGTGCCTTAATGATCCAGCAAAGCTACAAAGATGCGATTGTGCAGAAAATGATTGCAGTGCTGTTTGTCTTCATCTCGTGTGATCAGTAAGTGGCATGATTCTATTCTACAATGCCATTACTTTTTTTTAAAGAGAGCATATATAATATAATATAGTTCTCCACACCCACTTTACCCTGTTTCTCTCTGTCACTCTGCTCTGAAGACTCAGCTCATGACTGTGATACAGTATAAACTCCTCCGTGTTCATGGTCATTGTTCAGGCTCAGTTTGCCTTTGAGCATCTACATTACATGAAGCTGGAGGGCATCAAACTCAACAGGCTGTCTGCTGACTGTATCACGGGTGTTAGAAGACAGCCTGAGGTCTGTTTCATGAAGCAAGATTTACAGGCCAAACTCTACTTACTTCAGCAAATCCGATGTGTTTCAGGAAATGTGTTTTTTTTTAGGACAGTATAAAAAAATATACTCAGAGGAATCTTTCATTTAGTTTTACAAAAAAAGCAAGGCCCTACCCAGCAATATTAATATTTTTTGGAACCTCAGCTTGACTTAGAAAAAATCTGCAACTGCCATTGGTCGTAAACCGCCAAAATCAAGTGGGAACCTCTGTGGCTGTGAAGTGAAGCACATGCAATGCAGAAGTGCCAAAAACTGCAGTTCCTCAAACGGACACTTAAGGCTGGCTACAGAACGAGTCTGATTGGATCAATGCCAAATCTGTCAGAATTTGGTCCCTAGACTTATAAGTCTATCGGACGTTACAATGTGAGGCAAACATACCCGATTTCGTTTTTGCCATTTGGTTTGACAGCTATGTATTCTCTTCCTGTTTTCAACAGCTGTTGTAACAACAACCACAGACACATTCGGCTGAAAGTTGCCAGTTAACAGAATCGCTTGTTAAACTGAAACACCTGTGGCAGAGGAGCTTCTGGAAGAAATAAACACCCTGGTATTGCTCTGATCTGGAGCCGTTTACTGGCGGGAGGCGAGCTCAGAGTTTATTTTTTATGCATAGTCAGTTTGTTACCTTCAGTTGTCAGTGGTCAGCATGCTCCCAGTTTAGAAAAGCAGACAGAAGTACTGACACAAGTAGAGCAAAGTGTGACAGGGTCATCAGTAAAATGTGTTATAGCCACATAAAAAAAGGCCAACCTAAAAGTTGACAGCTTGACAGTAATTGTGGTAGTTTGATAGTAATTAAAAATTGTTCTTCTTGTTCAATTAAATGAATAATTTGTGTTCACTGTACTTATTTTAGTTTCAGGGTTATGTTTAACACAAAATTCTGTGTTACTTTAAATAAATGTGGATTTCATTTGTCAAATAAACTAATACTGCATTTGTTTTTGTTAAATATATGTCATTCTGTATTACATTTCCTCTTTCTGGCAATATAGAGGTCAGTCATAGGTGGATATTGGGGTAACTCTGGCAGAATACTGGGTCAGTAATTACTTCTTACAGGACGTCAACTGACTGACATATGAGTCTGTTCTGGCAAAGCACTCTTTAGCCTTAGTACATGGTGTGTGCACTCAACTGGGGCAGCTACCGGGCCTCTCAGTTATCTGAGAAAACTGATACCACTTTCATTTTCTGTCCATTCATTATGGTGCTGGAGCTAGCAACCAGTTAGATTAGCTTAGCATAAATTAATTACTAAAAGTAGGAGGAAACATTGCTAGTCAAAAGTTTAACAAACGCTATATTCTAAATTGTATGCAAAATGTAGAAACAACAATTTGCAATATTACAGGTGGTTAAACACACTAGCTGTTTCCCTCTGTTGCTAGTCTTTGCGCTATACGCATTACTAAACATGTGTACTAGCAAGCATGATTTTGAGACATTGCAACCACTTTTAGAGCCAATTACAGTCCAATATGCGACTTACACAAATGTGATATGTAAACATGAAACATCCAGTTTCACAATCTTCCAGCCAACCTACAGTTTAATACGGAGAGAACAGAGGTGTCCAACAGTTTTTTATTGTAGCAACAGAAAAAGAAGCAAGCAGATCCCGTCATTGGTCAGATACAGTGACATCAGAATTTGTGAATGTGAAGGAATTTGATCGTGTGTCCACATAAATGATGAATAGCCAGGAATTCTCCCATAGAGGAATAGAGGCACAGCATGACAGAAAAAAAAAACCCATATTGGACTTTTGCCAAAGCTTCTTTACATGCTTCTAGAAGGTCGCTTAAAAGGCAAGGTCACTTTAAAAAAAGCCCTTTCGCCTGTGTTTTCAGAGGCTCGCTGACTCCCTCGTCTGCCAGGGAAACACACAAACTGTAAGGCCACTTGGTTAAAGTTTATAGCACCAGTTTTTCAGTTCTTTATTGCCCTTTCCATAATGATTGCTTTGTTGCATCAGTTATCCAACACCTTCTCATTTGGATGTAAAAGCATTCAAACATATAAAATCTTACTCTATATCCTAGAAGTGTAGATTTCTCCATCAGTAAATTTATTATAACTACTTAATAAGTGCTCTGTCTTAACTATGTAAACAATTCAATGAACATTTTCATACAAAAAGGAAACCTTTCTCAGAGAACCTTTATTACCAACAATAGTTCCCACAGAATAGTGCACGTGTTCTTATAATACATTTTGGTTTCATCAAAATATAACTTTAGTAAACCAAACACCAAACAATGTAAGTCATATTTACATTCTCGCCTTGGAAATGCTACAGTCATTCGTTTAGCATTTTTCCAAGGTGCTTTTAATACTATGGTTGACAATCCCAGCCCATGAGTCTGTCCTTTATTGTCTGGTGTGACTTATAACTCCACATGAATTTCTACGTGATGATTGACAAGTAGTAGTTGGTAGGGCTGGGCGATATATCGATATTTTAATCTATATTGATATATTTTCAAAGGCGATATAGCACGAGACCATATCGTTTATATCGATATAGTTTATTTTGCGTTAAAATGACAATCACATTTCTTCCCTTGAGCCGCCAGTTCGCTTTTATTTCTCCTCTCCCTCTGTCCAGGTCTCCCGCTGCTTGTTGACGTTGTCAGAGTCTCCAATAACTCCAGAAAAAGTCGCTAGATTTGTCGCTTGTCGCTTTTTGGGAAAAAACAAATCGCTCGAGGGTCTGAAAAGTCGCTAAATATATAGCGACAAAGTCGCTAAGTTGTCAACACTGGACCACTGATTAGTGTGTAAACAACAGAAGCAGCGGGGTTAGAAGTGGTGAACAGGTCTTGAACTGTGTGTCAGCTGTGCATTGTGGGATTTGTAGTATGAGTGGTGGGAGTGCGATTTACCGGCGGGCCATTAATAATAGACGTATGAAATTATCCGGCTACGGAAAAAATATTGATATATAGCGAGTATCGCCATTCAGCTAAAAAATATCGATATGACTTTTGGTCCATATCGCCCAGCCCTAGTAGTTGGCAGCTTAGTGTGATATTTGTAAAGTCCTGGAGGTCCGCTGGTCTTGTTTAAGATCGTGGGAGGACCTGAGCGATGGTGTCCCGGGCGCTCTGGCTGAGCCTGTCTGGGAACCTGACCTCGTACTCCACTATTAGGTCACCTCGACGATCGGGGCGTTTTGGATAAGGCAGCCCCTCGCCACTAATGCGTCGCTTCATCCCTGGCTGCACGATATCTGTTGATGAAACGGTCACCGTTTTGCCTTCCAGGGTGGGTGCGTGGACTGTGCAGCCACACAAGGCCTGATGGGAAAATAAAAAGGAAAGAAAATCAGAAATTAAGATGAACTATTAGGATCTTCATTCTACTCGTGATTTCATAAAAAAGTTACATGTAATTTTAACTTACATCTCTGAGTGAGATCTTTGCTGGGTAAATAATGTCAGAGCCGTCCCGTTTGAATACCGGATGGGGCTTGTCCTTCAACACAAAGACCACGTCAGCTGGAATGTTTGTGGGAGTCTGGTCCCCCTCTTTGGGAAACGTGATTTTCGTGCCCTCTTTCCACCCCTTCTTTATCTGCACCTCCAGGATTTTGTCTTCTGTCCGTAACGATCGTCTGTCAGGGTTCAGCCTTTTACGAGAGATCTTCATTCTCTTTGTGCAACCTGACAGAACTTCCTCCAGGGTCACCATGAGATCGTGAACCACAGGGGGGTCCTGATGCTTCTTGACTACACTGCTGTGACTGCTCATTCCTCCCATGCCAGAGTTGAAAGAGCGAGGGAACCCACCCATTCCAGTGGCCCCCATCCCAAAGCGGGCAAAAGGGTCGTCAGTGTCCATGTCCTCATCCATGCCTCCATTGCGGGCACCAAAGAACTGCCCGAAGGGGTTACGTCCACCAAAGAATTCTTCGAAGATGGCATGAGGGTCGCCCTGGAAGGTGTAGCTGAAGGTGCCAGGGCCACTGCCACCACCGCCTGTGGGTCCTCCGCCTTTCAGACCTGAGTGAGAGAGACAATCAGTTAGTACATTAATCACTAAAACAAGCTGAATATTTGTGGGTACATTCCTTTACAGTGCTGTTTCATTGTTATAGAGAGTGTTATTACATTATTATCTTCTGCAATTCATAATTCACTGCATATAAATTTAGATTTAACATTCACAAATGTTTGCTTCTTTTATAAATACATGTTTTAAATTATCACATACACCATTATCTTGGAATTCATGGCTGATGCATAATGCGACTTGAGAAATGAAACACTCATTATATCATCTTTCATGACATTAAGGTCATAATTTGATTTTATTTCCCAAATTACTCCATGTGGTCCTTTTCTTCTTCTCAGTTTTAATTCTGCAAACATGCTACAAAGTAAAAGTCAATGTACATGTTGTAAGAAACTTTTTTTTTTATTAATTTAACTTGAGATTTTTAACTTATGACTGTAGATGAGAAGTCTCTCCAATAAGGTGCCCATGTTACCATGGCAACAACATAATTTGGATCAACATTCTTTTTTTTTATACTATAAACATCACAACACTATAAAACAATACATGCAAGTCATGTTTGTCCAGTGGAATCACAGAATATTTATCACGACATATTTCTTTAAAAAAGTATTACTGCAGCAGACAGCTTAACGACTACAACCGTTGCAGGTGTAGAATTTTGTAGGTTTGTGCCACATTTTTTATGGTGGTGTGTGTACACAGTGAAGCTGAGGTTCATGTTCAAGTTCAAATGCAGTTCGTTTTGCCCTTATAAAAACTCCTAACAACTTTCTACTGATTTGGAATCGAGCCAGGACAGATGAAAAGCAAATACTGGGTCTTAATTAATTTTTGTTATGATGGCATGGTCACTATTGCTTTGTTGTGTACATATTGTTTTTTGTGGTGTTTCATATATATGTGTGCACCACCACTTGTTCTTACTTTGTATATAGTCTTTATCTCTATTTGTAGTTCTATTTCTTATTTTTATAAAAATGTTATTTGTTCCAACTTTATTGGCAACAGTGTATTTAACTTCTTTGCACCGGGTTAATTTAATGCAGAATTGTTATAGTTTAACTTTAATGTATGTTTACTAAAGTACAGGTTAATTTTTAATGTATGTTTTTACTGTGTGTTTACTGTCTGTCTATCTATCTATCTATCTATCTATCTATCTATCTATCTATCTATCTATCTATCTATCTATCTATCTATGTGCATGTGTTGTCATCCAAATTGTTATATTATATTTATGGGTTACTAATGTTTTAATGTTAATGAACATTGTTATGCAATGGGGGATAAAACATGAGATGCATGCAAACCTGTGGACTGTTGATCCAAATGATGTTGTTGCCATGGCAACACATCAGGCGCCATACTGGAGAGACTTCTCATCCACAGTGTCAAGTTAAAAATCTCAACTGTAACATCTGATGCGAGACTTTTACTAATTAAAAGTTTCCTACATTGATCTGCACGTATATATATTTTAATAGTCGTGTCCTTCATTTAGTTACCATGGTGACCAAACAGCCAAGACTAATAAGGGTAAAGTATTTCAGTCCATTTCTGTAACACTGCCCCACCTGTCAGGTTTCCATGCACCAAAATCAACACTGACTTCAACGCCACGCTGCACGCTAATCCCCGCCCTCTCCTAACGTCAATCAAACACGGACTCTCTTCCAGCTCCACTCCTGAGCTCAAGTTTAACTTCACCCCATTTCAGCTGGAGAGTTTGTCATTGACTTCTTCCTGTTGAAACATGCAGGTTAATGTGAGTTTTTCCTGCCGGCAGAGCCTCGCCTCTCTCCTCTGTGGGCTCAGAAATAAGCCATGAGTTGAAGGACAGAGTGGAGGGGGAGCTGGGAGCGCCATGACAGGATAACGTTAACGTCTGTTCGGACTCCTGCGTGTCCTTTAGATGTAGTTACCTTATCGGCACACACCTCATCGTACTGACACCCATAGAGCCGATAGCTTCACTCTCTCGTTATGACACACTTAATGACACTTGTTTAATGATGAATAATGAAGTTAAACCTTACCTTCTTCACCATAACGGTCGTATATGTCCTTTTTCTTTGGGTCGCTCAAAACGTCGTAAGCTTCAGCGATCTCTTTGAATTTCTCCTCGGCTCCCGGTGACTTGTTTTTATCTGGGTGATAACGCAAAGCCTGCTTACGATAAGCTTTCTTTATATCGTCCTCCGACGCTCCTCTCTTAATTCCCAAAATGTCGTAGTAGTCTTTACCCATCTTGACCATCCAGCGGCCTCTTTAGTAAAACTGTTCAGAAGAGACGTCAGTGTTTTGAAGTAGTTCAGTAGCACGTCCTCGGTCCGTCCTCCGTCCCAGCTCAGAGCGCCGTGCCCCGGAGATTTTCTTTATAAACGGCGCAGAAACTTCCAGAGTTTTCCATAACCAGCCTGAACAATCCCAACTGTCAACAGTTCAACTGACACGCCCAGAGGGACGTCACGTCATGCTGCATTCAAGTACAGCCGGAAATGTTCCCGCACACACTCGGTTACATACCATGCCTTATCAGTCGCCCCAAAATCGGGATGGCTATAAACAACACAACAAGAACATGTAGGCGTGGGTTATCTTTTTAAATAAGTATGTAATATGTTCAACTTTATTTAGAAAGAAAGAAAAAAACATGCTAAAAATTCACACGTCCCTATGGACTTTACCGACATGATCATAAGCAGTCACAGATGATGCCAGGGACAATGAACAATAGCCTAGAAATACTTGTTGTGCAAGCCGTGTCTAACTTAAAAAAAAAAGACTCTCGTACTGATCCCCACCGCACCGATTTGAAACTGTGCACAGATTGCTGGCAGGAGCTTTTGTTATGCTTGGGTGTGGCCCAGATTTAAGACCTCCATGTGCCGCTTAGTAGTTAGCTGTACAACAAGGAGACTGGTTATTTGGTGCTCTGTGTGTGCATGAGAGGACACCGAGATTCTGTCCAAACAAAATCAGAGAATTATGCTGGATTTACAGGCCGACAAGCAGTGTAAAATAAACTGTGTATTATCTACAGCAGTGAAGATAACATGCAGGATCACTCTCACCATTGGAGCCATGTCACTTTTTTTATTACTATTATTATGATTTTAGTTATTTGACTAATAGGCTGCAGCATCCACTACAAACTCTTCCCGAGCTATATGTAAAAAACATTTAAAAAATACTGCCATTTTGTTTTATGTTCTGTAACTGCATGGCCTTTAAAGTAGGCCCTACACACAGGGCGGAGACAAGTGTGTGACTAACAGAGATTTGTTGTAACAAGTAACACTGCACCCTCAGTGTCAGTGTGAAACTAGAAGCCAACATTTTACTGAGAGCAAATACTAGACTGAATCAACTGCACAACAAGCAAACATGGATGTAACAAAATGGCTCCTCAAGTGTTGTAATACACATTAACAGGCATAGTCAAACACATGCACACAAGAAATAAATCAAAGATGTCTTTCTTCAGCTGTCGAGTTTTATTTTTTCATCAATTACAGTATTGTAGGGTAGTGACGTGTTTTAAAATGAATCAGTAAATTGCAGTACAAAGTAGAAATTAGCTTATAGTGACTACACCTTTGTATGAGATACTGAAGAAAAGCAAAACCTGTTTTTCAGCAATGACACATTTTAAAAATCACTACAGGTGTTAACAGCTCTACAGACCCGCCCAAGTCACAGTACTATTTTTTGTTTGATGGTGAAGCTCAAAACATGATTGCTTTGTTATTGTTGTAATTATTGTGTTGTTTTGTATAGATGTGCCTGACAATCTCCCTTAGAATGAGTTTTGCCTTTGGTTTGAGATGATGAAATCACAACATACCAGGAAAATGGCAAACTTTATTTTTGTAGGACACACAAAGAAATCACAACATACACTCTACAGAAAATGTATTTAAACAAGAGAAAGATGATTTTACATAATGTGCAATTGTGGGAAATAAAAGACAAATAATGTAATAGCACAAAAGACTACACAGACACACAGACACACAGAATACAGAAAGAAAGAAAGAAAAATAATGGGATGAAATAATAATAATAATAATAATAATAATTGGAAATTAAGTTATGAAAAGTCACCAGACAGACAAATTATATTCTAGACAATTTAAGAGAATAAATACACGTGGTGTGCTGTCTGCTGTCGCCAGTAAGCATGCGCGCAAACGGACAGAGCAGCTATTCAAAAAGCAATAAAGATACCACGCACTAAATCCAATTATTATGTTGGCATAGCCGCGACCTCTCCATCTGCTCAAATCTCATTGGCTACGACGCTGATAGCGTGGGCGTATTCGCCTGGATTCAGCCTGTTTTCATTGGCTACAGCGGGGCAGTAGTGCCCGCCCACGGTGGCCTCAGCAGTCGCATATTACTCCGCTGATTGGAGGCGGCTCTGTCACTCATCTGGGATATTAAGGAAGGGGGTACCAACTGCCAAGATGAAGCACTACGAGGTAAGTAGTGTCTATGAAACTCGAAACTGTGAATGGACCGCTTTATGGGGCCAGAATTTAATTAAGCCAACCTATACAGAATTTTCTTGTGATTTCTCTAAGAGTAATCTCCCCCAGAACAGACACATTTAAAGCTCTAAACATGAGTAGTGAGGGTCGCATGCTGCTGCTGCAGCGCCGCCTGTCATGGGCTGGTTGCTATGGCCGGGGATTTGTGGCCTCTCGTGCACGGAAATGAACCATTGTATTGGCTGAAATATCGCTGAAAATCAGGCTGCACCCACAGTGATGAGTAATTATACTTGCATTGTGTCTTCGGTAAAAGCTGAGAAGCTCTGTTAGCTGAACACAGACCTCTCTGTGCAATGATCGGCATCATCGCCATCTTTGGCTGGAATGACTCATGGCGCCTTATCTTGTTATTAACCAATAATGCAGGTGAACAGTGCGCAGTCTCACACAGGTTAAATGAAGCCTCAAGGGCCATTGATGAAAGAGGCACAAACAATGTTGGGGCCTACAGTCTTAGCAACTGTCTTAGGCCTATTTTATCATCAATGAGAAAAGTTTTCCATACTATGCTATGCTTTTTACCATTGTCAACCTTCAAGCACTGAAGTCTTTTCTCAGTGCTGAGTGAGTTTCGTGAGCACCAAAACCTATCAGACAGGATTTGAAGTAGTCTGACAGAAACTGACCTAACCAGACCTGCTCCGGTTCCCCTTCTCTCAGTTGACAGACGTTGCTTTTGCAGCCTGAGGGGCAAAAACAACATTTAAATCATGAGAAACATAGCTATGTTGACTTTTTTCTCATACATCTAAACATTTGCTTAAAGGTGAAGGTTTTTCATGACGCCTCAGTGTATGCTGTTTATCATTCACTGGTTGCACTGGTATCAGCATTTATTAGCACTGGTCATTGTGTCAGTCATATACTGCAAACCTCTAATCAATCTGCTCATCTTTTCAGGGCTATCTTTAGTGATGGCTGCCTGAACTTAGTTACTCGTGGCCATGCCCTCTGAATAAAACTAGCCTACACTTTTTTTTAAAACAGTATTTCATTGAGGTTTTCCACATATGGAAAACATACAAATACAACAGCCACGACAGTAATAAATAATGTATGTAAAGGAGAACAAAAGCCATTTAAAATAATTTCATACAAAGAAACATAATGCACAGAAGGATTTATGTTATACATTATAAAGATAAAATAAATAAATTAAAACAAAAAATTAAAAGCAGCAGTAGTGATGATTTCCAAGATATTGCAATATTCTCATCTTTTCTTTCATAATACATTGTTTTATTTTTCCTTTAACAATATACACCGTAGGGCTGGGCGATATGGCTGAAATCTCTATCACGATATAAGTGTTTCATATCGGTCGATATCGATAATTATTGAAATATTGTATGACCTATTTAATCCTTACTCTAATTGTAGGCAATAAGCATTTAGGGAAAATGAATGTCAACACATATGTTCAATGTTAAAATCACAGTTGAAAACTGAACAATTATCAATAATAAAGTGCTTTTTATTAAGTGTTATAAAAACATGTGCATAGCAAACCTGTGCAAACGTAACCTTCTCGACCGCTGTTTCAGGAAAAACACACGACCACGAGACAACGAGATGGCTGGCACAACCAAACGTGATACTGTTACATGATTGGCTATTAGCGTGTCACTGCTCATTCGTTGCTAGGCACCAGATGACAAGTGCCTTTGCTCATGCAACCAAGCTTGCTTTGCAACAACGATTTAAACCAGAGAGCGCTCTGGCTAAATTTACGCCGGTTTCTTGAGAAAAAAAAAACATTCTATCGAAACGTTCTATCGAACACATTTTCTATTGATATCGAGTACGTGTCTATCGAGATACATATCGTTATCGTTTTATCGCCCAGCCCTAATACACCGACCCGTCATTACACTAGGTCCACTTGTACAATCTAATCCAATACAACAACTCTTTTTTTTTTTTCACTTTATGTTTATCATTCAGTTCTTAGTGGCTGCTTTTGTTGTACAGGACTGCCTTATACTGAAAGGTGTTTCTAATATCATGGTCCTCTCAATATAATGCAGTCCAATTTAACACTACTGCAAACTTCAACCTCAGTAGTAATCATAATAGTTAAATGAATACCTCTCTGACAGTGTCAACAAAATCTGGAAAATTATCAGTTTTGTAAAAGTAGAATTTATGGCAGAGTTGTTGGACGAGTGTACCTAATGAAGTGGCCGGTCGGTGTATCTTAGTCTTTCTGTATGTTGCAATCTCCTTCACCGTGCACCTCTTTGAAGTATTTATGTAGATGCTGTGACAAACAGGCTTAGGAGGTGCACTCATTGTAACTAGTGTACCCAGTATTGCATTGAAATATGTGACTCCTAAAATCTGTGAAGATCAACTATGGTAGTACAAAGTTTTGCAATAGACCTAAGATAATCAGGCCATAAACTCTAACAGGTCACAGGATATGGTTACATTGTGCAAAGATTTTTGTATATGTAGCGAACAAAACTGAATGATTAGCCAATCGATGGCATTGTTACAGCATTACCTATGACAGGTAGACTAATTGCGGTCACAAAAATGTTGCTATGCTCGGTGTCGACTATGACTGTCACCATATCCAATGCAGCAGTGCACATGGTAAAAGATAAATGCTCACACCAGTGCCAACAGGTGCTCTTTGAGATGATTTTTTCCTATGCATTCTGCAATGTTTTTATCAAGTCAAGTTAAAGTTTAAGTTAATCAGTCATAATGTTTTTTTATTCTTACTATAGTGCACATCGCATCAATGTAAAGCTAAGCAGAAATACTTTTTTAAACTAAACATGTACGTAATTATTCCATGCTTTAAGCGGATCGACCGGATTAATCATCGTTCCATTGCATTTACACCAGATAGCACCAGAGAGCTGCATGACTTTCTCAGCTATCTTGCTTACACACTGATCAGTATTGCTTATAAAACCACTTACGGGGTTAAGAAACATTTCCAGATTGCCTGTTAATCTGTCCAAACAGGTAATCTTTCTAGATTTCAAAAAATAGTCTCTTACCTTGGGATCGGAGGTCCAAGAAAAGAAAAAAAAAACAGCAAAAAGTCAGGCAAAGTCCCCTCATGAGCAATTAAAGCTTATATCTCCATGCTTCACCCTCAACCCAGAGTGCCTTACCAGGACAGACTGTCACTGCCAGACAGAGGCTTTATATAGATGAGATGGGGGTGGAACAGTAGCAGTGGGTATGCCTGGCACACAGAAAACTGAGATGGGGTTATTTCCCCGAAGTCTCGACCGCAGTGTCATGTGGCCTGCTTTATTTAAGCATACGTGACTGTTTCATTTGTACAGTAATAAGGCAGCTCGGCGGGTTCATCTAAAAAGCACTGATTGAAGTCTTAGGAAGGCGAGATGAAAAGGGAATAACATGCCACCTGAGGAAAGTAAAGAAACATACAGGCAAAACATGTGTACGCATAGTCCAGGCAATTCAACCAAATCACATGAAAGCCTTGTTTATTTTTCTTTATGCCACTAGACTCTGTGTATACCACAAAAACATCCAAATTTGTTGCAGGAACACTGGGTATGCATGGTCCAGACTACTGTGTATATCTGTTGTTTGTGCAGAGTTAATGGAAGTGAGGGTGACCTTTTACATAACAGAAAATGTTTCATAGATACCCGCTGTATATTCATTAGACTGTGCATTCATTAATTCATGTCCGTCACGTCCACATTACCACTTGTGACTATCTGTCTTTCATTCATCATGGATACTGTATCCCAACTGTTCGTCATTAGAGAGTGGACGGGTGGGGGTGGGTGTCACCAGGGGGAATGCCCTGACTAATCCCTCAGAGTCTGGAGTATTATCACCTAATGGTCGCAGGAGAGGGAGACTCCCCATGTGTGTGACTGAGAGATCTGGCTTTTCAGTTTGGTTGGGGGGTCTGTAGGGAGTGGGCTGGTTACTCAAGAGTTAGCAGTGGATGTTTATATTTAGCTGGGTAGAGGAAGAGAGGGGGGCAAACTAGGAAATGGATGGGGGGGTATTATGTTTGTCATAATACCTCTCTTTCATCTTCCCACTTATCCAGGGGTTGAGAGGTGTCAGGGGTCATCAGGTGTTCTTTTTAGGGAGGAGTTGTGTTTCAAAACCAAGTCACTGCAGCCTTGAAATATAGTTTCCCCTGTGAGATATACACAGATGATATATTGTAGACAGTCCGCCACGGGGATACCGGGCATTCCTGTGTATGC
This sequence comes from Argyrosomus regius, assembly GCA_946959425.1. Taxonomy (NCBI): domain Eukaryota; kingdom Metazoa; phylum Chordata; class Actinopteri; family Sciaenidae; genus Argyrosomus; species Argyrosomus regius. Next base: position 22,555,459 of record OX336883.1, read on the forward strand.
AACTGTGCACACACATGTGGCATATGTCCACGCTCCAGGGGTCGGCTGGCTGTTAAATAAAGCAGCGCACCAGAAGTGAAGGAATGAGAGAGGGCCAGAGAGGGAGGGAGAGTGAGAGAATGGAGGGAGGGGCAGGGGCAGCAGAGGAGGGACAGATTTATCTCCACAGCTGAGTGCTGCTTCTCTCCTCTATGGTTTGGCGTGGATTTTGGATAGGCAGTTGAGAAGGCTGACCAGAACCAAGGGGAAGAGTGTGGGGAAGTAGGGAATAAACCGAGCACAGGAGGAGGACTGTGGACATGGATACTCTAGCGCTAGAGGCCACCGGCAATAAAAAGACGGCAAATGGGGCTGCGGTGGTGGCCCCGCTGCCAGCTCCAACGCCGGTCAAACGTAAACCTGCTAAAAAAGCTAAAAAGGCTGTTGTTTTCTTTGAGGTGGAGATACTGGATGCCAAGACCAAGGACAAGCTGTGCTTCCTGGACAAGGTGAGACATTTTCTTTTCTTCTTGAATTTCTAACAGTTTTCATCATCATTTTAAGTTTGAGTCTACGGTTTGCAAAAAAACTGTATTTAATTGTCCTTGTGGCTGAGTTGTGTGTTTGTATTGTTACTAAATGCATGAGGTGCAGTATGTCTGGTCCTCTAGTAAAACATCTTTGTGTACGTGAGTCAGGTTTTCTAGAACATACTGTAGTTGAGCCACTGGAGCTGTAGTCTTCAATGTCAGTTATTGGGTGTGTAACTGGTGGCCTAAATGAGACACACACTGGAGCCCCTTTTATACATGTGACACAACACTGCCGGGTAAGGAAGGGGCTTTTGGCAAGCACAAGGGTAGACAAAATATCATAAACAACCGTGCAACCGTGTAAACCAGTATGACGGTCAACAAATCTACACAAACAAGTTTGTTTTGAAGTTTACAAGGTTAACTCTTCTTCGTGACTGTGTTGGATTTGGCTCCGTGCATAGGTGAACATAATACTATAGGTCATTATAAGGCATTGCAACACCACCACAACCTATGGCCTCGAAACTGCAGGTGCGTTTATGAGCAGTGTCCACGCCCTGAGCGGCCCCTGCAGAAACAAAGTCTGTATCCAATGTGATCCTACGCAATGTTAATTATATTAGGTGTTCCATATATGCATATACAATACAAAATATGATATTTGTGATATTTAGTATTAAGCTTTGAGGTCACCTCTGACTCACTTTATAGTGTCTCATTTTAGGGCCCTGCTGTTTACCGCCTTCAGTGTTTACAGCACTGTCAGAATCCAGATGCTACAATCATAGAAATTTAAAAAGGTTTCTGCTTTTATGACATGTTATATATGGAGATACAAAACAAGACAACTGTGTCTGTTTGTCACCAGCACCTTGATATAAAACAGAGATTCTAAAAACAATCTGGTACTTGGTGGCATCATCAGGTTTGATTTTAATAAAAGAGCTAGAAAACAGCTCTCAAGCAGAGTGTTTGCATGTCAATGGGCACATGGAAAGCAAAGTGGTCGAGGAAAATATGTTGGGGGTTCTTTGGGTCAGAATGCTTTTTGTGGAGATCCTTCATCATGAGCAGATTTGGTATTCGTTGTAAAGAATCAAACCCAGCTGGTTACAGGTGCAGGACAGAAGGTTAGTTTGCAAACAATATGTTGTTGGCCTCCAAAGATTTCATCTGGCAAAGTTTTGAGCAGCAAGACCTTTTGCCAAATCTGAGTAGTAGTGTAAACCTTGTTGTTGTATTACATTTGTAAAAGAAACAGAGCTTGTTTGCCTGACAGAGTGATGCTGAGTGATAGACTCAAGTTGTGTATGCAGTTGGGATTAGTAGAGTATTACTTTTGTATTAGCCACATTTATTTTGGTAGGACGTTTAAGCCTATTGTTTCACCAGGTATATTTCCAGTCATTTGTACTTGGCCTGTACTTTGTTATTGTTGTGTTAGACGGCCTTAATTTGTTAGTGCCAGGCCTGTAAGTCAGTGCTGGTGCATTGAGAGGGTTTAGTGTATTGTCAGTGTGTTAGTATATAGAGTCACATTAGCCAAGTTTACAGTGGTGTTAGTCTTTCAGCCACAGCAGACTCTGTTTATCAAAGGCTACTCCTCAAGAACACTAAGTGCTATCCTTGCTGGATTATACCCTGTGTGTCAGATTAGCAGAGTTTCCATGGTGATAGCACGTGCAGTCTTTACACCTTTTGGAGAGGAAGTTTCACAGAAATGACACATATAGATCTGGATCTAGACAGAGGGCCCTTTGGAGGGGGGGTGGGGGTGGGCTGGTGTCCTAAAGTAGGCTAACAGAGCTTAACAGAGCTAAACTCACAAACTGAGTTAGAAATAAAACTGTAGTCCCGTATCTTGTCTGGGTCAGAGTTTATAAGAGAGACTCCATGATCTTTAAACTGAATGAAGCCTCTAGAAGGAACGGTGGACTGTAGGGGTCACAGAGAGGTGTTTTCTCAGTGATGTCATCCTGCTGAAAATGGCCTGGCGTGCCCAGGGTGACCTGAACAGAAGCCAAGTCAATTACAGCAGCAGACCTCAGTCTACTGCCGAAGTGTCACTCACGATATGAGGAACCTCAATAGGAAATGATCTCTAAATATGTTATTAGAGCTGCTGTTGTGAGCACAGCCGTCAAGAAAATACTTGTTCTATAAGTCCCACGCTTCCTAAAATGCAATAAAAAGGCAACTGTTCTGGACATTTTATACAAAATATAAGTGCTAAGATATTATAGCACCACTACACAATTTATACAAGACAGTGCTGGCAGTATTAATTGTTAATTAATTGTTAGTACAAACATTCTCTCTAAAATTGAGTTGCTTCATCCTTGACTCAGATTCAGATTCATTTCTTGAAAGTAATTTTAAATGTTTGCATGTTTGAACAAAATAATATAGCACAATGACATTTTGCATGTTCACGTCTCAGTGCTATCTGAGCTTACATATAGGCAGACACAAATATGCTTTTTCTTGCATTGGTCTCCCTCTATGTCACACCTTTGCCTAGACGGCGTCATTTCATATACGTATACATTTCACAAAAACATCCTAGCTCTCCTAGTCCGGGGCCAGCAGAGAAATATTGCCTTACTGCTCAAATGTTTTGAGTCACTGAAGTCATAAATGTCAAAGGTTGAGAGAAACTTGATGCTGATGTTTGCTGTTATGCAATGATGTGATGTGCTGACAGTATTGCAGAGTTTGTTTCCATTCGATCTAAGTAACTTGTATAAAACAGACAATTTGTCACTTACAAAATAATGAACGAAGGGATGATGTGACTTCTCTCAAGCATGTTTGAAATCTCATAATCTCGTAAACTTCTGAAATAAATGGATATCAATGGTTGCATGAAAAGTTGCTCTATCGTTCAGTCGCTAGTTATGGGTTAAGGATAAGTGAAGTCTAACAATGCTATACAAGTAAATGCAAACATAACACACGCTACAACCATGTGTAATAAATGGGCTAAAACACTGGTATTTTCTTTCATTTTGATTTCTTTCATTGCACTGATTCAACATTTTCTCTGCCCATAACAACTCCAATACCTTAACTCTGAGCACTGGTCTCATACCAGTGTTTCTCCCACCCAAATTAAAGATCTGTATACCCTCGCTGCCTGAAGCTCGTTGTAACATTTACTTTAAAATGCACTACCGCTGTGACTGAAATTAACTGGTAGCGTTAACACTGAATTTCCTAATCATAATCACTGAGTAAGTCACTGAGCTGAATCCTCAAGGAGGAAAACTCTGATGTATAATACTTCAAGTAAATCAGTTAAACAGGTGTCTTTACTCCACAAGATAAGAGTCTCTGGAATGAATGTGTAAACTGCCTCAAATCAACCAGATAAAGCTATCTGACCACATAATGGGAACGCAGTGATGACTATAAATCACCTGACTCATCCTCAGTCCAGGACGTTTCACTGCTTCATTATCCCGCCTGTAACAACTGTGTGTGTGTCCAGACTTGCCTGTTCGCTCTTCATGTTTCTGTCCTGTTGTCATTGTCTTTATATTTGTGGTAGTTGGGCCAAAGCAGGCAGCCTGGCACAAGGTCGTGTACTTTGGCAATGGTTGTGTGTGTGTGTGTGTGTGTGTGTGTGCCTCTCTGAAACCCTAATACCAGCTGTTGAATACCCCACGTCCACTGGGTGTGTGGGTACAGCCAGAGCTAAATTTACCACTAATCACTATCATGAATGGAAAACAGGGTTATAATTTGCTCCTCTTTGTGTGTGTGTGTGTGTGTGTGTGTGTGTGTGTGTGTGTGTGTGTGTGTGTGTGTGTGTGTGTGTGTGTGTGTGTGTGTGTGTGTGTGTGTGTGCATGCATGCATGTCCTGCCACTTATTTATTGTGGTGTTATTTGCAGGTCGAGCCAAATGCCACCATCGGGGAGATCAAGTCTATGTTCCACAAGAGCCGTGAGTGCCATCTATCCGCAGGCAACAAAGGCCTCATAAATCTGATTTAAGATCAAGCAAATCTCCAAACCGCACACAGAAATATTCACTTTATGTCCTGTCTTAAGATGTGTGTGAAGTATTTTGTCTGTTATCTGTCTGCTTCAGATCCTCAGTGGTACCCAGCCAGACAGTCCATTCGCCTAGACCCCAGTAAGTCAGCTAAGTGTGATCTGTCTGTATACTTAAAGTGAACGTGGGATGACGTCTGTCTACAACCAACTTGTCATTTACTCATTCAGTATGTGTGTGTGTGTGTGTGTGTGTGTGCTCAGAGGGGAAGTCTCTGAAGGATGAGGATGTACTGCAGCATCTTCCCGTGGGAACCACCGCAACCTTCTACTTCAGAGACCTGGGAGCTCAGATCAGCTGGGTCACGGTGAGTACAAGCCGAAGAGGGGAACGCATCATGTTGTCACAGTCAGGTCAAACAGTCCTGACAAGCCCACATACATCAAGTGAGATCAGGCAGAGCTATATTGAGATTTTCCACCTGAGTGTGTCAGAAGTTTCCTTGTGACCTTGAGGTTAATTTGCTGCAGTGAAGTTGTAAAGTGTTAAAGTTGTACTGGCTGTGCTGGGAATTGGAGGAGGGACAGCGACAGGAGAAGCAGAGTGAAGATGATATTTCTCTTTCTAACACGTCAATAACCAAGTCTCAAAGGTTCTGACTTATCCCGTTCTGCCTTCTTTTCTTTCAGGTCTTTCTGACAGAGTATACCGGCCCTCTGGTCATCTATCTGATGTTCTACTTCAGGGTTCCCTTCATCTACGCACCCAAATATGACTTTACCACCAGTAAACACTGGGTCGTACAGTGAGTCCCATCTGAACAGAGTTTTTGGACAAAATATTAAAATTGTTCGTCCTTTGTTCTCATTAGGAGGATGTCATGTACCTGCAGTCCTCTTTTTAATGGAGCTAATACAAGTGTCTGTGCTTTTTCCAGTCTCGCTTGTATGTGTCACTCTTTCCACTACGTTAAGAGGCTGCTGGAGACGCTGTTTGTCCATCGCTTCTCTCATGGTACAATGCCGTTACGCAACATCTTTAAGGTGAGATACATTCCCCCAGTGACATGCTGTCATATCTTGCCTTACATGAAAAAGTGCAAAAGTCTGATGTAGATTGCGTGGAGTAAAAAGTGTACCTCTACCACCACAAGGAGGTCTCGGTGACAATATTTGTGTCACATTTTCTGTTTCAGAACTGTACCTACTACTGGGGCTTTGCAGCGTGGATGGCTTATTACATCAACCACCCACTATACACACCACCCAGTGAGTATGCATGCACATACACTGCACACACAACAAACACACACACATTTGTAACTCCTTTTCATCATTACTCATGTTAACTGTGTCTTGTTGCAGTTTACGGGGAGCAGCAAATCAGACTGGCCCTCATCTTATTCTTGGTGAGACTCTTTCTATCCTCGACACTTTGCTGTGAAATTAATTGTACATTTCGTTTCATTTGACCGATATATAAACACATCATTTAAATTGTGTTTTTTTAATTATTGATTATTTTCATCCTCAGAAGTGTATAATAACAGTTTTGTTTTCATTATATTTTGCTGTACACACACCCAGTATTATAACAGTGTGACTGTTTTCTTTCTTAGTTCTGTCAGATCGGCAACTTTTCCATCCACATTGCTCTGCGGAACCTCCGTCCACCAGGTACACACACCTGTAACACCTGTACATGTGACACACACACACACACACATACACAGCTGTACAGTTTGGGCCACAGTGACTATCTGTTTTCCTTTTTAAAAAAAATGGGCATGGATATTTGACGTGTTATTGTTAATTCTGTTTAAAAAAACAAAACATTTCCATGGTCATGGCTCTTAAACTGTGAAGAACACAACGCAAATGAGTTTCTATCCAAAAATATTTGAGTGATTTTCACTTAAAGCCCCTGAAAACACGATTTCACATTGTATTAAATATTCATTAAGGTCAGCTTAGAATATTATTGTTGGTCAGTATATTTACTTTGGCCAAAATGTAAATATAGGAATGAGTGGCTGGAATTTAAAAAATAAATAATTTTCTTTGACATTTTCTTTCTTCATTTAGGTTCTAAGACCAGGAAGATTCCCTATCCAACCAAGAACCCCTTCACCTGGATCTTCCTGCTGGTCTCCTGCCCCAACTACACCTATGAGGTAACATGTTTCATTCACCGAGTAATAGCTGATGAGTTTTCTCTGCTTGAATCATCAAATTTAGTTTAAAAATAATGTATGATTGCACAGCTTTAAACTCTTAGAAATGAGTCCATCTGGTTAAGTTGTACCATCAATTTATTCACATTGTAAACTTGCAGCTGCTGCCCTCTTGTGGTTTTAGTGTGTATGTAACATCCCTCCTCTTCCTCCCTGTAGCTGGGCTCCTGGCTCGGCTTCACCCTGATGACTCAGTGCCTGCCGGTGGCCTTTTTCACCCTGGTGGGTTTCATCCAGATGACCGTGTGGGCCAAGGGGAAGCACCGCAGCTACCTGAAGGAGTTCCGCGACTACCCTCCTCTCCGCTCACCCATCCTGCCCTTCATCCTTTAGAGAGCCGCTCCACGGCCATACGAGTTTAGTACACCCCCACCTCTCCTCCCTCAGCCCTAACTGAGAACACTGGAACGTAGTAGACTGACTGACTGAAAGAATCTAACCCGGTCCCCTTTTCCTTCTCCACCCCTCAACCAAATTGTCTTTACCTTTCTGTCTGCGATCCCTGTCATGTTGAGTGAGAATGTGAACATTACACTTTACTCTTTTTTTTTTATTGTCCCAATCTGATTGGTTAATTGACTTGTGTATCTGAGTTCCCGGAGCAGTCTTCACCTTCAAACTACCCAGTGTATACTGAATGATGTACTATATATAAATACTGTACAATGTCTAACCATGCTTATGTCATCTAATACTGTTGTTTTGCGGATGAATCTGTATCTGGTGATATTCAGCAAAACTTCAAATTGTTCAGTTTTGATATCAATTAATCTAAATTTGAAACCATGACAGCATTTAATTTTGTTGATCTGAAGTAATTTATTAAAAAAAAGGTAAACCAAAATGTTGTTGCCTTGTTATGTATTACAGGTGTTGCTCTGTGTATTTGTAGCAAACACTGTTTGGACACCACTGTCCAGGAGTATCTGAGCTTTGTACAAGGGTGTATTGTGCAGACTTTATGGTGAATGGGACTGCTGGGCATTTAAATGTATCATTATTGTCACTAATAGTCAAGAGTCAAATTTTAAAGGTTCATATTAAAACATGCATTTGTCCTGTGACAGGCCACACCTAAAAAATGATTAGCTTTTTTAGACTCATTCAAATATTGTATACGTAGGAAAAAATGCTGACCATGGATGAAATTTGTAGCAGTAACAGGCAAAAAAATCGTAAGTCAAACATGGTGGATAGTCTGTTTTGAGGGAAATTGTTGTGGTTCTATATAGGCACAATTATCCTGAACCAGAGAATGGTGAGTTTAGCCAAAATATACAGTGCCTAGTAAATGGCCACATGCTGACACTAGTCAAGTCAATCAAACATGTTTTTGGTGATGTCCTCCAGAGGTTTACTGTACGTTTTGGCATGAATAAGACTGAGTGTTGTAGAGCTTAAACAATATTGTTTATTGTGAACAGCAGCACATATATATACAGAGAAGAAGTATTGGAGGGTGTACTGATCATGCAGCTTCAGCGTGAGCCTCGATCCTCTTCTTCCTCAGCTGGAGCCTCCTCTCTCTCTCATACTCCTTCATACGCATCACGTAGCTGGAGATGGAAGCATAACGTACATCATTTAGGTGGATGAATATTACCACTCACAAGTTTAAATATGAAATTGTTGACCATGAATACACTTAGAACGATTTAATCTTTGAGATACACCGTTATTAGGAAACCGAGTTGTTGTCAAATCCCAATTTTCAAAAAGGAAAACTTGCTACTTATTTTACACAATCTTCAAGATCTTTTTAAACAAATACGTTGACAAAAATGGAAAACTGAACATCTACAATGTCATGAGAACTGGGTAACTCCATCTGCTGAAGAAGCTGGTGTGACAATATTGAAAGCTTCAGAGCAGCTACTACGTGGACCCAGTGTTAATACGAGTTTAGTCAATTGTGAAGACACAGTATAATATTATAAGTATCTTATAAATTGAATTAGACCTAAGTTTTCTGGGTGTTGAACCTTGAACTAGATACAAATAATGCATGACTTAGTCTTACAAAGATGTCTCAACTTTCTCTGTGCTGTAAACACTTACTCCTGGTGTTCGCAATAGTCCCAGTCGTGTCTCTCATGCTTGCAGGCCAGGAAGTTGGGCCAGTTGTCCCTCTTGCACTTCATGAGTTTCAGGAGGTACTGGGCACAGTAGTCCCTCTGCTCCAAAGGCAGCTGGGCCAAGTTCATCTGCTCCTGGCTTGCTACCATCTCTGGCAAAGGGATACAAATTTTCAGCCTCATCGTTCAATGAACACAGACCTGATGGTTGGTATGGATGGTTGAAGGATTCTTAAAGAGTAATACAGTGTCTGTTATACACAGTAAGCCCTGTCCGGGGTAGACACTCTGTATTTCTTTCAAAATAAATCCTAATCTAAAACTTTAAAAGATGTTCTTACTCTTCTATTCAAATGCATTTTAAATGACTTGATTGGCTTTACTAACCAACTCAAATACCTTTCCATCAAACTTACTCAAGCTAGATTGAACATTAAACTTGAAGATACCTCTTTATCAGAAGGTGAATCACATTTCTTTCCGATGGGATTTCACTTTTTAATTTTGCATATATCTGCACAAAGAATCAATATACTACTGAAATACACCTTCAATATAATGTCCTGTAGCTTGTGACAACCAGGCACCTTCAGTAGTGCCGGACAACATATCTCCATGTGGTGTTTATTACTTATTACAGTTAAACCATGCTGTAAAATGTGTTGATATAAGCAACACTTCAAGCCAGTTATTTTTATATGACATTATTATAATTATCTTATGCCTTGAGGAACATTTAAATATATCTTATAGTTTTTGTCTCTATATTATTTTTCTAGTTTTCTATGTGTATCTTTGCAGAGGCTTAAATTAAATTAATTAAAGTTTTAATGTATGTTTACTGTGTGTCAAACTGCTACTGGAAGCCTGAATTTCCCTCTGGATCAATAAATATGTATCTATCTATTTATTTAACCAGGAAAGGTCCCATTGAGATTAAAAACCTCTTTTACGAGGGAGTCAGGGGGGAGCGGGGCTCCTGTTAACAGTTAGCATTGAGCTAATTGTTGCCATTAGCTCAATGCTAACTCGGCTAACGTTTAACGAGCTGGACTAACGGCTGTTGAGGACGTCAATATAAATCCAGATGATTACAAACACATTGTAACGTGCATTATAAGTTTCTGTGAGCTGGCAGCAGACTAACCTCTCTCTTTCCTCTCTGGGAAGCCGTACTCGGGGTCGAACTCGAGTTTCTTCGCTGGGTCCGGCTCGGTCTCTGTCTCGGTGACATACCGTCTGACCAGGTGAGCTCCCATGGCACCGACGATGTTTATGCACTGCTAGATAAAATTAATAAGTCGTCTTTGCTTCTGCTCCGTGTTTAATCTGTTATTTCCAAAATTATACAGCTGTCTGCCATTCGGTCACCTCCACAGGCGCCCTGCTGCTACTTCCGCCGTTCACCGGAGATAAACAGCCGACCGGTACGTCATAGAAACACCTTCCCTCTGAGCAAATAACAAAGGTTCCGCTCTCAGGTTGACCGGTGTTATTTCCAATAACTTGATGTTTATTAATATTGGTAACAATATAATTATTGATTTCTAAACCCAGTTGTAAATATAAATGATGTAAACCATACTAACATCATCCGTCCCGGCACTAACCAATTTGGCGCCCTAGGCAAGATTTTAGGTGGTGCCCCCCCCCCCCTTGCATCGCAGCACTGCCAATTTACATACAAACACACAAGAAACTGAAAATAAAAAATAAAATGTCAAAGACAAAATTCTTTGACATTTTATTTTATTATTAGATTAGATTCAATGTTATTATCATTACAGTGAACTGCTGATTAGCAGAATGCAAAGAGGCAGTAAACTGCAGTATAATATAACATATGGGAATGCTAAGTTATGAAGTATTAACATTAATGATGTGCACTTTAACACTGATGTAAAGTTTAACACTATAAACACACTTTAGACAATATAAACTGTAACACAAAGGAATAACATTTTGAAAACTACTTTCTTAGGAAAGTATTATTATTATTATTATTATTATTATTATTATTATTATTTGCTTTGATATTCAGTTAAATTAACGTGGGCTTATTTTTTTCATATCAAGAAATAATAGTACCAACTGAAAGTTACTCCTTTAATTCTTCCCCCATTTGTGGCGCCCCCTGGATGGACAGCGCCCTTAGCATTTGCCTATACTGCCTAATGCCACGCTCTGATTAATGTATATTTGACATTTTGACAGAGATTAGACTGGTGAGGATAAACCTTTTTAGATTTTTGTAACATGGCTGTGCCTCTGATATCACCCTCAGGCCAAACTGAATTCTCTTTTATTGTTATTTTTCAGCCTAGTGGTATCACAGAAAAGCATTTTTCATGTTTTGTGTATAATGATAGTTACATAATTTCATCGCTGCCAGCATGATTATACACCTTTAGTTTTTTTGTATAGTGGAGGAAGCCTCTGTTATGTTTACCATCCCAAAGTAATGCTTAATTACTTTATGAAATAGTTCTGTTAACTGTAGCAGAATAAGCCTTTTAAATGTGTCATAAATCATATGTTGTTTTATGTAAACCCTGGTTTGGTTTCCTTATGATTTCTCTTATGTTCAGACTTTTTGAAGTGCTTGTGATGGCCCTCAGCCATTTTGTGTTTTGCTGGCCTCTCTGTGCTCCTCCCTTCCCAGGTTGTCCCTGCCTGTCTCCCTCCCACCTCCAGTCACCCCAGCGTAGTTTTGTTTGGTTTTGTTTGGTTGTGTTCTGTTGGCTCTTTTGTTTTCTCATAATTACCCACATATACCTTGCACATCCAACACCTTTCACCACACCACTGATTACTGACCTACACTTAAATTCTGTTCTTTAAATAAATTTATGGTTAATTTAACTGGTCGCTGTGTGGTTCTCCCTCCTTGGTTGTGCTCTTGAACGAGCTGGGCATAACAAGTGGAGGCTCGTCCAATTTTGAACTTGGGAGTGTCAGTAAAATTGGGAGGCTCACAGTGGTTTGTTTTTATGAGTGTAGTGTTAACCAGGGTGGTAAATGGTGTGGTGCTCTCTTTGTTCACATGCGTTCAGAAAGTGGTGGCTTTAAGTTGCACTACGTATGGCTGTAGGGAGGTTGTGGCTGGAGCAGTTGTGTCACTCATGTAGGCTGTAGTGGCAGTTCTCTCACAAGGAGGGGTTGCTCTGTTTTTCTGAACAACAGGGGAAGGAGCATCAGCATCCTCATCAACCTCATCATCCTCATCAGCACCCTCATGAACAGGAAAATTGTCCTGATCATCAAGAGGATGAGGAAAAGGATGAGGAAAAGGACGTGGAGCAGCAAAGCTGCAAAGAACAACTATACAACAAGCATTTCCACTCTCACTACCAAGCAAGCTCCTCAAGGGAGCAGTTTAAATTTCATGCAGCTTGAAGACCCCTCAAAAAACATTTAGCTAACATCTTCTGTTAGCTCCTTATTCTTCACATGTACAAAAAAAAGGTAAGTATGAGCTTCTCAGTTCTAAGCAAATTCAAATGATTCATTCAATAATTCAAAGACTGTCTTACTAACCAATTTTACCGTTCACTCCAGACGAAAAAAGTAAGTATGAGCTCTAAGTAATATCACTTATATACTAATTCAAATATTATTTGTCTTTCTTACTAATCACTCTTTATTGTTCTCTCTTACTCCCCTGCCGGAGCTGTGGACAAAAAAAAGTTAAGTATGTGTTATGGAATTTTCTATCCTTAGGTTACACGAGGTCACGTGTGGGCCTTGAGGTCCTCGGCAATACTAATTGTTTGGCTTTGACCTGGAGCAGTAGGTGCCAGTCTATCTCAACACTGTGGTGGCCAGGGTCGAAAAGACTCTTGCTGCCTGCTTAGACATAATAGATAGCTTGCTGTTGACGTAAACAGACATGTGTGTCTCCAGACTAGAATATGCTGACGATAACACCGTTCTTGGTAAAAACATTCTCTTTGTCTCATTTGGGGCGTATAGTATTTGTGGTGTTATCTTGAGGTTTAAAGTCTATCCACCAGCACGAGTTCGGCAGAATGTGAGACCGACTCAGGAACTTCTGATGCACTATGAGAGTGTCTCTAATTCTCCTTGATCAAGCGACAATAAATACTACAGCATAAGACATCAAAGGCTTCTGAACACTTCTTCACTCCTGACCTCACCACTGACCATTGATTCCAGCAATTTCTCCACAACAATATCTACTTAGAATAGGGCAGAATGTCATCGTGTAAACGTGTTTATCCATATAATATCACTTCTTCAATAACTGTACAATTCAGAGATTGTCTTTCTTACCATTCTTTATCATCTTTTTGTCTCCCCACCACCTGAGCTGCTGCTGTTCACCCTGTCCTGAGGCCCCTGAATGAGGATGTACATCAAAGCACATGAAAAATCATAACAGTAGTCCACTGAGTATTTAATATAAAACACTCAAACATCTCAAATGATACTATGTATTGTGAGATTTTCATTAAAATCACTAATGTTGGGTAAATGCGAATCAGTTTCAGGTGTCATAAAATTTAGTTTAACTGTTGCTAAAACAGCTTTGCCACCAGGAGCCTCTTTCAGCAAGTACACCAAGTCATTTTAGAGCCATGTTACAAAAATTTAAAAAGGTTTAACATCTGTAGGTGCTCACCAGTCTAACCTCTGCCAAATTGTCAAATATACATTAAAAATTAAGTCTTGATGGGTGCCTGCAGTACTGAGTGTAACTGCAGCTGTAACACTATGTGTGTGTATATATATATATATATATATATATCAATCAATCAACTGAGCACCCATCGCCTCATCCTACTCTTGCAAGTGTTAAAGAAAATATACAGTGGCTGCAAAACTTACAAGAAAGAGCCAGTGTTTGGTTTGTCTTGGGAGCACATGGGAGGCCCCGTGGAAGAGGACCCTGCCCCTCCATAGATATAAAAGGCTCATTCTACAAACAACTATCCTTGTTTTGAGGCGATTGTACACTAATAACACTTTTAATATATTCTGTTTCTGACATATTCTGTCAATAGATTACTCCTAAATATTAAACCCTGGACCTTTAATGATGGCTCTGAGTTCTATAAACTGTACATGCAACCGGTATTCCAAGCTAAACCTTGTCAGAGTGATCATAGAGTTATACAAATGAATTTATTCATCACATTTTAAACTCACACATACAAACAACTTACATAATTCTCATTGTGCAAACAGATTACAGTGTGTTAAAACCCAAAGATTTGATGTTATTATGATTGGCATATTTATTTTTTATCTGTGTTCTGGTTTCTACATTGAAATCAATATTATAACATAGATTATAGACAGACATTTTTCATCTGATTTCTTTGTTTGATTCATGTTATTTCCTGTGTGTTTAAAGATCTTCCTTATAATTATTATTACAGTATGTTTTCCTTTGTATTTTGCCATTTCCACTCCCATTATTCTTCTGTTAACATTCCTCCAAGGAAGCCAAGCACCGTAGTGGAAAAGGAAAGCGTTGTGCAGCTGTTCAACTATACAATGAGTTTTTTTTTTAATCACTGATAGAGATCATCACTGCCTTCATCTCCATACATGTTTGGCCTCCCTGATCCAGAACCTGACCCCTGATCTCCAGACCGGGTACCAGTAGCTGAAGGGAACCTAGTTGAAGGGGGGAAAAAAAGGAATGAGTCTTAAAATGCATCTTGAAGAAATCAAGATTTCATTTTCCGTGTTGCACATGAATATGCGTACCTGAAGTTTCCAAAACCTCGGCTCTGCTGCAGAGTCTGAGCGAACATTTCATATTTGCGGATGTCATTGTCGCTGACAGAGCGACGCGCAAATCGCATCGCCTCTTCAAAATGGTCCTTCCTGATCTCTGGGACTGGATCAAAGTCCTCATCCTACAAATAGAGAAAAACATTATGAGGGTGTCATGTGGAAACAATACACACTGTGTGTGTGTGTGTGTGTGTGTGTGTGTGTGTGTGTGTGTGTGTGTGTGTATGTGTGTTCCCAGTCCAAAGGCTGAAAGTTAGGAAAACACACAGCCGCCCTTTAGGGAACTTTTTTATCTTCCACCATCTCTATCTGTACCGAGCACACACAGCCTGGTACTGCCTTGAGGAGTGGAATGTGTGTGTGTATTAAGGAGAGGAAAAACTCCCAATTATCAGTTTATGGTGTAAGTATGCAGTGCGGTAGTAGCAGTCTGACCATGGGGATGCCTGGTCTGTTCTGCCTCTGACGCTCAGCCTTGATCTCGGCCTCGATGGCCTCACGGATGGCCAGCTTACAAGCCCGCTGGCAGATCTCTGTCAGGTCAGCTCCAGAGAAACCCTCTGTGATGCCAGACAGGTATTCCAGGTCCACATCCTACAGGGAGGAGGTGCAAAAGGAAGGTGAAGGAGCAGACACTGAGGCGTTGAGGAAATATTCAATCTAAAGATTTGCATTATTTGTTAAGTATCATTCTCAGAGAACAGTAGTTATTCTAGTAACCAAACAATTTACAGTTTTATAACACTTAAGACACAAAAAATGTGACACTTTGATGATCAACATTCAACACTAACTCGTGCGACGGGGGACTTGCGCAGGTTGGCGTTTAGGATTGATGTGCGAGATAGTTTGTCTGGGAGCGGGATGTAGATGAGCTGGTCTAAACGGCCCGGCCTCAGGATGGCAGCATCTATGATGTCTGGTCTGGTGTGATGAATAAAGAAAGTGAGATGAACAGAGAGGAAAATCAATCTCGAGTCCCAGTGTACTGACCTCTCAAACCACAATCCCTATACAAATTCCCACATGTGCACCTGTTCGTGGCGCCAATAATGAAAACATTCTTTTTGTCGGACATGCCATCCATCTCTGTGAGTATCTGGTTAATGACTCTGTCAGCTGCACCACCTGCATCCCCAGCTCCGCCTCCTCTGGATTTGGCGATGGAGTCTAACTCGTCGAAAAACAGGATGCAGGGGGCTGCCTGTCTGGCCTGTGAGCAGAGAAGAGCTCAGCATGGTTACAGTGTGACACGCAGACACTACAATTGTCTATCCTGTCATGATTTATTAAGTCATCTTTTCTTTCTCTGCTCTCACCTTATCAAACACATCTCTGACATTGGCTTCTGATTCTCCGAACCACATGGTCAGCATCTCTGGTCCTTTGATGGAGACAAAATTTGCTTGGCACTCATTAGCGATGGCCTTAGCCAGTAGGGTCTTCCCACAGCCTGGAGGGCCGTAGAACAGCACTCCACGAGATGGAGTCATACCAAACTTCAGGAACTTGTCTGGATACTCGACAGGGTACTGAAGAGAGTGAGACAAGGAAAGATGGATTGTTGATGGGACTTGTGTTTGCAGGTATGTGTGGAGTCTCTTAGCATGTGTGTGAGTGTGTGATTCTTCTCCACCTGGACGAGCTCTTGGAGTTCTCTCTTGACCTCGTCCAGTCCTCCGATGTCCTGCCAGGTCACCTGAGGCACCTCTGCAACGGTTTCTCTTAGAGCTGATGGGTTGCTCTGACTCAGCGCCCACTGATGGGGGACATGATGGTGTCAGAGAAAGGGGACAGACTTTGATGGATTAAGAAACCCACATAGTCTGTATGTGTGTATTTGTGTGCATGTGTACTTGGAAGTCATCCATGGTGACAGCCAGTGAGTTGAGCACGTCAGCGTCGATGGACTCGTCCTCCAGGTCTATGAGGATCAGCTTCTTGCGGATGGCTTGCAGAGCAGCTTCTGAGCACAAAGCAGCCAGGTCGGCGCCTACATGACCATGGGTCTCTGTGGCGATCTGAGATTTAATAAATAATTGAGAGACATTAATAATAATATAATAAACAGCTCACTGTTTCAAACGTGAAGGAGAAACTACGGTGGCCATGAAATGCTATAGAAAAATGGCGGTTCAACATGGCAGACACTGTGGAAGAGGACCAGCAGCTTCTGTAGATAGGTGATACGTGATTATACACGTATCACCTATACAATCTTACACACTGGACAATTATTTAATGATTAAAATAGTTGCAGACTAATTATTTTTGATGATCTAATTGTTTCAGCTTAAACTATTAAATAATTTTATGTTCGTTTGACCTGAACTGCTGCACTTAATCACCTTCTCCAGGTCGACGTCGTCACCCAGTTTCATGTTTTTGGTGTGAATCTGCAGGATCTCCAGTCTGCCAGTTGAATCAGGGATTCCAATGTCAATCTCACGGTCAAACCTACCTGGATAGAGACAACGCAATAAATGTAAATGAATGTGTGTGTGTGTGTGTGTGTATGTGTGTGATTGCTTTGTGTGGTGCGTGCGTGTGTGTGTGTGTGTGTCCTGACCAAAGCGCCTCAGAGCAGAGTCCACGCTGTTTGGTCTGTTTGTAGCTGCCATGACAACCACATGCGCTCTTTGCTTCAGGCCATCCATCAGGGTCAGGAGTTGGGAGACTATACGCCTCTCCACTTCCCCATGGGTCTACACAAACACACACACACACACACACACACACACACACACAGTTACTATACAGCAGATACAGACATTTTGTACGTGTTCTCTATTGTTTACCTTTTCTCTCTTGGGAGCGATGGCGTCCAGTTCATCAATAAAGATGATGGCTGGAGCGTTTTTTTCTGCCTCCTCAAACGCCTTCCTTAGGTTGCTCTCTGACTCTCCAGCCAGCTTACTCATGATCTCAGGACCTTCACACAACAATGCAGAGCATCTAAAGCATATTTTCTCCTACTCAGATCTACAAATAAGAAAACCAATGAGTAAAAAAATAATTTACAAACAGGTTCTAGTAACTCTGTATACTTTATTGTTTCTTAACTCTTTCATAAGAACAGGATTGGCTATTTTTTTACTCTCTTCTTCAACTCTATGTCACTATGAGAACAAAAATAAAACAATCACTTACCGTTGATGAGGAAGAAGAAGGCACCAGTTTCATTGGCTACAGCCCGGGCCACCAGGGTCTTCCCTGTGCCTGCAGGGCCGTACAGCAGGATCCCTCTTGGGGGCTGAGAAAGAGGAGGGGAGAACACACTGAGTCATGAAACGAGAAATGTAAGAATCAAAGGAAGCACGACAATGAGTGAATGTGATCATTGTGTATGTATGACACCTTGACTCCTATAGCCTTGAAAAGGCCGGGGTGTCTGAGAGGAAGCTCCACCATCTCTTTGATCTGGGCCAGCTGTTTCCGACAGCCTCCGATGTCGTCGTAGCCGATGTCATTCACTGTCTCCTCCTCGTCCTGCAAGAGTCACATCTCATTGAGTTTAATCTCAGTCGTGGATGTGATATACACTTAGTGGCTCCGGTTCCTGATGCCAATAAGGTTAGCCCTGCCTGTTTTCAACAGCACAGGCCTGAAGCGCATGTAGTGTTATCCTTGCACCATTATTAGGCCTATTAAAACTTCATAATTATCATTTAAACACTACTTTTGCACTACTTGGTAGAAACCCCTGTATCACAGTTACTATATAAACTATTCTAACATAGTTTTTATAGAGTAACTTTCACCTTTAAAAAATACAAAATTAAGTATAATTTAAAAGTTTAAAAGTTCCTGTTTGTACAAACAGTTAATTGTGAACAGTTCCAGCATGTTGTTGCATCAGAAGTTCTTCCTTATATTAGTTTAGTAGTCCACTAATGTGGCCTCTTGATGCTGACGTTCAACAGTGCAGCGGCTCTCACAGACCTCTCTCTTGATTGGCTCTCCCTCACAGTAGATGACAGTGTCCGGGGCGACGATGCAGTGAGGGCTGGGGTCAGTTTCCACCACCTTGAACTCCACCGCCCGCATGCTTCCCCTCACCAAGAAGATGTCATCTAGGTGAGGTAAGACAAAAAGTTACTACATACAGGAGCATCTGAATGTATATGTGTGAATGTATTTATGCTTTTGAAGAACAAACAAGCTGATATGAACAAAAATGAGTCGTCACAGCTGTTGGTAACATCTTTGGAGATATCATGGTATGAACTGAGCTGTTTTCTGGAGCATGATCAGAGGCAGAGGTGTTGCAGTACCTTTATGTATGGGCCGGTAAGCCTCCAGAAAATATGGTTTGAGGAAAACGTCAAAGAGGTTTCCCGTCAGGCCCTCAATGGTTTCATCTATCGGCAGGACATGGATCTTTTTCCCATACTTAATATCAGGGCAGGCATGAATACTGTGATGAAACACAAGGAGAAACTACAGTGACTGCTAAACACAAGAAAAATGTGAATGACCCTACCCAGAGCCAATGATGAGTTTGGGCTACTGTAGAAACATGGCGGTACAACATGGTGGACTCCATGGAAGAGGACCCACATATATAGATATAAAAGTCTCATTCCAAGGTAACAAGAACATAACAATTCTTATTTTCAGGTGATTATACACTAATGAAAATATAGTTACACATTACTTTACATTTCTGCCATTCTGTAAATAGACCCTCTTAAATCTGATACACTGCACTTTTAAGTACATATTTGAGATACTTGTACTTTATTTCTTTTTTATGCTACTTTATACTTCCACTCCACTACATCTCACAGGCAAAGTTTGATACTTTTCATACCGCAAATGTTTATACCTTTCCTGTCCAGTGAAAACCATGTATCTCCAAATTTGGTGATTTTGAATTTGATTGTTGGAAACTGAAGGATTAATTGTTCCTTCCTGGGTTGAGAAAATCCTTCTTCTTAAGATAAATAATCTATTTAAAACCCTTCTTGGATTAGCTGAAAATGTCGATGTTGACTTTTGAAGAGTTCTCACAGGACAGTGACACTACAGTACACAGCAGTAAAATGAAACATACACACGAATCGGCAATAATATTAATCCAAAAACACCATATATACTGTAATAGTGAAATACTGGCAGAGACCATTTTACTGCACAATGAGCACTTTAAGTACATTTTGCTGAAAACGCTTTTTGGATGCAGTACTTTTACGTGAAGTATTTTCACAGTGTGATATTAACTAAAGTGTAACAATGTGTACAGGTATTTAGTAGTGTTGTTGATTAATTCAGGTCCAAATCTTGACAGTTTAGTGTATTTAAATCATACATATTGTGCT
>OX336883.1:23180366-23457866 GCA_946959425.1 Argyrosomus regius
CAAATTGACAAACAATGATTTTCTCCGTCCCTCAAGCCACCTTCAGCCTCACAGTTCCTTGAATAACACTCCACCAATGTTGTCAATAAACGTTTAAACTGATTCTGCCCTACGTTTGGGTCTAAAAGCATTCATCATAACAAATACCCAATTAAATAAAACTGTTTTCATTCAGTCACTTCTTTGGAACATCAATTTACATTAAAAATAATAAGCCTTGAACAATGGACAAACATTTATTTATTCTTTTGTGTGTGTGTTGTTTTCAGTTCTCCATGGAAACAAAAACAAAAAAAAACAGTGCACTTTTTCTGAACATTAGGAACATTCAACCACAAAACAGACTAGGTGCTTAATGTATGAAATATAACTACTGGCCGTTCTGCTTGGGTCTTAGGCTTATGGATGTCGTAACTCATTAACAAATTGTGCTTGGCTGTACGTTAGAGCAGACATGAAAAGGAAATGAGACGGCTCACTAATTTGCTTCTTCAGCTCTGGAAAAAAACAGTGTGTTAGACTGTATTATTTTTTAAATATAAAAATTCCTTCCTTCTCAGTATTACAGAAAGTAGTAATTTTAAAAAAACATTGGTGCCACTTTTGTTAACATTAGCTAAGTTATCTGAAAACTGTACCTGTCACTACATATATAGTGTATGGTCCATTATGCATCACACATGTACAAATAAGTCACCAATCAGACTGCATCCAGAAGATGATAATACGTGTTTTCTTCAAAACATATTGAGTTATTGAGATGATAACAGAAGTAGCTAACAAGTGAAGTACCAGACAGGATGTAGGCTATGGATCAGGCAGCAAAGCCAATGATTATGTGTTATATGAAGTATAAATGCAGAGCTCCAAGCAGATCTGGCAGGCTGAGCACGCCTGGTACTTACAGCTTGCTCCCCTACCTGGCAGGCCATGCCTCAAATACTAGCAAGCCAGGTACATGCTAGCACTAGCAAGTTTCTCCAAGCTTCTCTCTATTTTCTCTTTAACTCTGCATTGGCATTTTATTCTCAGGATTTTACACACTTCAACTGAATGAATTGGGATAAACAAGCTTGCTAACTGGCAGTTAACTGCTTACTGAATTTGCAAGCCAACTCAATAAAGACATATAGCATTGATTCTTGACCTCCAACAGAGGAGGTCAAATGGAACATGACTATACGCGTCGATAGCTTCTTACATTTTTAATCCTCCAGCTAGATTGCCCTTCTGCAACACTGTTAATGCGCTCAGTGATGCAAATGTGTGTGTGTCACCAAGTTCACCAAAGTAGAAATCGACATGAAACATTCACACATATTTACCTCACCCTTGTGAGAAAATTCATAAAATTTTTATTGAATTGATTTTGCCACAAAATTCAACAGTTTTACATCTGATATCTGAGTGTATTTTTATGAAACCTGGAGAAATGAATCATGCATCTCATGCATCTTTGTTGTTTCATCATCATACTGATTGATCCAGACAATTTTTTTACTGATTGTTTTTTTTCATTTGACCATGACAACCAACCAATATCTCTGAAACCTCTGATTGTAGTGATGACGCTTGGGGAAATGATACATCTCATGCAGCCAAGCGGATTCAAGATTACACTGATTGGCTGAACAAGGGCTCTACCATCACGGGTCAGAAAGAAAGTGATTGACCTGTTATTGATTGGTAGCGAAGTGGACTCAATCATCAATAAAGGATGACTATATAGAGAATGTTTACTCTTTAAGACTGCACGAAGGAAAGGGAAATGAGGCCCCAGGAGATAACTGGGACATATTCTCAACTTTTTTCTCCTCTCTGACACCTGCACACTTTCTTTAGTCACCTCATGACTCTGTCGACACACAGTATCTCTTCATTTTTTCATGATTATTCTTTCAGTGGCAAGGGGACTGCCCAGCATGAATAAGAAGGTAGAGTGAAGAGGTAGATAGCACAGGCAATGGAGAAAGAAAAAGCAAACAGTGTAAGAGAAGCTGTTCAGTATGGGTTGGAAAGAATTGACAAAGCTTTGAATTAAGACAACAAAGAAGAGAAGGATGCAAGGTGTGTACGCTGGGGAGGTGACAGCACAAAGCATGACATAACTGAAAGCATGAAAGGAGAGTTAAAATTAGGAGAACAACAACAGTGGCTGCCAAAGGTGTACTATAATCCAGCAACACATATGAGCTTACACCAGCCTGCCTGTGTTTGAATTTCTTGCAAGTGTGTGTGTATGTTTGCACATGAACTGCTGCTAATGCTCCAATCAATGGTTTATCAGCTGGTGACAAAAAACCAAGGACAAGTGGTCACTGCATCAGGTTTTTGTCTCAGCCAATCTTTAATCCAGCATGACTCCACCAGGTAAAATATGCTCATATAGATTCCTTTCACTGCTTTTTCTGTTGAAATTCATATGCAGCCTCTTTATCTTTTATAGGTCTCTCTCTCTCTCACACACACACACACACACACACACACACACACACACACACACACACACACACACAGATATTTTCTTATTTTCTCTCTCTCGCTGTCTGTCACCACTTCATCACGCAGCCTCATGGAGCACAGTATCAGTGTCAGTATGGGGAGAGGAGCTATTCAGCGTGTGGCCTGCCCTTCCTGCATTGTTAGCGTACCCATGCCTGCATGCTTATGTGGGTGTCCGAGCTTGTTTATTCAGAAATAAGGAGAGCTAAAGGTCAAGCAGACTGAGCGTACGAAACGACTCATCAAACAGTCCTTTCGCTCCGACCTGTGGGTCAAGATACTTGGCTTGAATGAACTGCTTTGTATTGACTTATTTTGATGATGCCTAGAAGAAAATTGATTTTCAAGCTACAATATGCAGCTTTTTCAATGTATTAGCCTGGTCGCCAATTGGTTAAGCCACTGCTTTACATGAAGTATTGTAGAGAAGAAACAGAACATAACAGTGGTGAGTTAAAGATACCGTATGCGAGATCCTGAACATTAATAAAGCAGCAAACCACTATTCTACAGCAGTGAATTTATTCACACTCCCTCTGTATGTAATTCAAGCTTATAGTAATGAAATGTCCCCTGGCTACTGTAGGGCTAGATAGGCCATAGCACCTCCTACTTCAATGTATATATATATGCATACTTATTGTACTATATTGCTTTTTCTTTGTAGTCACTGACTGTCACTGCTGTTTTGTTTCATATTGTGTTGTTGCGATTGCTGGTGCAGGCACATTGGGGGAAACTGGGTCGCTGCTTTGTCTGTGTAAAGTTAATATCTCAGCATTAACTTGTTTCATTGCTCCTTGTAAAGTCAGCTGGCAGACTTTGTGTGTGCTGCAGACGCTAACTTAATTACTTTCAGTTAGCAATGTGCTAATCAGCAGAGATCTGAAGGACAGGCAGGCACTCGTGTTGCTTGTGTAATCGTTTCTTGGCTTTTCTCAGGGCGTTTGCGTCGTGCAGGCCACATCGAGGTTAGAGGGAAGAGAAAAGAAAGAACATAGGGCGACCTGGAGTATTGTTAACGAGGTCAAGGTTACAGTCACAGGAAGTGACCTGAGGAGAGGTGTGACTGGAAACGTAATAGCAAACGTGTTCACAGTAACACAGTTTAATTCACACGATGAATGTGTGACGGTGAGTTCTATAAGAGGATGTGAACTGAACAAAAGGAGAAACACTAAATCAGAGAAGGCGGCTGGGAAGTCCAGGCAAAAGCAAACAAAATCCATAAATCCATAAAGTCCAATAAACAGAATCCAGAACAGCGAACCAAGGAGCAGGAACATGGGGAAGAACAAGGGAACAGAATACAGGACTGAGGAACTTAAACACATGACCCTACAAATGACACCAAGGAACACTGGGACTAAATACAAAGTACATAAGCTAATTATTAAAGTCTGTGTAAAGTAAGAATAAATATGTGTTCTGAGTTTGTCAGACCAAAGAAGAAAGTGTTATTAACCACCCAGCCAAATTTGAATGATTTAAAATATCGACAAGTTTATGAAATTAGGTGTCGAAATCAGGTAAAAATGAGTATTCTCAGCTCCAGGATTGTGGGGGCGTGTCCGCTGAATGTGCTGAAGCCACGCCCACTTGTGGGAGCAGTCAAGCAGCCATTTGGAGGTGACTGAAACATGTCAGATGAAAATGACATGACTAACTTTGAAACACTCTGAGAGAGATGAATTAATCTCTATCTCTCTGCTAGGGATGCAGGGGTATGCTCAAGTGGCCTCAGTGTGTCATCGAGCCACCCTTTAGGACCGCCCAAAAAATCCTGGACTGAAAACTGGTGAAAAACTGTTTTAACCTCTAACTCCACATTTCAGTAATACATCGTTCAAAGTCTTTTCACATAATTTGAGCAACTATTTCCCAACATATGTAATGTATTTTGAAAGAAATCTCAGAATTGCCTTTACACAGACTTTAGGTTAGTCCTACATGGATTTAACTCACTCGGCAGATTGAAAAAATACCCCATTCCCCATTGTTGTGTTCAGCAGTTCAACTGGAGGTAGAGTTTCCTGTACACTGGTCTCATATCGTTCTACCATTTGTTTTATCGGTGTCTTGGCCACCAAACAGATTCCCTTGCTCTGACGAGACATTTGCTTGTCCTCACAGCAAACTGACTCTGTGCAGATTGGCGCCATGTTCTGCATGGTCTCTTCCTGTCAAAGGGTATCATCAACATGCCAGAGCAGACCTTCCATTCAATTCAATGAGCGAGAGATTTTCTTCTGGTAGTACTCTGGGGTTGATGCCGTTCCAAAAGGCAGTCTTTTGAAATAATGTCATAGCATAGCTAATCTTTGTGTAGCAGCACCTGCCTGACGCCTGATGTTGCAGAGTTTTGTGAAGACTGTATCTTCCACCAAACTTGTCTCATCCACCACAGGCAGGATGAGCTGCTCTCTTTCTACACTCTCATTCAGATAAGTCCAGGCAAAAGCGACATAATTCCTGGCCACCAAATTGACTCCCCTTGCTCTGGCGAGGCATTTGTTCATGTCACTGGTGAATTTCCATTGTACATCCGGCCTCAGGTGGTCTGGGATAACCAGTCTCTCTCCTTTCATAGGCAGCCATTCCCCCACATGGACATTTGAAAGGTCTGGCCAATAGAGATGTAACATTTTGTGAACTTCATTTCTGTGACTATACCAGCCCTTTTTCACTGTTTTGTGGATTTGTTCCGCCTTGGTGGTTATTCGGTCTTCATTTCACAGTTGAGCTCTTTGTGTGATGCCATGTGTGTAATCATAGCATGTGTGTTAAAAGGTCTCCCAGAATTGTAGAGATTTCCATTTTTCAGGGGCACTTTCAGGACTTGTTGTCCATGTTGGCTTTAAAGTTGAGACTTCATTCATCAAGGTCCATTTAGTAGCTGTGCTAGAGTTTTGTTTTGTTTTTTCTCAAGCACTTTGAATACTTTTCCATTTAACTGTTCGAAGAGAAGTCCTTAAATTGCCCCCCAAAATATATATTTGAACAGCTACAGTTCCATCAGGACAGCTCCATCTCCTGATGAAGCTTGTGATTTAAAAGCTCTGGATTAGCTGCTAAGGGGACCTTATGGTAAGAGTGTTGATGTTTAAAGAGAAGTCAGAAATTAGCATAACATTCAACCACTAAAACTAATTATTCTGTTCAGGAGTGCAAGTAAATAACTATAATTTGACATCTTAATCAAGAAATAATAATGTGTTTTACTATTTTTTTCATTTTTTTTGTAAAACAGTACATTTGAAGATTCATGGATAACAATAATAATTATATTAAAAATGTAATTTTGGTTAAAGATCTTCTACATACTGCTGTATTAACCATTACAGAAACATAAAAAATGATTTTGGAAATTACTAATACTGTTAATTCAGGGCAGCTGTGGCATAAACTTTGCATTGGGTGGTGGTCTAATAAATTTCTTAAGCACTGTAAGTCTCAAGAGTAATGGGAAATGTTTTTATGATCTATCACAATAAAGTTGTGTAAAGATGTGCCACATATTTCATATCATCTGTTTGTTGACACCACTGTTATTATGAACAGTGTGTACTCTCATACTGTGACTTAATTTTATTTGTGACAGAAAATGGGGAACTATTTTCAAAGTGTTCCCCTTCAGCTGTCTTTGTTTCCTCCTCGATATAATCATGTCAATGGGGCTTCAGCTGTTGTCATTGTGATTATTTTTATCGTGTGTCATGCAGTGGAATGAACAATCAGTCAGCCTGTGAGCCTGTAGACAGATATAGTGAGTGACAGTCAAACCCCAGGTGATTAATGTCAAGTCTTAATCCAGAGAGGAAGCATTTTGCATGCAGGCATATAACAAGCTATGATGGCCACTTGACTTGTCTTTTACGTCAATCATAATCTTTGCAGAAGAATCTAGGGCATTGAACTGATGGACGGGTGAAACAATGGAACATAAATGGTGGGTAAGCGAGTTAAGTCCCGCAATTAACACGTTTTATTTTAGCTGAAACTTTATGTGATATGCATGATTCATCAGTTATTACTTGTATGACTGATTCAGATGTAAATGTGATTAAAATTAGTAATTAGTAATTAGCAGCAGGGAGTTTTTCACTGTATTGCAGCCTGGAAGGATATAAGACACAGACCTCCATCAATTCAGAACAGAATCGATTTTAAGATTCTTTTACTGGTTTATAAATCTATTAATGGTCTTAGTCCACCCTATTTATCTGATTTACTTCTACCCTATGAACCCTCGAGGATCCTCAGGTCTTCTGGGAGTGGCCTTTTAATAATACCAAAAGTCAGAACAAAGACCCACGGTGAGGCGTCATTCACTCACTGTGGTCCACGTCTGTGGAACAGCCTCCCCGAAGACCTGAGGGCATCAGAGAATGTTCATGTTTTTAAGAGCAAACTTAAGACCCATCTTTTTAATTTGGCTTTTACTTGAACCATTTTTAAATAATTTTCTACTCATGCATTTCAATGTTACAATATTTTCTCTTTTATTTATTTATTTATTTATTTATTTGCTATTATTTATTTGTCTATTTTTATATATATCTTATCCATTATTTAAGTTATTTAATTATTTAATCTATATATTTTATTATGCTTTACTTTCTAATTATGTATTTATTTACTTTACTTATTATTATTTATTATTATTTTGTTTTATATTATTCTATTTTATTTATTTTTACCTAATTCATTTCTAACCTGCCTCCAGTGTTTCCTCACTGCTTGACGATGAGATGGCGCTTCCTCAGTTTGTGCTCTGTTCATAATGGGATGGGTAGGAGGGAAGGTCAGGGATGGAGAATTGGGGTTGGGCTGTGGGTGTTGGGGTGGAGGGTTGGGGATGGGCGGAGGGTATTTACTTGTTTTTTGTGTTTTATGTTTTTTTATGTTTTTATGTGAAGCACTTTGTGTTACATTTTGTTGTGTATGAAAAGTGCTATACAAATAAAGTTTGATTGATTGATTGATTGAATTCAATCCTTAAACTTGATGTCACTCTCAAACATATAGAAACCCCTGTTTCTGTGAAGTGAAACCAATGTGGAAGTGGTCTGTATAGCTAATTTCCCCATTCATGACAACTGTACTGAGTCTGAATTTCTATTTAACTCAACCATTGAATCAGTCAATTTTATTTATGCATAATTAATAGCAGGGCCACTCTGATTGACAGCTGGGCATAGTTACAGGTGTCTTGTTTGAGCACACAGGCATCGTTCAGCCTGGGTGCATCTATTGACGTTCCAAGTCTTCTACAATTTTTAGATTAGCCAGGAGGCGGAAGAGGCAGTACTGCCAACATGGCAGTACTTTCCATTCTTTATACTGTCAAGATGATCTTTACCTAATGATTTTGTCACAGATAAAAATGACAGTTTAGAGGACAGATTGACAATTTTCTCATATAGAAATGTTAGCAGCCAATAATACACAGAATTTTAAAATGAAACACAGTAAAAATGTACCAATAATTATGGTAATACATGTGACTAATCTATCTCGCTGTTGATATATATCAGCAGCGTTCAACATTATTTTTTGACTCTTTCACACCAGCTCACAAAGACTAAACTAAAACAAACATACACTTTGACACAAGACAGAAAATAAATGATCTGGAGTCTTAAAGTAAAAAAAAAACTTGTATCTCATACTAGATGTCCTTCTCTGGACCCAGCAAACCACCAAAATATGAGTCATTATTCCTTGGCCAGGAGCAAGGTCTGTCCTCCAAATTTCATGTAAATTTATTGCTAATTTTATGAGAAATCCTGCTGACAGACAATCTAATAAGTCAAGATGGAAACAGCCTTCTTAGTAGAGAGTAATTCTTACACGAAATAAGACATTGACCACATCTGCTCGATGTTTCATGATATATAGGTTCAAAAAAGGTTTATGGATAAAGATGCTTGTCTTGCTGCTAGCCTCCCCGTGGTCTCTTTCCTCTCCCAGCTGTGTTAGAGAAAATGAAGTGTACACAGATAGAAAAAAAAAAATCAATGTTCTGCTCTGAATGTACAGACACGCACGCACACATGCATGTCTGTGATGCCGGTTTTACAGGACGAAATAGTATATTTAAAAATCATGTAATAATGTATAATTTAATATTACATTATGCGAATAAGCATGTGTACATTTGCCTGTGTTAGTGCATGAGGCTATATAAGTAATGAAGGAGAGTCAACCTGGCATCCAGCCTGCGGTTATTACAAAGACAAGCTGTATCAAGAGACCTTTCTGAGGGAGATGAAACACACACACACACACACACACACACACACACACACAGACTATCCACTGACTCCTGGGTGACGACTTTAATCCCTCTTCCTTCCCAGTCAGTGGTGTGACCATTTCAAGTCGCTGAGGTTACTCCTTTGGTCATGTGACCTGAGACTGAAAGCTCTGGATAAAGCTCGCATTTCTATTGCAATATTGAAGCAGTTTGGTCCATGAAGATGAAGTTAAACACACAAAAACTCAGTTAAGCTGCCTCGGAATTGTGTTTTTGTGGTTTTAACAGCTTTGACTGACAACACAAGTAAATAACACACCAACACTCATCACATTTTAAATATAAATCTTGATTGGTGCATGACATCACCACTTTCTAACTGAGCCCAAGCCACTTCAAATCAATGTGAAGAGTGAAAAAACACAGAAATAGTCAAATCTCTAAAGAAAACAGTTCCAGCTTTTGCAGAAAACACGGTATTCGCTTTGGCCTCCATCAATCTCAGTAAGAAACTAATGGAGAAAATATATTCTCAGGCCTTTAAAGATAGTTTCAGATGTCTTTTCACAGACATACACACCTTAACCGAGTCTGATAGGATTCTCTGTGTCTCCAGTTGTAGATATGGTGCATGCTTTTCTCATTTAGACCAGTTGCTATGCATATAAATCACTTCATATAGTAAGGCATGACATCATTGTTGATACGCGAATTAAAGGCACAAAGTCATGTCATCATCTGTAAACAGTATATACGTCACGTACAAACATACCAGGTTGCAATGGTGGAATGCAACATACTACATACTACTACATACTACTTAAGTGCATTTACTCAAGTGAAATACCTCAAAACTGCAGTTAAATCAAGTCCTTGAGTATTTCCAGTTACTTTAAATTTCTTTCTTATTCTATATTTATATCTGAATATATCTTCCACCACTGCCAAATTGTGATTTCTGTGCTCAGTCTGTGCAACATGTCAACTATTTTCAGGTCTTCCAGCTCATACAACAGATGTTGTCCACGGCTTCTAGCTGATGCTATTTGTCTCACAGCCTGGTGAAAAGTGCAGACTGTTGTGTGACTGTGTTTTCATAACTTCTATAGATTGACAGTGACAGTTTGCATTAATAGGGGTTGTTGTGTGACAGCAGCAAGCAGAAATGTCTGTTTTTTGATCACAGCATTTTATTTCAAAGAAACAAACATACAGCACTGAAGCATCTGAACAACTACAAATAATGTATTAAAAATATACAACATATTCTAAGCATTTGCATGTGAAAACCTTCACTATGAATAGCCTTGTTTTTTCTCTTTGCAGGGACAGTTTCCATTAGTTTCTCTGTCATCGCCTCTATTCATTTTATTCACCTGATCAGCTTCACTTTCTCTTTTTATTTACACAGCTGAAACTATCCACCATTTCATGAACTCATTCGAATATCTGCAAATACAATAAACACTGATTACGTTATTTGATTCAAATTTTATTGAATAATAACCACAAAGACTGAAAATAGAAACTGTTACGTAAGCAGTACTACTAATACTTTAGGTGTGCTAATGAAAATGATACATTCACGTATTTCTGTGCTTATACAATGGACACTTACTGGCAAGAAGAGAAGCTGTTTTCAAATCTCTTAGCACAAGCAGAAATATTGTTGCTATGGGTACCTGCATTGGTCATTGTGGTTGGTTGGAAATGTGTCTGAAGTGTCCTGTTATATGATTTTAAAGTCCCCTACCAACCAGTCAGAAACCAGCATTGTCTGTGGCTGTGGTGTAATCCTCTCCATCCTGTCCCAAAAAACAATATAGAACCTTTCATAATAAAAGCTTAAAGGTGGACACATTTGCAATACGCCAAAGCTAACGGAGGCTCAGGTACTGTGCTCCCAGTCTGATGAGGAATATCATGTACTATACATATAAGGAGAAAAGCATGGTCACACAGTAACACTAGCAACAATAAACCCTGGATTTACCAACATGACAGCTTTTGCAGAGAGAAACATGTACAAACCTATGTGCAGCCACAAATGTACAAACACACATAAATGACACACACAAATTAAGACATATATAAATATATATATATATATATATATATATATATAGACAAAGAGGTCAGAGGTTTTGTGTTCAATGCTGGCTACATGTTTGCAAAAAGACACTGAGCAGACAAGGAGTCACATTTCCTGTGACTGAGTGACTCTGAAAATACCAACAGCATACAAAAAGTAGCCACAAAGCTGTACAGATGTCAGAATCATTGATCACAATTTACCAGTTGTTGTTGGTCGGTCTAGTGTGTAAGTTTTAGAGGGAATTATTGGCATATGGCAGAAATGGAATATAATATTCATAAGCATGTTTTAATTTGTGTGTAATCACCTGAAATTAAGAATTATTTTTATGCTTTTGTTAGACCATCAGAATTATATTTCTCTAGAGGCAACGATACAGTCGCCATGTAGCACCGCCATGTTTCTACAGTAGCCCAGAATGGACAAATCAAACTCTTGATAGTTTCACAGCCATCATAGTTTGGAAGGAGAGGGTGAAGCAAGCGGTATTCAGTTGGTTGAAGTCTGCAACATCACCACTAGCTGTCACTAAATCTTACAAATGTGGGATCTTGAAACAGAAAATTGCATTTTTAACTTAAAACAGAAAAGATTTACTCCGTATTAGTGCACTGTGCTATTTAGCTGTTTGATTAAAGCTGTAGTAAGTGAGATTTTTATCTGAAAACATCCTCATTTTTCAGCCTAAGTCACAGAATGTGGTTGCAAAAAAGAACCCTGTAATACCGATTACACTTGATGATACCTGCAGGAAATCTTCTCCACTGTTTTTAAATATATCAATGGATTTTTTTTGGTTTTTGAAAAGTAAATACATTCGTATATTTTGTGTGACAGATAAACAGGAAGTGGGGGGGGAGGTGTAAATGTTTCTTTGTCCATTTAGGAGCCGTGGTGATGAGAGCGTCTGGAAAGGCACTTATGTTAGATGGCTCAATGGGACAAAAAATGATGCTTGGTAAATAGCTACGTGATTCATACAGGTGCAGATATATGAGAAATATTCATGAGATACTTTTACTGGTATGGAACATACATTTTGCAATGCATTTAGAATGAATGTTCATGTAAATGTCAGAAAAAAATTCCAATGAATGGATCTTTACACTGTAACTACAGAAAAGTATCTGTTTTTGCCATTTTGATCAGAAAATTCCATTCTCCAACATCTATCTGTGTCCTCTTCTGTAGTCTCATTTCCATGTTTGTCCTCCTCAGCTTCTCTTTCTGCTTCCTTAAACACCTATGGATGCAGAGGAGGAGGGCGTAGTGAGGGCAGTGATGGTGGGAAGATCAGCCTGGGTTACCATGGAGGCTACGATGGAGGCTGCTGTGGAGGTCACAGTGGCAGTAGTGGGTCCTATTCCTGGGCAAGTGGAGGGTGATAGATATGTAGGGGTGTTGTGGTGCAGGTCTGCTGCTGTGTGAGAGGTAGGTGAGCCCGTAGGTTGAGGAGAGATCTTCAGAAAGAGGGAGAAGAGGGCCAGAGTCATGGAGGAAGGGAAATAAAGAAACAAAGAAGGCAGCAAAGGCAGTGGGCGGAGTGGTTTGGGGGTGCAAAGAAATTTAATTCACCTTCACATTGTGTTGAAAGCAGAGGTTCCCACCTTCAAACTACAGACTAGAACCAGGCCTGAAAATATTTGCCACAAGCAATAAAATTAGGCAAAAAAAAAGCTCTATTATAAGCTATATTTGTATTGTATTCAACATATTAACAGGAAACAGGCTTAACAGGAAATAATGCATGTAATCCAGTATAATTTCATCTAATTGACATCACCCTCACTGTTCACTCTCTTTACACTGTATCAGAGCTGTATTAAGCTACTGCTAATGCAACCAGAATACACTGATCTGTGGTATTAAAGGAGCTTTATGAAAGTATTTTTGTTTAAATTTAAGTAAGATTATCAACAGAATGAAAAAGAATAAACACTTTCAACCTCTATATTGACGTATGTATTGTGTTGCAATGATATCTACTGAAGTTAGCATGCTAACCAGCTAGCCTGTCCTGTCTTGTACGACCACTTGGTACCTCAAGAAGTGATAATGAGTCACTGTAGTGTTTTGTTCACCCTTGATTCCACCGGGCATGGCTCTGTGACATCGCAGCCAAGACACTGTTCTGGTCCATTGTCCAAGTGTCACAAGTGAAAGATTTTGCCCGCCAGACTTTATTAACTTGACATTTTTACTTGGTTTATGTCCTTCTACCAATGGTAGGTAAGCTACGTAGTTAAATTGTTACCCTTTTGTCTGTCTTAACGATTGGGAGTCAGCACAGGGTGTTTTATTTTGAAAATGATTATTTTGGCCTATTTTTGATGGAAGCCGCGATCAGCCACGTCAAGCAGCATAGCCAATCGAGCAAACCGGAAGTCGGACACAGAAACGGCATAACGAATCCAGCCGATTTTCAAAATAAAACAGCACACGTTTCTGAAAATGTGCTGCATGCTCAAGAATGGTTGCAATCAGCTTTGGCGGCTGCATCGAAGCCAGAATGTGTCACAGCCATGCCCGGTGGATTCAAGCAGTTCCTTCTTGTGTTTACAGTGTCCATAGTGTAGAAAGATGCCCTCGGTAGGTGTGCTAAGTGCTGAAATAATTGTCCCCTATCCTGGCTCTCCCAGTCTGCGTGTTGAACTGTCCTAGGGCAAGATACCGAACCCCAAATTCCTCCCGAAGGCTGTGCCATCGGGGTGTGAATGTGTGTGAATGAATTAGCTCCTGTCTGATGAGCAGTTGGCAACTTGTATGGTCGCCAATGCCATCAGTGTATGAATGTGTGTGTGAATGGGTGAATAAGATACTGTATGTAGTGTAAAAACACCTTGAGTGGTCGGAAGACTAGAAAGGCTCTATACAAGTACAGTCCATTTACCATTTACATACCGTGCGTGTGCATGTGCGTGTGCATGAACACACAGTACACTTAAAGGTCCCAGTTTAGCGATGTGAAAATATGGTCACCCTACTCTAGACTGGAAAAAACAGTTGTTAACGTTGGCTATAAAGTGTGTTTGTGTGTGTGTGACTGTGTTAGGACTAATCTGCTTTCTCACTGCGTTTCAGCTCACATGACACCAAAGACGTAACCAGAGATCCATACATCAATAATTCAACATTTGGACATACACTCTGTGACTTATGGAGGAAGTTGTACTTTTGTTAACCTTGATACAGCTGAAAGAGTCTCATCAGTGCCACTCTGTCAGTCTAATGCATCCCACTGCTCATACACAAGTTATCTAATTGGACACTATGAAGCCCCATGCACCAGAGTGAGTCAAAGCTTTTTCCTTTCCTGACTGCCCTCATACACACACACACACACACACAGGCCTAATCTCATAATCTTTCACTCACGCCTTCAGAATTTTCCCTAATCATTGCCTCCACAGCAGCGTCAATTTATCATCCTTCTTCAATTAGCTACACATACACACCTGCTTGTTGATGAAATTGGAAGTGTTGGACTCTTCACTGGGAAAACTACAAAACCTAATGCATCATACTTACTGGTGATGCAGAGCTGCAGTGTCTCTCTGTGTGTCTTTATGTCTGTATGTGTGTGCATTATTGACGGGATATGGTTTTAGCCAAGCGTCTCTCGGCTGTCCTTAAAATACCAGCAAATTAAAAATAATACATGTCTCCCATTTGAGTCAGTGCTGCACTAAACATAGATGTTTCATTACCTTGTCATTTAAATTCCCATTTTCCGCCGCAAAAAAACCTGTTTCCTAGACACACAAACACACACAGTACCTGGCGGCTCTGGGGGTCATTGTAGACCTGGTTACGAGAGGAGAGCAGGATGCATTCGTGTGCTGTGGTCTTCTCAGTGCGTGGAGCGCTGGGGTCGCCATCATCCACACCGCTGGTTTTGCATCTCATGCTCCTCACACAAAGCAGCTGCAGGGCCACAACAATAACAATTATCTGTAGACGATCTGAATCTGAAGATCTGAAGGTCCATTGATCGTATGCACATAATAAGATAAGACAGCATTTGACAACCAGGCTATAAATACAATACACAGAATACACAGATCACCTCTCAGACTACAAAAATGCGCTTAACACTGCCCGGTCCACCTACTACTCAAAACTCATCCATTCTGGCTCCAACAACCCCAAGACTCTATTTTCCACTGTCCACAAACTCCTCAAACCCTGCGACAACACCCTCTCCTCCGCCACAGTTGATAAATGCAACTCCTTCCTGTCATTCTTTCAGGCCAAAATCGACACCATCTACAGTCAACTCAACAACCCCCCGCCACCTCTGACTATCAACCTCATGCCTCCCCGACCACTCCCCCTTTTCTCAGTTCACTCCCGTCTCCACCCTGGAACTCCTCCCCATCATCTCTAACATGAAACGCTCTACATCCGTCCTGGACCCCATACCGTCCTCCATCATCAAACTCTGCCTCCCGGCAATCTCCCCACTCATTGTTACCATCATTAACTCCTCCCTCACCTCTGGTTATGTCCCCCAATCCCTCAAACTGGCTGCTGTCACCCCCATCCTTAAAAAACCCGGCCTGGATCCTGACACCATCTCAAACTTTCGTCCCATCTCAAACCTCCCTTTCCTGTCAAAAATTCTGGAACGCGTTGTCGCCGCACAAATCAAAGCCCACCTCCGCTCTCATGAACTGTATGAACCCTTCCAATCTGGTTTCCGCACACAACACAGCACCGAAACCACTCTCCTGAAAATCACAAATGATCTCCACCTCTCTACAGACTCTGGACACCTGAACATACTAATCCTCCTTGACCTCACTGCAGCCTTCGACACCATCAACCACTCCATTCTCTTGTCCCGCCTGCAAACATCACTCAACATCACTGGCTCTGCTCTTTCCTGGCTCAAATCTTACCTCACCGACAGACATCACTTCATCCACATCAACAACTGCACCTCCTCCACTGTCCCCCTCCCCCAAGCGCCCCCAGGGCTCGGTGCTTGGTCCTCTCCTATTCATCCTCTACTTACTCCCCATTGGTTCCATCATCCGCCGCCATGGTCTCCGTTTCCACTGCTACGCCGACGACATCCAAATCTACATTTCTACAAAATCCATCACCCCTGCCACCCACTCAACCCTCACCAACTGTCTGACAGAACTAAAATCATGGCTGCAAACAAACTTTCTTCAACTGAACTGTGACAAATCTGAAATCATACTCATTGGCCCGAAATCCCTCACTACATCAACCCAGAACTTCTCCCTCAGCATTGGAAACAGTACCCTGTCACCCTCCCCGTTCATCCGTAACCTTGGTATCATCTTCGACAGTAACCTCTCATTTGAACATCACGTCAGCCGCCCACCCAAACTGCTTTCTTTCACCTAAAGAATATCGCCGCCTTCGTCCATTACTCTCCTTCTCTGCCGCCAAACTCCATCCATGCTTTCATCACCTCACGACTCGACTACTGTAATAGCATCCTCTATGGCTCATCATCCAAGGTTCTCAACAAACTTCAGTACATTCAAAACTCAGCTGCCCGCCTCCTCACCCATACCCGCCCCGCGAACACATCACCCCTGTATTGCAAAACTTACACTGGCTCCCTGTCCCACACCGAATCAACTTCAAGCTCCTCCTCCTCACCCACAAAGCCCTCCATAACCAGGCCCCTTCCTACCTCACAGACATGCTCCACCACCACACTCCTTCCCGCAACCTCCGATCATCCGATGCGAACCTCCTCTCACACCCGCTCAGGACCAAGCACCGCACCTGGGGCGACAGAGCCTTCTCCATAGCCGCCCCCTCCCTCTGGAACGCCCTCCCCAAACACATCCGTGACTGTTCTAACCTATCCACCTTCAAATCACTTCTCAAGACCCACCTTTTAAATCTGCTTTTAACCTGCAACAATAGCTGTCTCTATCTGTGCCCCCCATCAGTCTTCCTAATTACAATCACACATAGTTATTGCACATTGTTTGTCCTTCTATTCATTTATTTCTCTTTCTTCCTCTCTGTACTGAGTACTTATGTATATTTTTGTTGTTGTTGATTTTTGTTGTTGTTGTATTTTATTGGTTTTATGTAAAGCGTCTTTGAGAGCTGTAAAAGCGCTGTATAAATAAAATGTATTATTATTATTATTATTATAAAACAAGAGATAAAGATTTCACTACTACGACGCATAATCGATTTAAAAGCGGGGTCAGCCGTACTGGAGAAAGATAGTTGATTTGTTCTGAGGTCGTGGAATGGGAAACAAACTCTTTAACAAACAAATCTTTTTTCCAGTATAATTGACCTTTGACTTTGAGTTACGCTACAATAACATGTTTGTGGCTAGCTGTGCTGTCGGCTAATAAACTAAATGGCAAGATAATTTAGCAAGTAAGCCATGCCATACAGAGATGGCTTACTTACCTATATTGTGACATGCTTTTTATTTGTCTCTGCGTTCATCTTAGAAGTACGTCAACATTAAACATTGTGCTCGGTCATAACATTAATTACAGTATGTTTGAGCGGTCAAACATACTGTAGGGAAATACACTCCCAACAGTGCTTAATGATTAATGCCTTGCCTTGCTCTGGTTCGCTTAGAGTTGAAAATGATCATAAATCATCATGTCTATGCATAGACTTCTGCAAAATAGCCACTCTTAATCCCTGTCAGGTTTTCTCATCAAAACCATGACAAGACAGCGTGTACGTTAAATGCAGGACTTAAATGAAGATGTAGCTAAATGCCAAGAATATGGTTGTATTAACTCATGTACTGTAAGTGAGAATAATGGTGGCCTGATTTATTTTGTTAATTCAACTGTTTGTTTCCTGTTAGTGTTCTGCAATATTCCACTTTCCATGTACAAAAAGAATCATCTATCTATATGTACCACACTAATAACCTCTTAAAATTGCTCCTGGATCCCTGTGTTTAAATTTACACTCCATTTTATCAAATGGTGAAATTAGCAACATTATTAATAAGTTATGTCTCAAGAGAGGAGCTCAACCTTTGGAGAAAATGAAAAGTTTATTTTATTGCCTTTAATTACATTACAGTTAACACCGACCACTTGTAGCTGAAATTGAAAATGTTCTATGCAGAGAGATGAAAAGGCAGCTATTAGTTTGCAGCTCCCTCGGTAAGAAACATTAAAGTAAACTACCCGCAAACCAAATTTTCATTTAACTTCAATAAGTTTGTCATGAGGGTCTTTTTTTACTGTGCTGTCTTTACTTTCTGCTCATGTTAATTCACTACCAGTCATAATCTGATCGTGTTAAGGATCAGTCAGGATCTAGACAGAAATATTATTACACTTGGACATGAGTCATGAGCTTAGAAATGCAATCAGCTGCTCTCAGCTGGGGCCTGGCCGATATCATCTGTTGATTTGTCCTACATGTACATGCTGTGAGAGACTCTGACTTGTAAATTATATTTAAAAAGCATACAGATATTGTTCAAACAGGTCTGAAAACACAAACATCAAAATAAACAGACAATAAATAAACTGAGAAGATGCGTATGTAAACTGTATTCCCTTATTCTAGTACAGTACAAAGAGAGAGGAGAGTGTTTCAAACTATTCCAGTTTGCACAATTAGTTTGACATCCAGGTAGTCACTGCTCACAGCCAAGAAATAGTCCGGCACATAATCCCCCATAGACCCACAAGCTGTTTTTACACTTCTGGTTTTGAAAATGTACTAATTAGTAAGCTTTAAAGGTACTCCTAGACTGATCTTTTTTGCCTTTACACAGAAAATGGCTTGTTGTTTTCCCCTGATTTCACTCTTTATTATTAGTTAAATAGCTTTTTATTGAGCAAATACACATGATACTGATATAGGTCTTTTCATCTAACTCTTGAAACTAAAGAAAATAATTGTTTTTCCAAAAATGTCGAGCTATTTCTCTAAGCTTCACCTTTACACAGTTGTTATATTGAACCTACTTTTCTGAAGCTCTGCTTGAAGTTGTCCGAAAGGAAGCCATAGAGCACCGGGTTGGCGCAGGAGTTGGCATAGGACAGGATGACAGCAAAGAAGTACATGCCGGCAGTGGCGCTGGACTCTGGGATGATGACCACCAGATTGACCATGTTGATGATGAAGAACGGCAGCCAGCAGAGCACAAACACCACCACGATCACCACCACCATCCGCGTCACCTTGCGCTCCGAACGCCTACGCTTGGTAAAGCCTGCCCGCGCCCCTGAGGACTTTACCTGCAGGAAAAACACCAAAGATAGTTTAATTATGATAATGGTGAGATTAAATATGAAAGTTGTGATGGTGATGAAAATGAGGGGAAGGATGTTGATCATTATGTTGATGCATATTACAGTATGAATTTATACATGAGCTTTTTTAATCAGCCTCATACATGCACATATGCACACCTTGATAACGATAAGTAGGTAGCAGAGGCAGATGATGAGCAGCGGTCCAAAGAATCCCACTGTGGCAGTGTAGAGTATGAAGGCTGTTGACCACACATTCTTTGGCTCTGGCCAGATCATGTTGCAGGAGTTAAATGTGTCCTAAAAAAAAAATCAAATAGCCTGGATAAAATTTAAATATTAAAATCACTACAGCAAATTAAGAATACAGTCATTATCTACTCAGACAGTGAGTTAAATACGGGAGGTAAACACTGGACTGTGAGGCCCAGGGGATAAGTGTTTAAACTAGAAAGCTCCTGAATTATGCAGGAAGGGAAGTGTGGAAAAATGCAAATCTGCTTGTGTAGGATTTAAAAAGGCACATCTTGAATTGTGTGTGACATTTCCAGACATTACTGTGTTTGTAACTGTGTGTGGAAATAACCAACAAGTCACCTTTTTACCCGACAACGTCTTTCTTTTTTTTTTTCAAAACAATGGCCTTCAGCATGTATTTATCATAGCAACTTTATCACAAGTTACATTCTCCTTCTACCTTCCCTCTAAAAGCTTTTGTTTCCCTGCTGTTACAGAACTTGTTGCAATGCTTTTCTTTCTGTGCTCATGTAATAGCTTCTGCTGAAATTCTGAAAAAAGGATTTCAGAGTGTTTTTCTTCCGTTTCCATGTTTAGTCTTTCAGCAACAACTTGCATATTCTTGCCAACACCGCCCTTCATTTCTTACCATAAATAACAAAAGATAAAAGAAGACAAAAGCCTTCTTTCCATGTAGTTAATTACTTTAAAGTCTTAAAGGCAGAACGAGTAGGATAAAAGTAATCTCTCAGTCATCACTTATAGACTAGACACCACTAGAAATGTGTGGCAGTGTCTGTATCTGCAGAGTATCTGCCCCCTGCCAGGATTTTCATATTTTGCTATGTTCAGGATGTTTCTGGGTGTGAACCTTTGGGCAATGGGTGTGTAGCCCGCAGCCAACAGCAGCGTGCAGGGTGCGAGGTCAGGACTCTATAATAAAGGAACAAAAACCAGTTTACATCACTGTCCCTGTCTCTCTCCTCTGCTCCATATCTGTGTCCTGGCTGTATAAAGAGCTGCAGATCTGTGTGAGGACAGAGCTGAGCTACACACTCAGAGCAGAGAGGCCACAGTCTGCTGCATTCACACAATAATCCACTAACACAGCACCTTCCCGCAGGGTTGTGCAGAGGTGTGGTTATGTTTATTTATGCTTGAGAATGTAAATGCCCTTTATCTTCATTCACTCTCTAGCTCGCTCAACCACAGCTGCTCTCTCTCGCTTGCAACATTATCATTCATTAGGAGCTGTGTTTCGGGTCACCTGATGAATATTAGTCCAATATGCACTCTCTTCAGCTCTGGTTTTGGTATCCACCAACTCCTGAGGGAAATATTTTTGCTCTCTAGCTGCTGAATGCTAATGCTCCTCTGTGTTCACCAGCCAGTCACTAACTGTGACAGTTTGCTGTCTGGTGATGGCAAGGGAGCATACAGTGGGTTTAGTGTGTTCATTAGAGCATTTTCGCTGTAACACTTGCCAACAAGTTGTACAGAGCAAAAGTGATCCAAAAAACGAAACAAAAACGAAAAAAATGAACTAAAAAAAACAAACTAAAACGCTCTGTAGAGCTGAGGAGAACTTTTACAGGGTTGGGTGATTATCCCCCAACTCCCTTATGACTATCAGTGACAGCTTTCACATTACACAATGTCACGAAGGGACACGCATTCTGGCCACATGTCTTCATCAGGTAGCATCATTTTAGAGTCATGCATGAAAACAATATTGATTTTCAGTTCATGTGAATTTGGTTGTTTTTTGCATCATGATTTGGCAGTTTGACATGTTGGTTACTTAGTTGCTTTCTTGCCAAGAGTATATTTAACAGACACTGCTGTCTGTATTTTAAATATAAAGCTACAGCCAAGAGCAGTTAGCTTAGCTTAGCAAAAATTCTACCTGCCAGCAGGTATTAATTGGACTAGTTACTAAAAAGTTACTGGTCCCAGACATAAAATTAAATACATAACCTCTGCAAAATAAAAGCCTTGTTGTTTTTACATTTTGGTTTTTGCACAGATTCAAGAAATAAGATATAATATGTTAATTATTGAGCTTTAGATGTGTTGGTAGGTGCATTTTTTTACCTTTGGACAGATCCAAGCTGGTTTCCAGTCACTATGCTAAGTCAGACTAACTGTCCGCTGACTTTAGCTTCATATTTACCATGACAGACCTAACAGTGGTGTCAGTCTTCCTGCCTGAATCGTGGCAAGAAACTGAATGAATGTAAAATGTCAAATTTTAATTTTAATTCAGCAAGTAAAAAGTATAAATTCGTTTAGCTGAACTATCAGTAAAGACAAAGAGTGGCCACCAGGACGGATACCTGAACATCAGAGAAGATGACCACAGGTAGGACCACCACAAAAGACGCTGCCCACACAGCCGCGCTCACCACCTTGGCCACGCGAGGGTGTCTCCACTTGGTGCTGCGGATTGGATGAACCACAGCCAGGTAACGATCGATGGACATGACAGTGAGGCAGAATATAGACGTGAACTGATTCATTGAGTCTGCCGTCATGACCACGCGGCACAGGAAAGAGCCAAACGGCCAATAGGAGAGCACGTTCTGTGTGGTGAGGAAGGGGAGTCCGATGATGTAGAGCTCATCGGCCACCGCCAAGTTCAGGATGTAGATGTTGGTCACTGTCTTCGTTTTGGCATGACGCAGAACCACGTAGATGGCCAGTGTGTTGCCAGTCAGACCCACCATGAAGACCGTGAGGGAGATGATTGCCGTCACCAGAGTGCTGCTGCCCTGAAAGGGGGCACTTTGAGTGGACAGGTTGGAGGAGATGTTGAAGAGGCGCGGGTAAGAAAAGAGGAAGGGTGAGGGAGTGGGTGCATAGGAGGAGTTGGGGTCCGATGAAAGGGAAAGCCAGTGTGTCTGGTCTAAGGGGTCCATTGTGTTTCAGAGAGAAAGTCCAGTTGTAGATTTGTTCCCTCCTGTTTTTTGGGGGTTTTTTTTACTGGTTTTCTGCCAGGTTGGTTTCCATGCTTACTTTGGAACAGCAGCCACCACACATGGTATCACATTAAAACGAAGAAAAGGTGCTTTGACCTGCAACCCTAGTCTCGTCTTAAATGTAAGTGTGTGTTTGTGCGCGCAAGACAGAGAGGGTGACTCATAGCATGTAAGCGTGCGCTCTGGCCACAGCTGCGAACACGGAGGAGTCCGTAATTACGCACTAGGATCCCCTGATGCAGTCATCTATCTGGTGTCTTTAATCACACTGATTATTGACGCGTCGTTCAATCTGACTCTACACAGCCACAGTTCACCCGCTGTGCCGCGTGGCAAGCGAGACTATCGCTGGGAACAGTGCCACGGCTTTTACGCACGGCCGATCTGCTTAAATACAATCTATGTATTAATGTCTGTGGTAAGAACATAGGCGACACTTTACTTAACTATATGTAGGGTAAGTATTAATATATCAACTCTATTCTTATTGACTTGTACTCCATCTGCAAAAGCTACATTTTTAATTCAACATACATTAATGATGTATTCAGAGAGCAAGAGACAAGAACATGCTTACTTTCGCGAGCAGAGAAAAAAGTCCCTGTGTGATGAAATTAAAATGAGTAGATCCCCCCCAAACCAAACTCCTCATTGTCAATTCAGTCCTCGCATTGTCCAGTAAATCACCAATAATCGATGGATAGCCCGTGTCCGAGCTCCCAATCCTTCGCTGTCCGTGGTGCTGAGCAGAATGTGTCGGCGGTAGCTTCCCGCTTCTCCTTCCTCCCTCAACTTTCTTCCCACAGAGCTCTGCTGTTTCTTTGATACGATTTGTTAAGAGATAGAGAGAGGGGGAGAGAGAGAGAGAGAGGGAGAGAGGAAGAGAGAGCGAGAGCGAGACTACTACACTGCTTCTGGGAAACACAGCAGGGGTAAATGACTGGGGCTCCTCAGTCTGGTGATGGGTGAGTTTAGTGAAAGAAAATGAAGATTTCGAGCTGTCACCCATAAAAATGTCATTATGGCATCACGGAGGAGGAGCAGCTACACTCCGTGGACACGTGTCTGTCCCCTTCTTCAGCATCAGTGTTAGAATGTAAATTAAGCAGATTTATTCTGTACTGTACTGTACTCACAATCTCTGTTTCCAGTACAATTTTGAGATTGAATAACTTCTATTTTATGCTGTTTTATATTTCATACTACTGCATTTTAGATGGAAATGATTATTACTATTTGTTTGTTGCACTACAGTTACCTGACAGTGGTTTACCATTTATTTACTTTTGCATAAATATGACGATCGTCATATAAATTATGATTAAGTGCTATAGATTACACTGCTACACAGTGATTTCCTTAAAGTTTGTCTATAATAAATTCTGCCGCAACCACCTTTAACATTAAAATGCTGCTTAGGTTTTAATATGTCAGTAGTAATATAAAAAATATCAATTAGATTATAATATAACACTCTGACAGGGGCCATTGTGCCTATTAAGTACTATAGTATAGGTCATTTTTGATACTTTAAGTACATTTAGCTGATAATACTTTAAGTAAGATTATGAATATGGAGTATGGTTATGTCGTATTACTACTTTGATTGAAGTAAAACATGTGAGTATGATTCAAGTTATCATTTTTAAGCAATCAAGAAATTGAACTTTGTCATCTATTATGTATAGTCCCACAAGCATCTTTGAATCATAGCTTCTGCAATAGTTATTTTAGATTAGACCAAAGCTTTATCTAGTT
Organism: Argyrosomus regius; assembly: GCA_946959425.1. Taxonomy (NCBI): domain Eukaryota; kingdom Metazoa; phylum Chordata; class Actinopteri; family Sciaenidae; genus Argyrosomus; species Argyrosomus regius. Next base: position 23,204,445 of record OX336883.1, read on the forward strand.
TTTGAGGCACTGAAAGAATGTGTAATGAAAGATTTTTGAACAGGTTAATGTGGTTTTGTCGGCCCTCTGGATTGTTAAAAGGCCAAATGTGAAATTAAACTGAGGGGTATTATTACAGCACGTTTTACAGAGCTACTACTAAACATAATAAAAAGATAAATAAAGAAAGCAGAACATCCGGATCCCATATTAATGCAAAAAAACTGACTCTGTCTCACAGTCTCATATGAGTTTTACATTCAGCATGAACTCCAACACACCTAGAAGCTGTAAGTAAACACAAGCAGGTCAAGTAAATACACATCAGAGGTATTGCATTGAAATATTGAAATACTGAGAATACTATCTGAAACATGCAAAATATTCATCTTCAAATGAAGGTTATTAACAATTAGACCAGCAGACATCAACACATATTTTCATAGAGCAGAATAACTTCTTCTGTATGTTTTGTTTTATGTTTGAAGCACCGAGTGGTTTGAAGTTTATGGACTTAAGGTTAATATCGTGACTTTGTGACAGCACAAGGAAACATATAATACACCATGTTCATGAGACTGTCGTGACTGATATCGAGCAGCTATAGTGCAAACTAGCCCCCCCTCCCCTCTGGATGTGGTGCTTTTGTTTGATGGATTGTGGACCAAAGAAGCGCTGGAATCAATTGATCGCCATTCATTTTCATACAAGCATTGTCAAAGACCCTCGCTCACCTTGATTTTCGACAGAACTACAGGCAGAGAGCTTTTCAGAAAAGAGAGGGTGTGTCAAGTATGGATTCAAGTGTTCTGTTCCACGTCTGCCTTCCTGAAAAGTGTGGTCAAGTTTTGTTTAGGAGCACAAGTGTTGACACACCTTATATATATATATACACACATACAGAAGCAGCAAAGGGATGGATGAGATCACAAATAACTAATAAATCACTTGTACAGTATGTTAATAAAGAGAACAATTAGTGCTGTAAAAAACTGATCATTGGCTGTGGTAAATCACAGCTTGCACACATGGTTTATTCAAGCACATTTGTACGAAGAAAGAACTCCCCTGACAATCGTGAAACAAAGTTGCTTTAGCTGTGGAAAAAAATCTATAAGCGCCATGTTATCAGATGGGAACAGAGCAGCGCTACGGGTTTGTGTGCGTGTGTATACTGTATGTGCATTTCTGTGTGGACGTTTAGCTATATTTGTCAGGGCTAACCATTGACAGCCTCTTATTTTGAGAACACTTGGCTGTTGGTCTGAGGTAACAAAAACATAACACCTCTTAGTTTCATGTGATTATACACTAATGAAAACACAATTATAAATATTATATTCCATTTCTGCCAATAGATCCCTCTAAATTTTACACCCTGGTGCTTTAAAATATAAAAAGAAGAAATCAGTCCAAGCTGTGAATGTTGCAAATTCCAAGGCAATTTCACCCAGACCCAATTTCCAAAAAATGTGGTTTAAGACTGCTGGTTCTGTGAAGGGTTGAATTTAGTCTATCCACTGATGATACTCTTACAATCTTTCTACTTGTAGTGGAAGAAAACACAATCCAGCAGTAAGTGTTTAGACCGAACTTTGAGCATGCTATTTCATCCTTGACATAACTATTATGGTGTGTTCCAAGGGAGGTCAAATGGAAATGTGGCACCATAATAATAATAATGGCACCACATTCTGAAACTCAATTAGCCCTGTAGCATAGAAAGAGCACGGACCAATTAACAGGCAAACAGCAACCTCTGTGGCAGTGAAGTGAAGCCAACGCACATCTGCCAAAAACTGTAGTTCCTCGAATGGCCATCTGAGGCTGGCTACAAAACGAGTCAATCTCAATGTCCGTTTTGGTCTCTATAGCTAATTTCCCTGTTCATTCAAATTCAAGTTATGTTAAGGTTTAAAGTTATGCATAATTAACAGAATTAGCAGCATAATTACCAGCAGCCACTTTGACTGAGAGGTGGGTGTCAACCAAAGTGGCTTGTTTGACCAACCAGGCTTCGTTCAGTCCACCTCAGCTCCATCCATGATGCACGTCTTTGCCCATTTTTAGATTAGCTGGAGCCAGCAGAGGCAACCCATGGGTGACATCACAGATACGACGTCCATTTTTTATGCTGCCGATGGTCCTTTGCCAATTTTTGGATTCACTGGGAGCAGGTGGAGGAAGGACTACCAAGATAACAATGACTAGAGCCACCATACTTTGAGCTTTACGGCTCTTCAGAAATCTATGGTTGAAGTCACTTAGACTATGTCATGTTTTATACACTCTAGGGTAACAGGTAGCTAATAGTTGTCTCAGAAAGAATAAACTGTTATTCTCTGTGTCCATATTAAAAATAAATATCGTGTATCTGTCTATCCATTATGACTGTGCTTCTCATCTTGTCAGCTGGTTTGCTGATAATAGAGATATCTATTTGTGCTTGTTGTGTTAGTTTCTCATGAATACGATAATATGAAATGACCTTTGTTTACCTTTTGTTGTCTTTCCTCAGCTTCTCCCGCACAGAGCTTGATTCGTGTGTGGTAAGCTGTAAGATGAGCCCCCAGAGGATGCCGCTGCCGTCTTCACTGCTAAAGGGTTGAATTTAAAGCTCTTATTAAGGATGTGAGGTCCTGCTGATGTGACTTTGAATTACTTTGAATGACAGCTCACCAATACAAAATAAGGATTCAATTGCAACACTGTCGGTCCTGGAAACCACAGAAGGAGGTGGACGTGTTCAATCCCAAGCTTATGTCTAGAACATTTGTACTTTTTGCAGTGTAAAAAACTTCAACTCGAAGTTCATGAAGAGGTGAATTATGTTACATGATACAGTTCACAAGGACGCATACATAACGCTCATGTAACTCTTTCTACAACACAGACTCAATATTCTTAAGTCCACACTTATGTGTGCAAATGCATTTCAGTCATTAATTTTATCTGCATTAGATGATGTGATGCAATTTAGGTATAATTTTATGTAATTTCACAAAAGGTGTGATGTGAGGTATTATATAAACCCTTTTAAAGGTTTTCTTTCTGTCATGCAATTGTTTGTTTGAATTATGTAAGCTGAATTTCTCATTATCTCTAAATGCCAGTCATCTGCAAATGTGTTACTACCTGTTACTCTCTCTCTCTCCCTGCACACATACACACACACATACACACACACAGACAGTAGAGTAGCAGCAGACAAAATAGATAATGCTTACACGCTTCTATGACCACATTTATCCTTGACTTCCAGTCTCACCAATTCTTGCTATAGTTACCTCCTCCTCCGTGTTTTCTTTCGTTCTATGCAGGGAACGTGGTTGCAACTAACCCCTCATACATGGACATAAACACAGACAGACACAGACACACACACGGTCTTTAGTTAATATCTGAGTGTCAGGTGGGTAAAGGGTGGAAGGTTTATGCCCATCTCCACAACAAGTCCCCTGGAGTGAAGCTATCACACAGCCCGAGGGTTGACCTTACCAGCTTGTCAAAGAACATTATTGTCCTGTGGGCAGTGTGTATGTGAAAGGGATAAAAGGAAAATAGGAAAACATGGCTGCCCAGGGAACAAAAAAGGATTAAATACTGTATGTGTTAAATAGACAACCAGCCTATGATTTGGACACACACAGTAAAGGAAAGCCAGTAGTTCACCTGCCCCATGTATCAATCCTGGGCCCTTAACTGTGTGTCATGTCCTCTCTTTCTTCCCCTCCCTGTATTTTCCTGTTCCTCTCTCCAGCTGTCACTATGTAAGAAAGCAGAAAAGCAGTTCTTTAAATTGGTTAAGGAAAGCGATTCCAGTCTGAATCACTCGCCTGTTCTCCACCCAACACTTTGCTGGAGGGACTGTTCTCTCTACGGGTCCCCCTAACCCCTGGGCCACAGTGCAACCACACTGCCTGTTCATTTGTGATGTTTATTTACACCCCTGACACCCAGACAAGAATATTCTGGCACATAACTGGTTATAAAACTGCAACTTGTTTTTTTACAGTTCTCTTTCGTACAAAATAAATTATGCAATTGCGCTAAGTAAAATTTATCGATCGTCTCACCTAACTCTAATTCTTAACTTCACATATTTCCCAAAACGTTTGGCTATTCTTCTAAATTGTAACCTTGATGTTACTTGTGAGAAACTCATTTGTGGACTTGCTGTCTTGTACTGCAGGCTATAATCACTATTACTACTACTGTGATCTAATAATAGGTCAATTAAAAATAGCTATTGTTCACACTCCCACAGAGGAGTGCATTTCCATGTTCTTGCCACAAGAGGCTCAACGTCAGTGAATCCAGATAATGAGTCCTCTACTGGCCCTTTAGATTTAATTGACAGACACTTATGTCCACAATGACTTAACATTTATTTCCTAATACACACATGTGGAGCAATTTGGGGCTCAATGTCTTGCCTGAGGATACTTCAACAGGACGAAGTGAGGACTGAACTCTACAAATAATGTCAAACCTGCTCTGCCACCTGATCTACAGCTGCCCCTCGTGGCACCTGAGCTGACATTTAAAGGTGTTGCTGAGTGATGGTTAGAAACTGAGCACCAAGTCTTCTGCCTTGTTAAAGAGATTTAATAGTAACACTGACTGCCATTTAGGTAGACAGATTTTTTTTTTTTTTTTAAACCTAGCGAGCATATTGAGAAAACTGTATTCAGATTCCTTGACAGGACAAAGAAGTGTATCCTAATTAACACATAGCACAGTGTGAAGAGTAGTACAGAGCTGTGTTTGGTGTTAATTAATGTGGTAGGTGAATCACTGTGTCACATACTTAAACTCTCTCTTTCTGTTTCTCTTCTTTTTTTCATCCGTTCTCTCTTTCCTAAAAATCAAAATGGTGATATGATTCATCTCTTTTATACCTCACCAAACCCAGCCTTGATGAAATTGAAAATATTTTTTCATTGTATATTTATGTTTTACCATGGCCATCAGCCAGCGTTCATGGTTATCTATCACTTTGTGTATTCTTTTTTTTTTTTTAAGATATTTTTTTGGCCTCTTTCAAGCTTTATTGTATAGAGACAGCTGAAGAGTGACAGGAATGTGGGGAGAGAGATGGGGAATGACATGCAGCAAAGGGCCGCAGGTCGGACTCGAACCCTGGGCCGTTGTGGCAAGGACTAAGCCTTTGTACATGGGGCGGCTGCTCTACCAACTGAGCTAAACAATGCCCCGACTTTGTGTATTCTAATGCACATTTTAGATCCAGGTGCAGATAAATCATTTTCTATCATTAAAATAACACATTAAGAAGACTGTTCAGTCTTGGCAGAGGTACACGCTCTCTGAGTGCTTTCTGACTGGGTGTATTTATTTTCTATGTATTTCATGGCTGAACTTGAGTGACTTGTGATCGCTGTTTTCACAGGGTCAAAAGGGTCTTTGTGAGGAAGTGCCAACTCCCTCATTATTTGCTAAGCCATGGCCGTTTTAGCTCCAACATCAGTTGGGAACGACAAAGAATTGCATTCAACGTTGAAATTAAGTTTACTTGTTATAAAACATATTTAAAAAGAATAAACCAATAAAGCCAACAATTAATCAAAGCCACATCCTGTCAGAATTTAAGTCCTTTGTGGAAACCATCTTGTGCTGCGGCTTAAAGACAAAGCTTGCCTCCACAGTAGCCCTTTCATGTGGTGTGTAAGTAGGCGGGTTCTCAGATTGGATACTAGATGTGTGATGAAATGACAGCTAATTAAGATAAATATTGAATGATGTACAAATAGTTGGTTTATTTTGAATATACAGTACGTGTACAGTTTGGTTAAATGTTGAAGAATGAGAACATTTTAAAAAATGAGACATTGTTGGTATGAGCAAATGAGGAAAACGTGTTGTCCTCAAGCCAGCGTGATGTTTTTCTCTACCCCATGTTGTTCAATACCCTGTAATGATTCAGTAATACTGGACGTAACGCACTTACCTGCAGTCATAGACTCTGATGGAGAACACAATTGCTGGTTGTTTGGCCTTGGTATCCACTGGATAATAATAGCTCCAAGCCTTTGTGAAGCTGAATTAGTCAGAAGTGTTTTCTTTTCTGCATGTTCACTTTTGTGTATTGTGTTACTGGCCATACGCTCACTACCAACATCTGTCCTTTAGAGTTTTATATGTACAGTTAACAAAAAAAATTAGACTAAACTTTGTGCATGAAAGTTGTATGAGATTTTCACAGCTTTCACATTGTGTGACATTGTATCAAGGAGTATACTGTAGTTTGTCTGACTTACATATAGTGTTATATACAATACGAGTAATAAACACAGTAAATGCACAAAAAGGCTCATGTGTTTTGATACAAAATTCCTGATAATTTTTAATTGTTGTTGTTCTGTGATAAGTGTTGGGGCTATATTCATGAACTTGTATCTCTCTGGAGTGTGTCTGTTACATATTAAGCAGATATTAGATGACTGTGATTTGTGACAACATCAGCTGAACAAAGGCCGAAGTTCATCCAGAAATGGTACAGTGAGCTCCAAAGGGTGTGATGTTGAATTTAAACAGGAGTTTAGAATAGAAAAGTATCTGTTGCAGGCTATGGCCCGTTTTATCACTGCTCAGATCACAAATAGAAGCGTCAGTCTCTACCACTACCTCTCACAAATGGGTGTGAAGTTCTGCAGAATACTCACATACTTATGAGTGGGTGGCAAGTGAGGGTTTTGAGTTCATCAGTGACGTGTCAAGACAAAAGAAAAAAAAGTCTGTCATGGAAACAAGCTACTGTATTGCAATCAGATGGTCTGTAACCATATGTAAGTAGCTGGGGGAGATGGTTAGAGATGTAGTATTATTTAACCCATCCATGAAAGCCATCCAAGGAGAAACCTTGGAATAGGATTTGGAGCTGGTTGTTGAAGTGGTGGTGGAGTTGATTAAATACAGTGCAACGTCATAGCAGAGATCCGCTCTATTCACTCCACTTGTTACTATTAATAAACATAGAGGAAAATGCAATATAGTCAGGTGGAATCACATGAATTCATTTGAATAATAAGGCCTGACATGGTATTTTGCAAAAGGGATACAAATATTAGAGAGAATCTGAAAATTTGTCTCATTTGGGCAACAATGCTGCAATGACCTAGATCAGTAGTGGAAGAAGTACTTCTGTGTAAAAGTAAGATAAGATAAACCTTTATTGATTCCCAGCAGGGAAAGTCAGCTGAAATACTCCTATTCCTGTCACAAACCAGGCCGCACGGTCATGACAAAAATCATGAAGGAGTTGCACACAAAAAAGCCAATAATGATTTATTTAGAAAAATAATAAAGGTTAGTGCATGAGTAGAGAAGTGTGTGTGTGCAATGTTGCATGATGCAGCACTACAAGCCTAAACATCACTTAAAACCAAATGTTTCTGAATGAGCACTGGCCCACAGGGCTCAGCTGGTGCAAGTAATGAAGTAGGTGTTGCAATTTTGTTGATGACTCTCCACTATGCCCTCCAGTACCTGCACAGGTACTACAAACAAAGTAACAGGCAGACACGGTGGAGAGGTTCAGAGTTGTTTAATTGATGCCGGTTGAATTTCTCTAAAATATTCTTACTACCCTGTCAGCACAATTCCTTCTCCTACATGGCTTGCATCCACCTTTAAAACAAAACAACAGTCAAAATTGGGAGCGGCAAGCACTGATGCTGAACACAGAAGAGACTTGACATTATCAAAAGTTTCTTGGCACTTGGGTGGAGATGAAAGCTGGCCATCAGCAAGTCAGTAAGTGGTGCCACAACTGTAGAGAAATTCATATCAGCATCAGATAAACTAAATCAAGTACAAAGGTATTATTAAGTATAAAAAGTTTGTTGGAAAAGAAGAGTCCCTCTCAGAGAATTATTATATATGAGTATATCTCATATAATTGGAATATTTTTATTGATGCATTAACACATGAGCAGCATTTTAATGTTGGTGGAGGTGGAGCTCATTTTAACTGCTGTATTTTATGAATTGATCACATGTTTTGAATGTAAAATCCTGATATCTAAAGTAACCTTAGCTAAGCTGTTTTAAACATCCACTAGAGATAAAAACCTCCAAGTCTGTGTGAAGCTGAATGAGTAAGAACTGCTTTATCTTCTTTTCTGTACAGTATGTTCACTATTAGGTAGCAGCGACTCAAACTTACTATTTTTTATCTCTTTCTTTCCATTTCTCTGTTGAGAAATGTTGACTAAATGCTGTAGTGTCAAAGTCATAAAGTTACTATAGTTGTTAGATATAAAAGCCACAATATTTCTCCCTCTGGTTGATGGAGGAGAAGTATAAAGTAAAAGGTTGTCAAAAAGTACTGAACTTCAATAAATATCATTGGTTACTTTCCACCACTGCACTAGATTTGTTTCGAGACCTCTTGAGGTCCCAATCCCCAAGACAGGATACACTGGCTCAGGGGAAATGAAAGATTTTTGTTTTTACAGTCTTTATCCTCCTTCTCCTGGTTTCTATCACAATCATCATCCTTTTTTTTTGCCACATCCTCTCTCTGACAACAACTCTTCATTCCTCTCTCCTTTATATCTCCATCTTCCTCAGCCTCTTCAGACCCTCCTCACTCTCTCCTTCTGCATTTTCTCCTCATCCGCACCCCCCCCCCCCCCCCGCTCTTCCTGTAGCCCTACAATAACACAGACAGAGGCCTCTGTAAGTGCTGTTTTCCTGGCCGAGCTGGAGGACCCTCCCCATAACCAAACAGGAGCCGTGCTCATTTTACCTTCACCCAGCCCAGAATGGACCAGTCCAGACCAGACAAATACTACATTTCAAATGTTTGGACAAACTGGTTCACTGGGCCAGCTTCACTAGTCTGTAATGGTCAGCCAAAAGGAGAGAATATATGTGTTTAGATCACGGTGAACTAGGACAGGCTGGGTGGCCAAATCCTACTGTAAGCCTGTCAAACTAATGTTTGACGTGTTCCACTGTGATGCATTGCAGACAAACGTCACCACACATGTCAAATTAATTGGGCTGCTTTTAGCTGTGCTACGCTTGGCTCTAGGGATGGCTATGTGAGCTATGTCCAGACTGAAATTATTGGATGGATTGTCATAAAATGATTTGTAAAAACATTCATGGTTACCAGAGGAGGAATCTTAATGACTTTAGTGATCCCCTGACTGCGGCACCAGCAGGATGACAATTGAGTTTTTGAGTAAAATGCCTCACAACTATTGGATGGATTGCCATGAAAACTTTAATTTATGACCTAATACCTGCAAAACTCATGTTATTACAGTAATGTCTACTCATTAGCAGCCAGTTAAGAAAGTTTAGGATCATACCATTTCTCATATTAACAATGCTCTAGGCCATCAAGTATCAGTTTTGGCCCTGCAAGGGAAAAGAATTGGGCACCCATGCATTAGACTAATAGTGAATTACTCTTATTATACCTGCTGAACATCAAACAGCAACATGCTGACATTAAAGCCCAAATTCAGGCTCACAGAGTAATAACATGCTTTTATATTGTACAATTTGTCATTTAAAGAGCAAAATTTTTTGTAACATAATAACACGATTTGGAGAATAACAGTTTCATTGATTACATTTAACAAAAGCTAACCAACCTGAACAAAACAAAATCAATGTTTTTTCTTCAGGGATCGTTCTGGAGGCTCAGCGGTCTAACCCTCTGTGAGATTTTCTGTAGAGGTTTTTTCTTTTTTCTTTTTTTCATGACTAAGATGTTAGATCCTTTTGTCTCTCTGAATAATGTGGGTTTGCGAAGCCATTTGACACTCTAGCTGTGATTATAGGTCATGCAATTAAACTTGACATGGATTGTGTAATTTCCCTCCCACTTTGTCTCTGTTCACTGTAAAAAAAATTAAAATAAAAAATAACCATAAGAATGCCTGAACAGCTCCATGTATAAAGATAAAGTGTCATTACAAAAGAAAATGTCAGCGATACAGGACCCACCACCTAAGATAAAATCATGACTGGCTTTAAAGTCAATCTTTTACAACAAACAAGAAATATTTCAGATTTCATGTTTTATTATCATTATAATGGAAAAGAAGTGTCAATTTTTAAGCCCCAATGAATATTTTCAATTTATTTGTGACATCTATCATTATCTTTTGTCTTTTTCGAATTTCTTCTTTTAATTCATTTCCCAATTTAAGGTCCTTTCTTGTTAAAATGCTTCGATTTAATAAATAATACTATTCTCTTGATGAGGGCTGTTTTGAGAAGCAAGCAAGCAAGTAAACTCAAACAGTGCAGCTAAACTTTATTTCAAATCCAGTAAAGATCCCAAAGGTTCGAAAAGATGTCAGATATGATGAGCTGAGTTTGGGGGAAATGTGTATAAATGAGGCACAAGACATCAAGAATTTGATTCCATTTGATTGAATGGTGGAACATAAAAAACATGGGTCTTCAGTTTGGATATTTCACTCTAAACATCATACAGCTTTGGTTAAAAGTTGGAACAAACTGATACGGGATATGAGCCATGACAGCCTGGAAAAACTGTAATATTTTGTGTACTATTGCATTGGGGCGGCCGTGGCTCAGTGATAGAGTGGGTCGTCCAATAACCCGAAGGTTCGATCCCCGCTCTCGCTGCTTGAATTTGGTGAACTGACAGCTGGTGGGGTGGCAATCCACCTCCCTGCCATGGCAACTTATTACACTGTATAGTTTGAAATAGAAACTGATTGCAGTGCAGTTACTCGCTTTGAATAGTAACCATTTGAGATATTTGGCCAAGAACATTTAGTACATACCCTTTTCCATGCACATATGTTTTGCTTCTCAAATATGAACTCCGCAATGAAAAGTTGCCAGTAAGGATAAGAGTTATTGTGGGACTCTTCTTTGTACAGAGCACCAGATGCCTGCAGGGCTGATGGGTGGGCCCAGGCCAAGCCAAATACCCAGGAAACACCTCGAACACGTGCCCCGCCGGAAATACTGCAGAGCGAGAAGGGAGGGTGGAAGAGAGGAGAAGGCAAGGACACGGGCCTTGTTTCCTAGAATGTGAATGTGTATGAAGATTTTTACAACTGTCATTTCACAATCAAATCATTGTAGCGAGATGAAAAATGTCTCTGTGGGTGAAGGAGGTCATACTGCAGTCACATCACTGCCTCGAGATGTAGGAACACAGAGTGACTGCTTCACAGTGATTTCTTACTTTTCACCTGAAACATTCATATGTTTGTTTCTGTACTTTTGTACTTTGATGTTTTATCTTTTAAATAATTTCAGAGTCCATCTATGCTTAGTGGAGGTTTTGGTTATGGGGAACAACTTTCATCAACCTACACGTTGCATTTCTCATGTGGAGATACTGAAACACACATACAAGCACACATATGCACATAATGATGCTTCTTTAGCAGACACGCACTTGTTGTTTTGTCTATAAACAGTACACTGAGCTGATTTGGCTTCAAATGACTTTAGAGAGATTCCATGTTCACTTGGCTCAACCTCATGCTGAGTTTTTTTTAAGTACATTCAGAGACAACATGTTCAGAGATAGACTTTAGGAAAAACTTCAAAAGAAACCTGCCAGCTGAAAACCCTTCATCACCTCTCTTATTCACTTTTGAGAGGAGCAAAGGGGGGGAAAAGTGTTTGGCACAAAGTGCTACTGTTAATTGAATATTGAATATTCTCACATATGATATCTGGATATTGTATAAAAGAGGAAATCACACATTGACAATGTACAGCATCCATTACGGTATCATTAGAAAAACAAAAAGCCAATAGAAGAGAGCCTTTGAATACTGCGTTTCAGGGTGGAGAGCTGTTGACTGTGGGAAACCCTGAATGTTGCAAAGAGCCCACAGCAAGACAGCGAGAAAGTCCTGGATGTGTCTGCTCTTCTGGCGTCTGTACCAGCCCAAAGATCTGTTCTGTAACAGAAGAAAACGCACTATGAAACGGTACAAACTTCCTGTCGCCTAAGTGGGCATGTGTTGTGAACATCATGTGGACGAATGAAAACAGATTGTGTTGTGCCAGAGACGTTTCAGTGAGCTATTCAAGTTTTAGTTTTTATCAAACCAGAGCGATGATTCAACACCCACAGAGATGAGAGATATTTGTGTTACCAGATCTTGCGAGTGTGTTGCTCCTGAGACAGAGACAGGTCTCAAACTAAATCTATTTACCATATTAGTGTCAGAATGTTCAGATGATATGAATCTTGTGAAAAATGAGTTCAATATTTACTTCAGTGACTATGGAGCGAAGAATTGGTCATAATCTGTGCTCACATTCACTTCTTCCATTAGAGTCAACAGACCTGCTGCTAGTCTCCCAAAGGGGACCACCAGTGGCTAAACCAAGTGGCTGTAAAATGAAACCAGTGCCAAAAACTGCAGTTCGTTGAACAGCCATTTGAGGCTGGCTACATCTAGCCATCCATCATCTGTAACCGCTTATCCTCATCAGGGTCACGGTGGGGCTGGAGCCTATCCCAACTGACTTTGGGCGAGAGTTGGGGGTAGGAAGCCAGAGTACCCGGGGAGAACCTGCACAAACCTCCACGCAGAAAGATACCAGCCGAGGAACCTTCTTGCTGTGAGCCGACTGTGCTGAGATCTCTAAAGGCGACAGTGCTAACCACTGCGCCACCGTGCCACCTAGGCTGGCTACAATACAAGTCAATCTCCATAAGACCCCATGTTAAAATGTCCAACTTCACAGCAGAAATAAACATGTTTACAGCCTGGTACAAAAACAGTTTTGGTCTCTATAGCTAACTTCCCCGTTTTTATTTAACTCACCCGTTCGAATTTGCATATGCACGTCCATGTACTATACAGTCTATAGCGGTTAAACCCACATGACAGGAAAAGACACTTCAATCTCAATCACCTTTCCAAACCATCTCTGACCAGTCTAAGAAAGACATGGTTCAAACTACATAAAGCATCTTAATGAGAACATATGAAAAACATCCCGATTTCACACTTGACTCACAATATTAATATTAAAGGTTGAATTACTGTGAAGCACCCTGAGGTCCTAGATCCTCAGGGTCTCCAAAGGTATCATATAAAATGAATGTCAGTTGGTTTTTCTTAATTGGTTTTAAATTAACTGCAAAATTGGAACATGTAGCTACCACTAAAGCAGAATATCAACTGAAATGTCAAAGGACCTTTTCATTATTGTTAAACATACATGGTATTTCTAAAGAAATATGTGATTAATCAGATGACTGCAAACAGGGGAGTTCATCTGGGTCTAGCTTTTGCCTTGAGGCACCTTGGTACTTTAATCCAATAATGACCATGATGTCAGAAAGAAGACCACAGACACTGAGTAGACTAAATTAAATATGAACATGAAAGTTTTGTTCAATAAAGGACTGAACAGGTTAAATTTCTGATGCTATCTGTCTTGTTCCAAATGATTTTTAATAAGAGAAGAGATTATTAGTCTATGTTTGACAGCTTGGACATGAGGAGAGGAATGAGAGGAAATAACACAGCTGTGTGTGCCAGCACTCAGCGGCGGATCAGGGAACTGCATCCAGTGAAAGGAGGAGGAGAGAGGAAGTTCTCCAAAACTTTTTTTCCCCCTCAAAGGATTGTGGAGAATCTCCGTTAGATTTTCAGAGGAAGGGGATCCGACTAGAAGAATAAGGAAAACACAAGGGGGGAGAGAACGGTGTCCAAAAAAAAGTCCATCCCTTCTTCTGTTTTTGTCTCCTCACATGAGAGGAAAAAAGGAGGACGCGTGTGTTTGCCTTTGTCCTGCGTTTTTTAGTTTCTTCCTTCCAGACTGAGAGGACTTACACCATCAGAGGCGATGAGATGTGAGTGAGCTATGCCTTGTGGAAATGGACAGACTTTATCCAAGCGAAAACATGGCGTCTGCGTCCCGAGGTTTAGCTTCTTTTCCAGTCTGCTTGTGGCGATCTGCTGCCTGGAGGCATGGGGCTCCGGGCCGCAGGGGGACGGCGGCAGGAGTTGCAGCCCCTGTCCCGTTAACTGCAGCTGCGCGCTGGCGGGGCCCCAGCAGTCCTGCGTCGTCAACTGCTCCAACATCGGGCTGGAGAGGGCCCCAGCAGCGGCAGACATCCCGCTGGCCACCAACGTGCTGTAAGTGAAGTGTCTGAACAGGCTGAGGAGGATACTGATGTACAGATGAGGCTACATTCAGGATAATTTACCAGGTTTTAATGGTTGGAATAGTTCACATAGCTTCATAACAATGGCAATCAAGCAATATGTTTAGAGTTTTTGGCTGATTAATAGATTTTTTGTTTATATTTGTGTTTGTCTGCCATATGCTGACAAATAACTGAATAACTGTCACAGGCTGCTTTATCATGTTTTTATTTACATATCATCATTGTTTATTTGTGTTTGTGTTGTTGCCATGTCCACAGCAGAAACAGTTGGTTGACTAATCAGAAAATTAATGTGCAACTATTTTGATAATTGATTCATTATCTGAATCACTGGTGATGCAAAAATGTCAAATACTATATATAGTACTTTCTATCATGCATTATATCATCATGCAAATTAGTCATCTTTGTGTTTTGCAGTGAATTAAATATGGTGACCTTTGACTCTGGAATATTATGAAGGACATTCTTTTATAATTTTATGACTTTAGACTTAATGACTAATTGAAAATAATTAGCCAACGATAAAAAGAATGGTTTGTTGCAGTCATCCATAGGCACGCTGACGTATGAGGTGATTGGATGAATGTGGCCTTGCAAAACTTGCAACAGCACTGTGCACCAGGATAGGATGCTAAAAACAAAAGTCAAATAGAAAAAAAAAATGGACATAATGTTGTTTTTTTTTAAAGGGCAAAACTCAGATGCACAGAGGGATGATGATGATAATAATAATAATAAAAGAGTAGGACTTTGTATATTCAAAGGTGACCTTTTCTGTGTGGCTTCTATCAAAAGCCAGAGTGACAGTGTGAAAATGTGTGTCTTAGCGTGTGTGCATGTGTGTGTGTCAGTCTGGTAGTTTAAATGGAAGTTGGTCACCAGAGAAGTGAACTTGGTGTTTGTGGTGCAGATCAGTCTTCAGCCTCTGGTGCTGCTGCAGCGAGAACATTCTGTTCTGCGCTGACGGAAGACATATGTTATCAATTATTTATTTTCCCTCACACTACCTACTTTTATTTAACGTAAAGATTTAGCCTATATATAGATCAGGCTTATAATCAACACACATTATTATGGGACTTTAGGAATATCATTTTAATTCTGGATGCGAGTTTAACTTTGTTTCAGCTGGAATTTTTCACAATAAAAGCCGGCGGGTGTATCGGTGATATTTGTTATTGTTTTTGGAAGTGTTTAAACCTTCCCTCTCATCTCAGTGGGATTCCTTAATATCACTTGACTTTTAGTGGGAGTATTTGCATAAGTGAGGAAGGAGTGTTCAGTTAGGTGGCACGTTAATCAAAGACAGACCCTGCTGCAGGATCTGCCTCTAATCATGTCAGGCTCTATTGGAGTGCTAATTGCATCAGTCTAGATAAACCTCCTTGGTCCTGCTGTGCCGGCAGGAGCCATATGTGAAGGTGACAGACTGTGAACATTTACTGTCCTCGCTAATTTGGCCTTGTCTGCTGTACCCAGCCTATAGACATGAGCATGGGATTCAAATCAGATATTTTGCTTTTAATTAACTCTGATTTCATGGCCAACCGTGGCAGGGAGACACATCCAGCCAAGATCCTGCAGAGAACTATTCATTTTTATAATACTGCCGGCGGTGTATTACCAGCCTGTATTGCCTATCCACTCATTATTTTAAAACATATAAAAAAAAGGTCATTTACTTGCACTGGCTTGTCAGGGCAATGGCCAGACTGTCTGAGGCAGAGAGGTGAGAGTACAGGACTCAAAGATATATAGTGAGATAGCAAGTCCTCTTACTGTATAGTAAATACAGCTTGCCTGTTCACCACCATGAAGCTTTACAAGTATTTACAGCACGTCTTGCAGCTAATACAGTCAAACTGCTGTTTTACGTATGAGAGCAGGGTAGTAAAATGTTTTTTTGGGGGTAATTATATAAAAAGTTGCTCCAAGTCAAGGCTGTTAATGAGTCAGAGATATGGACCAGAACTTGAAAAGAAGTAATTTAAGCTCTCACTCTTATCCATATCCATACTGCAGATATTAATAAATGGGCCTTTCTAGCCTTTTAAAGCACTTTACTATATGTCACCCATTCACACACATTCATACACTGACGGTACAGACCTCAGGAGTAAATTGTGGTTCAGTATCTCGCACAAGGACACTTTTACATGCGAGCTGCAGGGAGCTGGGGATTGAAGCGCCGATCATCTGAATAGTAAATGGCAGATAGGACTGTTTTCCCTGTCTGATGATTCAGTCCAGTTTGTTATTGGCACCGTGTGTGAAATTGAGACCACAGAGGGGAAAACAAACGGTGGATCTGAACAGAGCTGTCCTTTAAACATCAACTAGGACAGATGCTGTCAATGAGTAATGGGCTGACAGCAGTGCTGCTGGTGTCTGTCTGTGCACAAGTGTGAATGTCAACAGTTGCCTGGTTGGATTATTCACTCAGGTGGATTGTGTCTGAGAAAACACAGCCTGACGTTATCCTGCTGCACACAGTCATTCACAATGTCGGTAATCTAGTACATGATACCATCGAAGGGGTGGGAGATGAAGCAAATACTGTACATTCTTGATCATTTTGTTGCATATCCGGGCTGCAGCTGATGGTAATTCTCTCAGTTATTCAACCAAAAATAGGTTTGGCTGTAGTACTGTGGATCAAAATTAAAAATGTGAAGTTGTTGCCGTACTGCAGATCACCAACACACCTTACGGTTTCAGCAGAGGCACAACACTATTATATTTCATCAGAATACATTTCAGATGCCCTTTCTCTGGCAAAACATTGAAAGCCTAAATCCTGTTTATGTTCAATTTTTCCAACAAAATCAGCAGTGCCAGGTGGCCTTCATGAATCTCTGTGAATCTCTACTGGTTACTCTGTGCAAGAGAGGGGTAGAGGGTTAGGCAGAGGATAAGGCATGCTTCTTTCTTCTTATTTTTCATGCACGTCATAGTTGTATAAATACATTTAGTCCTCTGCAGCGGCAACTATTCACTCAGAAGCTACTCAGAATATTTAGACTTTGTTCAAAGACATAATATTTTCACTGGTGTGTGTGTGTGTGTGATTATCTGGCATTCATTAGGGCGTAGAATATTGTTCTGATAAGAAAAATCCTGATTACTGGTTATTAAAGGCTATTTCAGCAACAAAAATACTGAGATGCAACCACTGAATTTTACTGTATTGAGTCTTAAATATGCACACATGCTCTGTGGTCCTGGATGGGTTTTTGTGCTTGTTTTCTTTTTAATGTCACAAAGCTGTTGGCAACCACAAAACTGTACTGTTACACAGTTTTCCTCTCAGTAAAAAGCAACAGATTTTCATCTTATGAATTGAAAGGTTAGACAGTAATACAAACCATTGAAGAATGACCTAAAAATAAACGTTTCCTCTCCTCTGAGCCCCTACGTGGTCCTAAATGAAGATGATTTGGACACGCCTCTGGTAAACAAAATCATCCAGTGGCAGTGAAGTATTTTAACATTCTGCAGTAAAGCATTCCCACTTCACACCAATCCATCTGTTCCAACCCGCACACATAATAAAAATCTCTTAGCACTTCATGCAGACAGTTTATGTAACTCTGAAGTCACTTCTGGGAAACTCTTGTGGAGTTTTAAAGTCTCTGTAGACTCTGATTAGTATGCAGATATCTGTGACAGCTGACAGAGAAAGTGAATGAGAAATTCAGTGAACAGAGTTAAACGTAATCAGTTCACAGTAGAAGAGAAGGGGCTGTAACTTCTTCTTTAATTAATGTGATTGCTTAGCATTTCAGATTTTCATTTGATTGCATATTCATCATTTGGTCAATAGGTTTTAAAAACAAATATTCTGACATACTGATAATATTGGAGTTCTTATATCTGCTGAGTGAATTCACCCTTCATATAGTAGGCCTTGTTTTCACGTCAAAGTCTCAGCTCAGCCATAAAAGAACCCAGAGGCCATTAAAGTTCAACCTACGCTTTGTAGAGTTTATTTTTTAAATTACAGTACAAGTGCAGAAGACTTTTCATGAAGGCAGAGAGACACCCACATTGCATCGCAGGTGCTGGGTAAAAAACAACGAAGGAAATATTGACAGAAGACTTGATTTTTTATAGATTTTTTATTGAACACAAACACAAGAGTTGTGCATTATTATGTGTCAGGGTTAGTTCTTTGTTGTCGACTTGAGTCAGGCATCATCGGTCTTTGCTGTACTGTGCTAACCTCAGGGACTTGATGCTCAGCTGTTCTTTGAGAATGTTAAAGTGGAAATAGACAACTTTTTTTGCTTTAGCTTCTTATAAAGTAAATGTTGACTGTAAAGTGTAATGGCTAGAGAATTGATAGGTTCAAACCTCGCTTTCACAATGCAATTGTGTCTGCCACTGGGCACAGTATTTGCACGATTTACAAGACTTTTTTTATTGACCATATGTTGCCGATACATGTTAGTGAGCATTACTAGCTTCTGTGCGTATAACTCATGGTGCTAGTATGTTTCTCATGCTAGCATGCTAATATTTTAAAATGTTATTATTGTTACCATGCTAACACTGGCATGTTAGCACATTATGTTTGCTATATTATTTTTGTTTTGTTACTATACTATATTCCTTCACCATTCGCAAGTAATTGTCATTTCACACGTTTAAAAAAGCCCTTAAAATACAGCTGTGAAATATTATTTCTTGAGAAACATAAAGATAAAAACATCAAGTGCTAATAATAATTAGGTTAATTATAGTAACTCATGTCCAGACGAACAAAGGAAAAAAGTAGAGTAATGATAAATGCTAAAGTTGATCAAACACGTGTGTAATTAATGACATCTCAAACTACTGATTGCATTCACCTGTGCTTTTTCTACGAACTCAAAATGTCTGGAATACGTGAAATGGTTAGTAGCGAATAAGATTTGGTTATTAGCTTGATATTAGAGGTATTGCAGCCATTATGTTTGTATGTGTACAAGAAAATTATACATCTGAATTAATTTAATTACATTATGTTGCTTTTAAATAAGTTTTTTTTTCTACAGTTTTTCCTGTTAGATTGGTTTTTATATTTTGATGGAAAAGTATTGCATTAGAAAAGGTTGATGGAATTGGCAAAATTAAAATAAACCTTCCTCAATTTTGCAAAGATGAAAAAAAAAAAAGGAAAATAAGCTTAATAGGAGATCAAAACAATTTGGAATGAGTTCAGTCGTAACAAACGCTGTGCATGACTGAAAAGCTGTTTCCTGTGCTGACAGGCTCCTCATTGCTCCCATGGCTTTATAATACACCCATGATTGCTCCACAAAGATAACGTCCAAGTTACTAATACATGAGACAAACAGAAATGTGTCATGTTTCTTCTGTGGAAATAAGTTCGATTGGTGCTTTCTTTTTTGTCTTGTTGTACCCTCTTCTTCTGGTTTTCCAACTGGAGAATTTGCTGAAGAAACTGTTTATCTCGTGAACCAATTTTCAATACATATGAACGGAAACACGACTACTAAATGTCATATTTTCGTCAAGTTTTTTGCATTGGGTTGAGGTTTGACTTGATTTTTTTGGGGGGGGGGACAATTCATTGGAGAACTTTTCTCATGAACCAACTATCATGAAACAAGCATTCATTCAGCTTTTGTTTTCTTCTCGAAAATCTGTTAAAATTTGTGACACATTTGGTTGGAAACTGTGTTAGCTTAGTAAAGAAACTATTTAATACTGTATGTAGGGGAAATAGCTAACTATTTAGTTTTCAAATTAACTTTTCGCTCGTTGTTGAAGACTGTGTCTGTCTTGGGCAGTGCACCCTTAAACTGAACTGTAAACACACTTCATGGTCTCACACACACCACAGTCCTATCTGCCCTGCTCAGGAGTATTTTGTGGCGTTACCATGGCAGCGAGATGCATATATATATATACACACAAACACAGACACTGCAGGCGTGTTGATTTTCAAACAAGTCTATTTACAGGGAGCAGGGTTAGCTTCATACTGGGTCATGGTGAGGCTTCACAGCTGACTCAATCTCTAATTCTCCCACTTTTATGTGTGTTTTCTATCTGTGGTTCTCCAGAGGTGGTCATCATCCATACAACCACTTACAGTACAGACCAAAAGTTTGGACACACTTTCCCATTCTCTTAAATGAGAAAGTGTGTCCAAACTTTTGGTCTGTACTGTATATATACACACACACACACACACACACACACACACACTTTAATGAAGTGGGAAAGGAAAGGTTGAATGTACGGAACATACGCGAGGGAGAATTTGTTGTGTTACTATGGCAATAATAATTAATGACATCACTCACAGAAGCAGACATTCCAGGTCATAAATAAGAGAACGAGGGAACGAACAAGGAGAGAAGAAGAGACAGCTCCCATGTTCTCCTCCTGTGTGTGTGTGTGTGTGTGTGTGTGTGTGTGTGTGTGTGTGTCCATGCACTTAGTGATTATTAAGTTTCTGCTGGTAACAGAAATGCCTTGGTTCATTATTAACTCACTTAAGTGGCGGTTGTGGTTACACAGCAGACTGAAGAAAGAACGTATTTTCGCAAGAAGGCCTGTGTGTGTTCTTGTGTGTGTAGGTGGGTGTGTGTGTGTGTGTGTGTGTGTGTGTGTGTGTGTGTGTGTGTGTGTGTGTGTGTGTAGGTGATGCAACATCCACTAGACTGAAGTTATCCGTTGTCTTTAAAGTTTTAGAAAGTTTGTGGCACTGCTACTCTTTTCTCACTTATTCTCCCCTCTGACAACAACTCACATATTCGGGCACTTTCTTCTGCACATGTAGGCATTGTTCACACTGTTGGCTGCAGTTCTTCCTGCCAAAGCTCTGACAGATGTGTTCACAGACAGAAAAGACAGACCGTGTAACACAACAGAGGATAAAATACAGGTGTTTGAATTTTTGAAGTGCCAGTTGTCTTGGTTGAACCCAGTTGGATATATGAGTGTTCCTTTCCATACCTGCAGTTTGAGACTAACTTGAGAATTGCCTGAGCTAGATGTGCCGTCCCACTTATGACGAAGCATTACTTTTTAAAACATCATAAGTGTGTTCAAGTGACGTTTCACGTCGGCCCTCCTTCAATCACCATCTGAGTTCATTCTAAGGTTGGACAGTCAAGAACTGAATTAAATTGCCCCAAAAGAAGCACATGAAATGCAGTCACATTGTTCATTTGCTGCCATATGAAGAGAATTATTGACTGAAACAAGCAGCCGAAAATGA
Organism: Argyrosomus regius; assembly: GCA_946959425.1. Lineage (NCBI taxonomy): Eukaryota > Metazoa > Chordata > Actinopteri > Sciaenidae > Argyrosomus > Argyrosomus regius. Next base: position 23,225,828 of record OX336883.1, read on the forward strand.
GCTGAGCTAAAAATCAAAAATGACACTGATGGTCTTAAAACTGATAGATCACTCAAATATACGCTGAGTATCAAACACGCAATGTAAACGTGAAAAGTGGCTGTAAGAAGTTTGGAGCAGCTGTGGCCGACTTAACTTCATTCTTTTACCGTGGATTCCAACAGAGACACATTTTCACAATAAAAATCTCCATAAAATCTTCTTAATTCACTTTTGCAGCATCCTAATGCTCAATATGTTCCAAACAGTCATACATTTACCAAAACACATGGCTAAATACATACTGGAGACTTCGTAGCTTTGAGGATTTAGCTGCATTTTGGGGAAACTGGGCAGTGGAGAAGGGGATTATGCTCCAGGAAGGATTTGAAAAGTTTCTATTGATGCTTTGGAAGTTATTTCCCTTGGAATAAATTGAAACTGATTTGAATTCAAGCTGACTACAGCCACTTTTACAGCCACCGTTTACAACTGCCACCAGAGAGTGAGTGTTTGATACTCAAAGCAAGTATCACTTGAAGAAAATACTGGCACTCATGGTGCACAGATAAATGGAAATTTGATTTGTATAGAAGGGAAGTGTGTGACCTACATGTAGAATAGACATTACACCTCACTCATCTGTAGTATAATGAAGGATCGAATCACTGAGTGCATTCAGGCATCAATAACATGCGATATGTTGCAGCTGTAAGTAAGTGTCTTGCTGTGCAACAGGGAAACATACTGTGAGACAGTCATAGTAAACAGAGCAGAGAAACATGAGTAAAGTTCAAAAGCATTTATGTTGTCAGGAAATAGGGAAAGAGAAACTAACACGAACTCCACAAATGCTCTAAAATACCCTTAATACCCTTAAAACATGATCTCAAAGTCATCATGGCAGCTTTGACTGATATATAAACCAGGCTTTTCTACATTAGACCAGCATTAAAGATTCATTTATTGGCAAGCCAGGCCGACTGGTGGATAGTCATGAGGAAAGTATGCTTGCCGTTGCAAAGACTGTCTTACATATTTTTTAAAGAAGCTTAATTTTAAAGTAAAGACAGAAGAAGAATCGAAAAGAACATTTAAAGCAACATTATGTAAGAAGATTTGGTATTTGGAGAGTTGACAAATTAGCTAACAGCCGAGCATCAAGCAAGTGCAACAACCAAAGACAGTAAGTCAGTAAGAATGGACATTGTATCCGTGACGCATTCACCCACTGGTTTTCTAAAGATCCGTTGTGGCTCTGAGATTTACTCTTGAATGAATGAAATTAGTGTAGCATGAAAATGATTTTAATTTGGTTATTTTATGGTAGAAAAGACACATGATGTTGTTTAATGAAGAGGGGATAAACCTGTAGTAATTGCATCTTGAACCAGTGCCCTGTTGATTATTGTTTTTCATGCAGCCATGTTACCCTCTGTACTATGATGTGCTTGGCAGTGAGAGAGCAGGACAAAGTGGAACAAACTACAGCAGATGTTCACCGCAGAATAAACATTTGACTTTTGCTCTGGCTCGACAAAACAACTTAACCTGTTCTCTTCCTGTTGTTACTTTATAAAGAATTGGAGGGAGTGATAATTGGATTTTTCTCCCTGCATTTAGATTTAGACAGGACAAGAGTGATTGTGTGCAGTGTGCAGTGTGTGCATACAGCATGTGTTGTTACCTTGTCACACCTTGTTTGTGTAGTCTGCTCAGACAGAGTGCAGAGTCACGGGCATAAATATATCTCAGAATAACACTCTGCCCTGCATGGGCTAAATAGCTAACAATGGTCTTTGAGGCTGAAAATAAAAAATTGGATTGTTAGCCTCTAAGCTGTGGAATTACAATGTTGATAATGAAACACAAGTCAGCAGTGTGCTTAGTTTACATTCAATGCCTTGACATAATTCAAAAAGCTTGTTTTGCATTTTCATTTTCAAGTCAAGTCAAGAAACGTACACAGTCTGCCACCACTAAATAGGAAGTACACATGTAGTCCACGTCGCATGTTTCTGAGGTTTTCCTTGTTACAGTTGAAATAAAAATGTCCATATAGAGAGAGCATCTATATCTGTGGACCTGTATAGGCGAGAAGTCAGCCAGTCAACCTGAAATGCACACATGAAATTGATGCAACAAGCCAAACAAACAGAAAGAGCAGAGAGCGCAGTCAATATATCGGAAGCAAAAGATGAAGTGGCACAGTCGGCTCATGGTGTGGAACTGAAGTAGTCCTCGTTTTCACCGCAGATTGGGCCGCAAGCTGACCTTTGTGGCCAAAGCTTTGCTTTTCTCGATGTTGTGGAGGGGTTATTTAGCTGCTGCGTGACAGGCTTCATTATTTTGTTCCCCGCACTCTCTGCCGTTCCATTGAATTCCCGCTCACTGTGCTTTCTGTTGTCTCCTCTCTTTCTGTTTCACTACTTGCATCAGGTTATGTGGAGCTTCCCGCATTTACAAACATGACATGAATTGTATGACAGTGTTGCCTGCACAGCCAGATTGCCTGGAGATAAATGCATAAAAAATGCGTAGATACAATCTGAATCTCAAACATTGTGCAAAAGTCCTGATTTCCGCCAGTTCACAGTACACTGTGTGCCCTTAATCTGCTGTTTTAATGTAAACACCCCTGCTCCATCAGTCTGCCAATGAAAAGTTTGATCACATTGTCTGTGTCGCATTAGCAAGGGTAACCAACAAATCCAGGTCATCCATCCAGGCAAACATACTGAAAGGCTTTTAGTTGTTCGTTTTAGATACATTTCCAATTTTTAGCCGTGCTGGTGGTGCGGCTCTACAGATGGCAGGATTGTACAGACTAAAATATCTTGGAAACTATTGCATGGATTACATCCGGATGTTCTCAGGATCAGTCACACTTTGGTGATTCCTTAACTTTTCATCTCGTGCTATCATTATGTCAAGATTTATGTTTGTTTTTGGTTAATGACCAAAGATTTTGTGCTAAAATTAGCATGCTGACACGATCAACTAAGATTATAAACATGGGTGTTTGCTTTATAAAGAGTAGTGTACAAGAGACTGAGGAAGTGATATGGAACATAGCCACAAAGTGTGTGTGTAATTGTGTTACTACTTCTTGAAAATATTAGCATAGCATTAGTTGACGAAAACACTGAAACACCATAATTCACAGGTTAATTTGCTTTATTTATGGAAATTTAGGTGGGAACATAAACTACAAAGAAAACCTTTGATGGCACCATCTGTCATAACTTAAAGGACATGGAAAGCCTAATTTAAAACAGCAGTTTACAGTTGCTATCCCATGATATATGACATAAAAGTAATGTTAATTGTGTTCAACATTTAACATTTAATTATCATGTTTCTGTGGTACAATGATGACATTAATTAAAGCCCAGATGTATAAACAATGCAAACACGCAAAACCCAAGCATATGCCACATCCAACACAAAACCAGTATATATTAAAAGAATAGGACTAGGTGTACACATGAATTTCTCCTGGAGGATCACAGAAAGAAGCTAATACACATCAGTATTCTTTTACGTTCTTGTTACGTCGTTAATTTTACATGCCCCAGTCTCCACCCAAGCCCAGGCCCTGACTCGTCTTCAGTCTGCCTTTGATGCTTTCCAATTAGACCAGTTTTAAATACAGAAAGGATAAAGTACGTGGCATTCACCACCTCAACCAGTGACTCTGACTAGCCTGACATTAAAACTTTAAATGGCACCCATATTATTCTCGCTGATTCATACAGATACTTTGGAATTTGAGCAGACTATCATTCATGATTTATGTTCAACATTTGACTCAGATTTAAAATCAAATCTGGGTGTCTTCCTCCAACTGTAAAAAAAAAAATGTGCAGTCAACCCTCATGTCTGTCCTTGACGAATAAGCATGTATTATCATGCTGCCCCATCAACACTTCAGCTATTAAACCCTGTGTATCACAGTGCGCTACGCTTTATCACAAACAGCTACATTTTTACTCACCACTGGCCGTCTTTTCATCAAGGTTTTTTTTCAGTATCACAGAAAAGATTGATGGAAACTCCAAAATTATAAAAAACGTTTGGTGGTTTTTAGAAGAATATTCAATGGGAGATGGAAACTCCTCATCGCTGTAATAGATCCATGATCGCTCCACACAGATCCTTGCTTATATTAATACTTGAGACAAACAGAAATATCATATTTATGTTGTGTTTTCTACGTTGTCTTTGACTGTTTGAGGTTTAATTGACTCCTTTTTAATTACATCCATGTTGTGCCCTCTTTTTGTTTTGGTTTTCCAACTGGAAAACTTGTAGCACCTACGGCTTATCTCATGTACCAACTCCTCATAATCACATAATATTGTATGAAAAGCAGCTTTCATTCACATTTTATTTTGCTGGTTTACTCAAAACTCGAATAATGCAGCTATTGTTCACTGTGTCACACAGTTGGATGGACTCTCTTACAGAAGCTGTCTCATATTATTCATTTATAAAGCTCAACTAAAGCTTCCAAACTAAAAAATAAAGCTTCCAAACTACTTCACGTCATTTCTAGTGTTGGCTAGATCTGTTTTCAGATACTTTGCACTTTTGCTGCAAGCTTCCCCATTGATTTGAGCTTTATTATCTGATGGTTTTTAGGGTTCTTGTATTTTTTTTTTTTTTTTTTTTTATTGATTCCTTGTTTATTGTGTAGTTGTGCTGTTAAAGTTTTCTGATTGTGTCTTTGTGAAGGTTTCTTGTTCTCAGGACTCTAAGAGATCTTAATCTAAATCAATGATACAGCCTGATTAAGTAAGGATTAAAGAAAAAATGTGTCTGCGCTGTCAGAAACATGACAAACAAGACAAATAGAAGAAGAAGCAGGTTCCACTATGCCACTGTTTACTCAAAACATTTGTTTCCATTTGCTGCCAAGTTGTCAGGGATTTTTACCAGTTTTTTTTCATTCCTGGCATTGTCATTCATTTTTTTTTTTTGTGTGAAAGTTTATAAGAACAAGTAGGGAAGAAAATTCAAAACGGGCTTTTGTATTTGATTTTGAGTTTTTGCAGCTCAACATGAATCAAATGTAGTTATTCACAGTTTTATTGAGATTACGCTTCATTGAAATAATAACTAGTTGTTTTTTCCGTTTGCGTAGTCACACCCCAGAATTATTGCAGGCCTGAGAGACCCATTTTCGGTTTAAGCCCACAGTTTATGACTTCAAGATATGTGGGACTCACACAGTTGCGTTTACCGGAAAAAGAGTGAGCAATGAGCGCAAGACAGCGTTAGAGGATTTTTGTTTTTCCTGTATGCATTGACAGCATGTTAAAGTGTGTGTGCGTCGTTCTTTGAGTGAGTGTGTTAAACCGCTGCACACAGCTGCCCTTCACTTGCCAGCTGGACACCAGACAACCCAGGCAGCAGCAGCAGCTGGAAAAATGGACAGAATGTTCTAAAGAGGAGAGGAGAGTGTTTGTGACCCAGCCAGCCAGACTGAGAAGCAAAATGTTGGGCTTTTTTAGACCAAACCTTTTCAATCAACACCCCCTTCTCCTCAGCTCCTAGACCCGTTCCCCTAATTTCATGCTCCCTCTCTTCCTGCAGTAGGGAAAGTACCCAACTACTCCCGAGATCCGTCCCACCACCTTCCCCCCTCTACTTATGGCCCAGGCATGAGTTGCCGGCTGGCAGCTCTCACATGAAGCAGCGAGGAAGGAGAAACACCGAGCTAGGACAGGCGCCCATGGGACAGGCAGACCACAGAGGGGCGATTGTTCTCCAGACCTGGCCTGTGTCGCTCACTGCTGGTTCCCCCAGTTTCTCCTCTGCTTCCCCTTCACACCTGCCTTCTCATCAGCCAACTCCATCATCTTTAACCCCTCCTTTGCTTTCGTCTTACTTCCCTTCCCGTCAGACTTGTACACTTCTGCCCAGCCTTTGAATATAAACAAAGCAGCAGAGCTACAGAAGGAAAAAGGAGGGGGGGGGGGGGGGGGGATTGGGAGAAGTGACTGGGGGAGGGAGGCAGCAGTGGAGGAATCAGGCAGGCAGGCTGAGGGGGATGAAAGCGACCACAGAGCAGTCTGTGTTTAGTGGGTTAGTGGAGCGCTGGCCTTCACTTACAGGGACTTGGACCACTTCACCACCACGATGCAGCAGATACCAATCTGTCCTACGATCAGACCTACATCACAGTTTTCGTCCCATAACTCAGGACTTTTTTTTTTGTTTTTGTCTTTTTTTCGTTCGCGTTTTTGTGCAGATGTAACGGACGGATGAAGTCAAACAGATATCAATCTTCTTTAGTGGCTTTCTTTGTCCTTTTTCATGTTCTCCATCCCTCTGTCTCTTTAGATTTATCTTTTCCTCTCCAGAGACCATGCCCACTCCCCCTCTGTCATTCCCTCTGCCCGAGCACATAGTAGTCAAGGCGTGTGTGTGTGTGTGTGTGTGTGTGTGCGCTTGTGGGTGTGTGTGTGTGTGTGTGTGTGTTCTCATCCTCCAGCTTAGAATAAGTGGCACCAGACAGGCCTTATAAGGAGTGGTTAGATCATTGGCCACACCGTTAGTAAAACAGAACCATATGTGTGCTGTGTGTGTGTGTGCGTGTGTGTGTGTGTGTGTGTGTGTGTGTTTGTGAACAGGCCTATACCTCTACTGTATGTGTGTGTGTGTGTGTGTGTGTGTGTGTGTGTGTGTGTGTGTAAGTAAAACCATGTGTGTCCAGAGGTAGCTGAGAGAACGGGAGCCTGTTGCTAATAGACATGGTGAAGGTCACATTATATGGTCATGTTAAACACACACACACACGCGCGCGCGCACACACACACACACACACTTTCTCTCCACTTAATCTCCGCTTGTCTTTGCAGCATTGCCCGTAAGGTCCAATAAAAGGTTTTCGTATACAGTTGGGTAGAACACACACACACACACACACACACACCTACACACACACACACACACACACACACACACACACACACACACACACATACACACCTGGCATTGATGTTGAGAGCATTACATGAGGCGAGGTGTCGGACTAATGTGCGAATGATCAGCTCGTGGGAGTGGAGCGTCTAAATGCTGTCCTGTTTCATCTGCTGATGGGTTTAGCAGAGGAGAGCTCTCCCTCTCTCTCTCTCTCTCTCTCTCTCTCTCTCTCTCTCTCTCTCTCTCTCTCTCTCTGTCTCCATCTTTCTTACACAGCTTGTCTGGAATGTACAGATGTTTCCTTTTGGGAATGGGCGTCCTGCTCTGTTCACACACACACACACACACACACACACACACACACACACACACACACACACACACATAGGAAGAAAGAGAGTGAGAGAGAGGAGAAAGGGGAGCACATTCCCATACACTCACATACACATTTTCCTGTCTTAGACTTTGATTTTTAAACACTCCACAACTATCTTGTCCTCTTTCTCTCTCCCTCTCTCTCTCAGACACACACACCCACACACACATGCACACACACACACACACACACACACACACACACAATGATTTTTGTCCTCTCACAACCTCTGGCTTCTTGTCTTCTGGCTCCTTGTTTTCTTTTGTCTCGTCGTTCTCACGTGCAGCCGAAGCTTCACTGCAAAGGCACACAGACTGAAGTCACTTCAGATAGCTTGACTCACGTCGTTCCCACAGTTTAACCAGTTCAGTTTTTGTTTATGTACTGCTGTCTCAGCGACCGCAGGTGATTGGAAGTGACGACATGTTAATATATTAACAAAATTGACAAATAAATAAAATTAAATGTCCAACTCTAACACTCTTAACCAGACCTACATTTTTAATGTCAGCTTTTCCCTTTTTCTTCTATTTTTCTAGACTAGAGACAGATGAATAGCTGGTTTTTCATTTTTCTTTTCATTGTATGGCATGTTCCTGTGGCATTGAGTCTGTTATGTTTTATGTTTTTACTTTACTTGATTTAAACCTGTGTGGCCTTCTTTGGGGTCCGCTGCTCTGTAAAGCACTTTGTAAACTCTAAACTTTTTTAAAAGGTGCTATATAAGTAAAGTTATTATTATTATTATTATTATTATTAGTAGTAGTAGTAGTAGTAGTCGTAGGAGTATAGAAGAGGAAACAAACAACCAAAAACTTGTTTTAGAAAAAAATGTAATTGTCCTAAAATTATTCCTCAAATTTGGCAATATAAAATGAACTCAGAGTCATGCAGAATATGTATAATTCCTTAGATGATGTCAGGTACCAAATTGTCTCCTGGTTCTCGCTGTTCTGCTCACCTCGTTCACGTCTGCTTCTCTGTGTGCAGAATGTGTGAAAGAAAAAATAATTTGAAGACCACACCTGCCATCATCTTGACATGTGCTGCACAGTAGACTCAATAAAGATGAATCTATGAATGTGAGCGAGTGACAGTAACAGTAGTTTTTTCATTAGCTGCCTTTTCAATGAGAGTTCAACGCACAGAGATTTGTTTCTTATTTAGTGTCTCTGGTCATCCATACCCCACCTGCAGTGGCTCTATGCCCCACCGGTGGTGCCCACCCTGTAGTTTAAGAGCCAAGAGCCACAAACTGATGAGAGTCAGTGGCAGTTAATAACTCTACTCTAACTTTGAATTGTATATTTAATCTTATGTGTAAATTTCGGTCTAGATTTGTCAGTATGCGAAATTGTAGGCCACAGTTTGTTATTGGTGTTCAGGCAGCAATGGTAAATATAATTCTTCTGAAAAAAGGAGTCAGGCTGTAAATTAGTAACAGTGATAATGATGCATGAGTTTTATTTACATAACACTTGCCAAGTATAGAGCACAAAGGGATTTCCAAACAAAACAAAATAAACGACAACGCCGGAATACTATAAAAAATGAATATTAGTCATATATAATAATGTTAAATGAGAGCTTTAAAACCAGGCAAAATATTAATTATTAACACTTGTCCTCAATAACAGGAGTGAGTAACAGAATGTGAGGACAAGTTTAAATCAGACTTCCACAGAGAGGAAACATATTAGTGGATGGCGCGATCCCTGTCTGTCATATCAGCTTTATTACCTGGAAAATGAACTCAAGCAAAGAGTGGGAACCCTGAATACTGAATACGGGTGTAGCGTCCAACACACACACACACACACACACACACACACACCTTGCAGACATTTTGACTTCTTGCTTTCTCTCTTTACTAGCTGCCATCAAATAAAAGGCGAAAACAAAGATAAATTACCGTACATGCTCCTTTTATGAGAAGAAGTTCACAGACCCTTCAGGCTGGTGAAAACATTTACTGAATGGACTGGGGAAAAAAAAACTAAAAGGTCATCGACTTTAAACAGAACTTTTTTTGGAGTTCCTAAAAAGTTAATTGTTATGGTAATTATATTTTTACCCAGCAACAGCTGTTATATGATGTGTCATCACAAAGAAAACCCCGTATTGTTCTTTGTATTATGTTTTTTGGCACATCAATGCCATATTTAGTGTGTCTGGTTTTATTTATCTCTGCCTCTGTTCGTATGAGCTAAATGTTTTACTTTCTCTTTCCTTTGCTACCATCACTTCTCATTTCCCGGCACTAACATGATCACATTATCTGGCAAATGACTTCAAACTTGCTGTGTGAGTATGTGTGTGTGTGTGTGTGTGTTTCTGTGCGCTTGCAGTATCCTTCCCTCACATGTATTTTAAATGTGGACATGTTGGGTTTGTTCCCGCAGAGATCTTTCCAAGAACCACATCTCCTCCCTTGATACCAGCCTGCTAGATCGTCTCACTGGCCTCCGAGAGCTGTGAGTACACACGGCATTATATGTTTGTGTGCTGTTTTCCTACAGTAAAACAAATCTATCTACGTGCATCACTGTCTGTCCATCTAAATCTTATTATCGACACTAATATATGTATATATATACTTTTCAGATATCTTCAAGGGAATAGGATCAATGTTCTCCCCAGAGGAGTATTCTGCTGTGGGCCACTGTCAATCCTGTGAGTACAAAATGTGGAGAGGACTGGGACCTGGCAAAGTCAAGGTCAAGAGGAGAGGAGTAAGGGAGAATGAGGGAGATGAAAAGAAAGCAGTAAAGAAAAAGGCTTGGTTTAGTCTGGATTTAAGTAGGCAGAAATCCCTGGAGTAAGCTAACTGGACCAGAGAGCATTCACAAAAAAGCACACATGCTATATACTGCATACACACACATGTACGCACACACACCAATCACAGTGCGATTAAGTTTAATTACAGCTTACTGCTCCAGCCTCCCACTACCTCCCTCTATCCCTCTCTTCATCTGTCCATCTCTCCCTTCCTCCACCCATTACCTTATTTCTTCCACCCATTTGAATGGACGTTTAAGCACATGTTTGTGTATGTGTGTGTGTGTGTGTGTGTGTGTGTGTGTGTGTGTGTGTGCGATGAGAGAGAAGACTCTGGTGGTTTCCATCAGTTCCTTCCAAAACCACCACACAACGGCCCCATTATGAAGCCTACTGGATAGAGGAGAGAGGGAGGGAGAAGGAGATTATGAGTGGAGAAGGAAAAGGGAGAGAAAGAAGTAGAGAGGGAAGCATGGAAACAAAGCGGGAGGGTGGAAAAAAGGAGGAGGTATCTGATCAGTTACTCAGCACTTCACTTGTTTGGGATTTACGTGTGACTCAGTTATGTTATATATCTGAGTTATATATCCATATCCATAAATATATCCATTTTGTGTGACAGCATCAATTTACAATTGGATAATAATGTAGGAGAAGCAATTTCATATATTTGTTCATCCAATTGCTCAATTATTGGCACAGATTGTTCAGACGATGACAAACCCCCAGGACATTAATCTTGCCAAAATGACAGTACAATAGTAATTGCCACAAATCAGTGTAATTGCAAAAGTGAAGGAAAAAGACTTGCTCTTGTTGTCACCAGTCATTTGTCTGCTTTGTTCCAGTGATTTGAGCAACAATCAAATCACCACCATCGAAGAAAGAACATGTGACAACCTATGCAATTTAACTCAAATGTAAGTGATCACAATCCATTGTTATTCTTCTTTGTATCTCCTTCTTTGTCTCTTGTTTCTCCAACAAATGTAAACATATGTCATGGTAATGGTGTCATGGCAATTAGGTCCTATTTATACACATACACACATATATAGACATATATGCAAGAAAAAAAACCCATACATCTGATCACACATGCTTAAATAAGCAGCATGTTTCCAGTTACCTCGCCTACACACAAGATGAATGAAGCTCTATTTCAGACCGGTGTGGGAGGTAGTGAGTAGTAATTATTCCTCACCAGGTCTTAAGATGAGAAAAGTTTTCTTCTTGTGCAGAGTCTGTAATTGAGCAAAACTAGTCTAGTCGGTAAGAGACGTACAGTATTTCACAAAATGTTCTCCTTTCTGTCCTATCTGTCTTTCCTCCCTCCATCTCTTGCTCCATATATCTCTCTGTGCTCCCATATATTTTTTTCTACTTTTCATCTGTCATTCCCATCACCTCCGCTTCTTCCTTTCTCATCATTTCCCTTCATATCCTTCACCTTTATACATCCTTACCTCTGGCTCTTTCTTTCTCTTAAATCATTTGAAGGAGTACACCTTTTTTTTCATGGCAGACATTTTGATATGTCACGGCAGCAATATCACAGGTGTAACTGATAGCATTAGGCATGGTTATTTTCCATTTAGTTGTGCCAGTTTAATGGTGATGGTATGGTGTATGTTGGCTTACTGTCATGGCTTACAGGGACACGTCGATGGAGCAGAGCCGTCAGTAATGTTATTGGGGTTAACACCTAAGCAAGCAAAGACAAAGCTAGCCTAGCTTTGCTAAAAGGTTCTTTCCAAATCCTTAAAATATGTCATATTTAACTACCGAAATTATGGTTTAATTAATAGTTAGCTTATCATGCTACTGACTAAAGACACATAAGCACCAACACAACTTCAAGAAGTATGTGTTATGCTAAATTGGAACTTTGGAGGAAGTTGTAGCTATCGTCCACATTTTAGCAGGAGCTAGCTGTTATGCTAACCATTAACTCATTTTACATTTAACTCCATTAAATCTGTTGGAGTATTATTGTTTTATTTATTTTTGTTAGTTGGTTAGTGTTTGAGTGTGTTATTAAATGTTAAGACTAGCTAACAATGTTAGCTACTCAACAAAATTGTTGTTCTTCACAAAGTGAACGCCAATCAGTGTGAAGTTACTTTACTGAATTGACTGGTTGAGCAATATTTTCATGTAGCTAACATTAGCTTTTCAGCCTGAATGAATGTGTTGTCATGTTTCACCGTCCTCCTCTCCTCCAGTGACCTGAGCAGTAACCACTTTGAGTGTGACTGTAAGTTGTCCCGGCTGGTCAACTGGCTCCAGGACAAAGGCGTGCGAATTCAGCGTCCGGAGGCCATGCTCTGCGACCACCCTCCTGAGTTCCGCCACCAACCCCTGCTCAACGTCAGCCTGCTCAACTGTGGTACAAAACGAATACACGTTAATGCAGACACTGATTAATCCTGTTTCCTTGTTTATTTGGCAATGGACCCATCCTGCCCTTTCATGTTCATGTCTACCATAATAGAAATAGAAATAGTTCAGGGATTGTCTCTCTGAGGCAAACTCAGCTCAGGAAAAGAAACACATCAAGCACTTTATGTTTACAGCAAAAGTAAATCCTTGAAAAATAACTGCATTGAGTAACTAAACATTTCCTTCCTCCACAGGTCTGAAGTATGCAGCTTGTCTTAAGGACACTACCAGTGGAGGAGTAGGACGAATTGAGCTTGTTATCTTCTCTTCCTCCAAACCCGGGAACTTCACACCTGAAGAGTGTAACAGTGTGTGCTCCGTATCGCACCGCTATGGTGGCCTGGGAGTGATGAACGAGTGTCTCTGCAGTACAAACTCAGAGCCAAACCACATCAGCAGATCTCAGTGTACTGCTGCTTGTACAGACCCTGATGTTATGAAGGTATGCAGCAGACTGTGGTTCCAGATAGTAATTATTGTACTGTAAGATCTTGAGAGAGCTCTTTTAGTGTAGTTTCCTTTCGTCTCTAGTAAACACAACATTCAGGATTTCCTCTAAACCTTCCTATAACCTACAACAACTTCCTCCTGGGGCTTGAATGACTTCCCTACATCCCCATTCAGTTTCCTGCGAGACTTCTGTACAGAGAAAGAGTTGGAATAAAAATCCAAGTCTCCAATTGAGAATTAAAATGTGTTTATTTTAATTAAATTTTTAGAGCAGTTCATTAAAAGTTTTTCATTTAAAACTCTAAAAAAATAATAGTAAAACCACAAACATCTCAACAATTAACAATGAGAGAAGTTTGTGCATATTAACACAAACACCTCTTCTTCCTCATCCTGTTCCTTTTATGCACAGATTTGTGGGTGGACTCTGGCTCACCATGTGTTTGTGGTGGACTTCTCGGTCTCACTGAAGGCTCTTCCAGTGCAAAGTGTTCACGACCACATCACTTTCTCCGCTGCCTCCTCTGTCACTCTGGTGACACTGTCCTGGGACTTTGGTGACCTTTCAACTCGGGTCAACACAACGGGAACGGGGGTCACCACAGCGTCTCACAAATACGGACTTCCAGGACGTTATGCGGTCAGTCTGATGGCCTGGGCTGGACACAAGGAGGTGAGAGAGGAAAAAATAGGAATATTGTTCTTTTCATAATGACATGCGATTTTAACATTTTGTTTCATATTTGCATGTGTTCAGGCCTCTGCACACGGAGAAGTGACCGTGACACTTCCTCCCAAACTGGAGCTGCGCTGTCCGCCTCTTGCAGTGGCCAATAAGAGCCTAGAGTTCACACTTGTCAGCTGGGGCACAGTTGACGTGGATGTAGACTGGAAGATCATAAAGGATAACGTCGAATTTGCCAAAGGTAAGATACACCAACACACAAAGCTCTGAGCAGCTAATGATACTACGCTGATCGATGGTCACTACACTTCATCAGCAAGCTCTTCTTGGTAATCAGCAGCCAATTAGTCTTGGCTCTTCTGCTGCTGTGAATCTGAACAGTAGCTCTGTGCCTCTGGGGCTGATGACAAATTGTGAGTTAATAGATTTTTTTTGTGAATTCTCAAATTATTAATGAGCACTTTGTTAGCTGCAGATATGTGGACTTGAGCTGCTGTTTGACAACGTAAAGCTTGCTTTGACAGAAAATAAATTACTTGAGTATCGACTTGAACTTAAAACTTAAAGTCTGTATAAAGGCAATTCTGAGATTTCTTTCAAAATACATGAAATATGTTGGAAAATATTTGCTAAAAACATGTGAAAAGACTTTGAATGATATATTAGTGAAATGTGGAGTTAGAGGTTAAAACAGTTTTTCACCAGTTTTCAGTCCAGGATTTTCTGAGCGGTCTTAAAGGGTGGCTCAATGACATGCTGAGGCCACCCTGAGCATACCCCTGCACCCCTAGCAGAGAGATAGAGATGAATTAATCTCGCTCAGAGTGTTTCAAAGTTAGTCATGTCATTTTCTGAACTCATCTGACACGTTTCAGTCGCTTCAAAATTGCTGCTTGAGTCCTGGAGCTGAGAATACTACCTACCTACCTACTACTACTACTACCTAATTTCATAAACTTGTTGATATTTTTAATCATTCAAATTTAGCTGGGTGGTTAATAACACTTTTTTCTTTGGTCTGACAAACTCACAACACATATTTTTTCTTACTTTACACGGACTTTAAAGACTTGTGACTTGACTTGAAACATGATGACTCGAATGACTTGTCTCTGTTCATATTATGTTTAAATGTTTTAATATTAAATCTAAAATATTTGGAATGTTAAACAATGTCAGTGTTGACATTACAAGTGTTCTGGTATGCAAGCACACGCTGGGAATAACATTGTCGTGATTGGATTGTGAAAATTCTTGCGAGACTTCCTCACGCTCTGTGGATCAGATCAGATCATCATCATCATGCCTGTGCCAAGAGTTATTACTTTCAGAGTTTCTCATGTGAAGGTGAAAGGCGAACGGCTGCCTGCTGCTGCTGAAAATGACACAATGAGAGCAGTGAGCGTTAACCAAAAGAGCAGTGTTTGCGGGCTGGAAAACCAAAACAATAAGCTAAAAAAAACTGTGGAGTCGCATGATAATTCTTAATGGGTTCATCATTGTGGGCAACACTTTTCACATTACACATAGTCACAGGATCCTTTGTCATTATAAAGATTTTGATTCTAGTCGCTCAAGTTAAAACTGCCTTTCTGGACTAAAATCTTGAGTTTCTTGAAGCTCTCATAGTTTGTGAGGATCATTCACATGTCAGTGTGTGAAAGAAGTTACACATTAACTGTGTCCCTATCTCCCTTTCTCACACATGTAAAAGAACATGTGCCAACTCCTCCATTTGTCTCCAGACAGCCCCTCCTTCACACCTTGTCTCATCTCCTATGACATTGTGCAAAGATTTCTTCAATCTGTTGATTTTTAGAATTTAATCTTTCACTATTATTTGATCCGTGCACCAGGTTGTTTCTTTGAGATATGACGGACTTGGTACCTACAAAGCGGCAGACGTATCTTTAGAAGAAAAACAGAGACGGCACACGGCGACAGTTTGTGAAACTAATGTGTTTCGCGCGGACAAAGTGGGAATATGAAAGAAATGTCACTCCAGATTCTTCCTGGCCATTTCAACTGGATAGTGAATGCGTTTGTGTCCTTGCATATCACATACTGCCTTCAATAGTCTCGAAGGTTTTTTTAATCCTCTTTCCATTTATTAACTTCTCTGTCTCCTTCTGTGTTTGTCTCAGCCTTTCAGAGGCTCGAACCACTGTTCAAGGTTTTCTCAGAAACTATAAAATAGACTTGCGCTATACATTTTTGTAATCTGATGTTTCCTCAAATAATATCAAATAATAATATGTAGTTATGTATGTAAGGTTTTAGTGGAAATGGAGGTGCAGACATATTAATGTCATAGAAGAAAAGGTCACATTATATTTAAATGATTCTACAATAAATATTCAGTGTTCATACTACTTTATTACCTTTGTGAATCCATAATGTGGATTCCTTCTTTGTGCCCTTTGTGCCGTACCTTTTATGTTTTTCCTTTTTCACCGTTTGTTACATTCACCAGAGCTCCCTTAATGTTGGCATAGCTCTTGAAGTGAATGTCTAAACTGTATAAATGCAAATCCTGTTTGAATTTGTGAACACCTTGACTTGTCATTGATTCTCTTTTATGTATGTTGTCAGAACGCATTGTACTCTGTTTTATAATATAAAACAGAAGTGTATTTTGAAAGCTTCAAAATACATATCTCTTTGTCAGTAAATTCATGAATGTATCGTTCCATGATGTTGCAAGTGCAACCTCAAAAGATTCGGGAAATCATGTGAATGTTTCTGTCCTCTGCCAGCCTCCCCGTACTGTCCAAAGGATAGGGTGTACGATCCCCAGTCGTCACGCTGTTTTCAGATCGTTCCAGGGGAGTTGAGCTGGACAGACGCTCGACAACAGTGTTCAGACCGCGGTGGGGATCTGGCAATAGTCAGGAGTGACACGCTGTGTAACCTGCTGCGACAAAAAGTCACACAGTGAGTATATCTGGCCTCAGAGTTTCTCTGTGATGTTTTTGCATTAATTCTGTATGTATATTCAGTCAGTTATTATTATATTATAGTCAGTTTTCCTCAAACTAAAACAGAAAAAAAGGATTTTCCTTGAAGTACTAATGTGTTCCTATTATTATGGGTGCTCTCAATGCATAAATGTAGATATAGATAGATGTCATTATTCATACTATATCACTAGAAGAGACCCGGACTCTGCAGAAAGTTGTCAGGTACAAACAGATAACCTGCTAACTTTGGGGTACGATGACTCATTCCTGTTTGCCTGACAAACTTAATAGTTCTCACCATGTTGCCTTGTCTGTTTGCAGCAGCGACAGCCAAAGAAACATTGTGACAGACATCAAATACTCAAAACAGATGTTGAACTTTCAATCACTGACAAAAAAAGAATCACAAGGTTTGGATGGGGGTACGAAAAGTGTGTTTTTCTTGCCCCTTGTGACACTGTGTTTGTATGTGTGTGCACATGAGGCTGTTTTCAATACTTTCTTACTTGAAGCGGGGTTGAAGCGTACCACACTGATTCCTTTCTCTGGTTCATTTCATTTATTTCTACTGGTTTTCATTCATTTTCTAACTGCTTTAAAATATTGAAATTTCGTTTTTTTTTTTTTATTCCCACATGCTATAACATGTATTCAGATGTGAACAGATCAAGACGTAAGGCTTAGCCATGGTAACAGTTTCTTTCTGTACATCACATCACCAACACCAAGTAAAGTCTAGTTTCGGCTTTTTTGCGATGAAAAAGCTTCTGGCCTTGTGTTGTTGTGAAAGCCTCCAGTGTTTGGTGTTTAGGTCGGAGAGGGTCGCAAAAAACACATCTGTAAAAGCACAGCTGCATTGTAACTTTAACACCCCGAGAGGAGGAGTCCACAGTTCATGGTGTGTGTGTGTGTGTGTGTGTGTGTGTGTGTGTGTGTGTGTGTGTGTGTGTGTGTGTGTGTGTGTGTGTTAATGTGAGGGTAGAGGCCCTGCCCTCGTAGACGAAAGAAAAAAACCTGCTGCAGATGAAGTTTATCCCCTCTCTCTCCTCCTCCGCTCATGTGTTCCTCCACCCCCTCGCTTATATAAGGAACCCTTTTTTTTTTTTTTTTTATCAGACCTTGTTTTTGGCCACAAAGAGACCCTTTTTTCTTGTTCCCTCTCTGCTTGTGTTTTTTAACCCGTCCACTCTTTGTTGTTGTCACAGATACAAGTAGATGTCCAGTGTAGAAAAGTCTGACCAGATCATAGTGAATCAGCGTATGACAGAAAGAAAAATTGAAGCAGGATTGCTGCTTCAATTTTCACTAATGGACACTATGAGTCCATTAGTGGACTCATGGAGTGAAAATCCAATTTATCTGTCGTAATCATGGAAATAACTATGACATCCCCCCTGTAACACCTTATTGAGGTTCAGTCAAAGCCCATCCTTATGCTCTCTCTGCCATGCAATCATTGATTGTTGAAGGCAGGCTGGGACATAATTGACAGACTTCAATGTCACTTTGAGATCCACTTTGATTTAAGTCTAGTTGTTTTGTAAGAATCTTTGTGTGTTGTGTTGTTCCGTCTGACTGTGCTATCACATTCGCAAGGAGATGTGTGAAAAAGCTTTTTTGTCTTTTCATCGTTCACCCTTGAGCCATATGTTCTGAATTTTTCTTGTCTCCGATTTGGTGATGTTTGTATGTGTGTCTTGTTGCGTATGTTTCAAGTGATGCAGCCAATTTTCCAGCTGTCAACAGCCACGTAGCTAAATGTCAAACAGACTCTGTGTTAATCTCTGTCTTATGTGTCTATTCCTGCCCCAGGGAGCGAGGTGTGTGGCTGGGCTTGAGTGATGTCGACTCCCCTGGCAAGCTGCGCTGGGTGAACGGCTCAGAGGCACAGGAGGGAGAGGAAGGCCTGCCGCCTCGTTCCCCAATCTCCCGTGGAAACGTGTGCGTGTCCCTCGATCAGCGCGGCCAGACAAGTTCACACCCATGCAATGCCAAGCGGGCCTATGTCTGCCAGTACAGCCCCCAGGGTAAGCACCATACACAGACACACTGACACATGCAAATATGGGGCAGTTCAAATGCCTAGAAACCCTTAATCAGAGGCAGTAAATGAAAACTGATTTGATGCAAATGCAATTTCCCCAAATCCTTCAGTGCCGTAGTTGTCCGGGGGAGAGAGCCAAGAATTTCAACCATCACTATTAATTTTATGTAAATTAAGTTGCGGCACAAACAAGCATAGAAGGGAAAAGCAAACAGCCTCCTTCATAAGTAATCACAAGCACTAGATTGGCTCCCTGAAGCTCAATTTATAATTGGAGTATTAATACAAAGCTGCATGTTTAAGAAGCATCCGGAGACTGTCATTTTCAGCAATATGGTTGCATCAGAATATTACGCTATCATCTTAATATGGTATTGCTGATTTATTTCTGTTGAGGAATAGGGTCACAATTTCAGACTCGCAGGACATGGAAAAATGTAAACAATTCTACATCATAAAAATAATAATTGTAAGTATTCCCATTTGTCATCCTCTCTGTCTGTATATGTTGCATTTCTAAAAGAGTGAAAAAGCTGGGACGCTGTGTAAAACGTAAATGAAATCAGAATGCAGTGATTTGCAAATACTTTTCAACCTATGTTCACTTGAATATTATGCAAAGACAACTGATAAACTTTATTGTTTTTTGTAGATATACACTCATTCTGAATTTGATCCATTCTGTTTTGAATAATAATTTAGTTTGGGGTCTTTTTTTGAACCTTTATTAGATAGTGACAGCTGAAGAATGGTAGGGAGAGAGAGAGAGAGGAGGGGGATGACATGAAGCAAAGGCCCAATGAATCAAACCTACAGTAGGCCACTGTGGCAAGGCCTGAACCTTTGTATGTGGGGCACATGCTCTACCAGGTGAGCCCCGATGCATTTTTATTGGAATCTAGATTGTATTAAAATGCTGAAGGGTCTCTCAACTCTGAATATTGTAGAAAGCAAGGAAGACTTCATAAAATATGTCTTTTACAGTATTAATGTGTAGCAGCTGGATATCTATTCTTGTTGTAGACTAAAGGTGGAGCAAATGTGCAAAATTGCTGCCAATTTAAATGTCCAATTGCAAAGCGTTAACCACATCTAGGTCGTCAGTGTAATACGGGTGAGTCAGTGTGTCAGTCAGAGAAAACTTTAGGGTGTGTATGTGTTAGTCTCATGAATACATAATGTAACACTTTATGCAGACGGAGCTCAAGCAGATGTTAAACTGGATTGACCACGTCAGTCTGCACCACAGGAAGGGTCTTAATGAGGCTGACTTCCTCCAAAAAAATGTACAACAGCCAACAGACTTTAGAGAAACCAGCCCAGACTAAAAATGTCTTCAAAACTAAACTGAAATTCAGTGTCATGGTGTGAGATTAAGTCTATATGTATGACAGGCCGCCGTTTGTGTGTCTGCCTGTCTAATTGTGTCTCTTTGGTCCAGACTGCCTTTGATTCTGTGTCTGTGTTTGTGTCAGTGTGCAGCGAGCAGATGCATCGTGTTCCTTTATTCTCTTTAGCAGTAGTTTTGTTTGTTTTGTGTCCTCAGCGGTCTGTTCTCTCTCACATCTCTATTTTTCTCAAAGCAATTTGTAACACTGTGGACTGTAGTTGCCCCATCATTTCTTACAAATTGTCTCCACTACCTTTCTCCCCTGTCCTCTTTTTAAAATCCCTCTTATGTCACCTTGATTTTCTGTTTTGGCCTCTGCAGTACGTGTGCCAGATGCTGGGATATACATAGTGGGCCTTGCAGTGTTTCCCTCCAATAATCATTTGTACCGGGCCCCATCTGGTCCAATCTCTACTCCACAACCTCCCAGCGGTGGCGTAGAGGTAAGTAAGAAATCTCAGCATATTTAATAATCGTACTGTTCTGCCTTTTTCATCAAACTCTCTGTCTGTTTTTCCTTTCTTGATTCTTTTTTTTGCTCAGGTGCTGTTGTTCCCAGCACTGAGCTTTGTTCATCCGGGTCGTCTGTCCTCCCTGGAATTTGCCACTCAGGACCTCAGCACACAAGTCCACGTCCGATTCCAGACCTACAGACCTCACTGTCATTACCCCGGCTTGCACCTGCTGCTACCCAGTGAGACAAACAATAAAACACACTCACACACACTAACACACTTTAAACCAGCCGCACGTTCCCGGTGAACATCAGCAGGTGTTAAAAAAAATCTATAAGCCACCTGTGTCCACACCTCCAGTCAGACCAAAACATCCACACACACTGACCAGGCTTGTCTAAAGCTGTTAGGAAAGTGAACATGAAAGAAAAGTTTGAATGAATGAAGAAGTAGGGCAAAAACAGGAGACGAAGGAAACAAGACCGCTCAAGGTCACTTCCCTTGTCCTTGTCCAGACACATGACACGTAACTGCAAAAGCTGCACTTGTCCACTAGTGGAGGACAGTGGAGATCAAGTTTGCTCCACCCTACTCAGATGGATGGATATCAGCCCAGCACACTAATTATGTTCCCTCTATAATTACAAACACATATCTATACATTCACATTCAACACATGCCTTGTTTTGGAGAAATATTTCTCTTTGATCAAGTAATTAATTTCTTCTTTTATCTGCAGTTTTCCTCTATTATGCCTGTAAGCTGTAAAGACTCAGGCAAAACAGCGATGACAAATCAGTTTCAGATTTAGATATGTCTGTGTTGGGTTTTTTTTTTTTGTACTTTCTCCTTGAAGTGTTTATTAATAAAAATGCTGCTGCTACTCTTACTTAGATCTCAATACTTCTTTCACTACTGACTGCACCTATGCCACTTGTTTTATTTCCTGACCTGTGCTCAGCACGTTAATAAATGATTAAAACATCTTGTCTGTCAGGTTGTGGAGGTCCAGCGTGTTCTCCAGTGGCAGTCTGTGTTCCCAATGACACCAAGAGCGATGATCCACCCTCATGCCCCAAACTAGAGCAGTGGTGTCCTTTCCAGCACCGGTGCTTGCCCCTCTCTAGTCCCTGCCAGCCTTCTTCCTGTCCTAACTGCACTCGGGGTCATCACCTACCCCCTGGAGCACTCAGGCCCAGATACACCCTACAGAACGAAGTGGTCTTTACTCTACCAGCAGGACCAGCTGCACACGTGCTGGTGAGAAAGTTTACTTTTACCGATAAAGTTATTTTGTCAGGGAGAGAGTTTTCAGTGTTTAAGCTAAACTCCAGTAAGCTCAGAACAAATAGCTGACGACTGCCAGCTTTAATTTGAGGCTGTCTGAATAAATAGTTCAGGGATTGCCGCTGTTGTACAAGGCCTGCCATTCTGCTGCAACAAAAGATTAAGATTATAGTCAAAGAAGACACTATTTGCAGACAAAGACAACATGCAATTTTACTGTCTGTCTGACTTTCAGCTGTATTTGCCTTGATTAACTTACACTCTCTGGCTCCCGGTTGCATCCAGGTGCAAGAACAATTGGAAGACCTTCTGGTTTCCCCTGGTGATGTCATCACCTTGCAACACGACGCTGGCCCCGCCTCCCTTCTTCGCTGCCAATCTTCCACACAGTCACCGTGGAGGCAACCTGTTTTAGCCCTCAACCAATCGGAGTGGTTCTGGATCAACAACACAAGACAGCCGACAGACCACTTGGCCGACCACGGCGCAGACTATCTGCTGGAGCCGGAGCTCGACGTGAAGGCGTTGGTGGAGGATGGTGAGGGAAACTGGCTGGAGGAAGTAGTCTGCCCCATCAGAGTACTCTACGTTGGACACAGTGAGACTCAGCTGAAGGGAGCAAATCTGACTGCTGGTCTACCCCAGCCCGGACTCTACAGCCTGCTGGTAAGACACTAAAGCTGTATGTTTAATACAGCCCAGCATGCGTCTGACAGATTTCAACATATTTAAATGTCTCTGTAGAGAGAGAATTTTTTTTTCCAATAACACAAGCTATTAAATCAACATCCATTAAATGTTTGCTGTATGAATAATATGTTTGTCCATTCCCACTTTTTGTTCTAGATTTGTAATTCTGTTGTATTATCAAATTAACTGAGACAAAATTTCATAATTTCCAGGTGACTACAGCTGAGCCATCATACCCAGCTTCAGCATCATGCTTGTTGCGGGTGGTGCCTCCTCTGGGCTTGACGATCCTCCACCCCTCTCCCCAGAATGGCACCCTCTACCTGCAGCCCAATGACACTCGGCTTCTGCTCCGTGTCCAGTCTCGTTACGAGACAATGGCCTCTTGCCGTGGCAGAAATTGCAGTGTGACCTTCCAGCCCGACTGTCCCCGAGAATTTTCTTCCAGCCCTGTGCTCTGCCATCCCGGCCCAAGTTCAGGGTCTGGGGTTGAGGTCGCAGAGCCCAGCCTGTACGCAGTACTGGATCTTAGACTGGGGACAGAGGAGCAGAAGAGCCCAGTGCAGGTGGAGCTGGAGGCTCATAATAATGTGACAGAGGCCAACCTGACCGTGGTCATCCAGCTGGAAGAGCCGCTCAGAGGACTGGTGGTGCAGCCGCACCCTGCGCACAGGGTGTTGATGGAGTCAGTCGTGGTGTGTGTTTGTGCTTTTGTGTTCACTTCAGTGGTAGTTGTAGTAAGAGTTCATATTTGGCATTGATACACATTGATTGACATGTCTTCACATGTATGTATACGTTTGTGTGTTTCAGAGCTACACAGCATCAGTGCTTGAGGGCTCCAGTCCCACATTTAAATGGACCGTGGATGACAAGCCCTACTTTACATATTATAACACTGTCCTCAATGTCATCTACCAGCACGCTGCCGTCTACAAACTCACAGTGAGTTTCTTTTACATGTCTGAAATGAATATTATTATTTGAATTCAAATTGGTGTGTGTCAGGTTTGTGACACTGTATGCAAATTAAACAACTTAATTTGTGATAAGACTCAGGCAACTTTTTATTTTGTGTTTAGGTTTGGACAGTAAGGTTTAACTGCATGAAATCTGTCAGCATCTGTAAAAACAGATCAGCCATTTTCTGGTCAGTTTTCTAGTAATCATATTTGAAAGAAAGAACTCAAGCTCGAAGCCTAAACCTTATACTGATACAGTATGTTAGAATTAGTTGGCACAACACTTCCTGTATAACTAAACTCATCAAAGTTATTAGCACTTTGGGTTTTGACTGGGTTTGCATCTATCCATTATGTAATCTGTTGATTGTTTTGTCAAATAATTATTATGTAAATGTCAGAAAACTGAAAAATGGCCTTTACAGATTCCCAGAGCCCAACATGACGTCTCCAGTCTACAGATTCAACTCATTATCATTAGATTTAAGAAAACCAGCAAATATTTAGATTGAAGGCAATCAGAACCAGTACATTTAAGCTTTCTGGGTCACTCGCTGTGTTTGAACATGATATGATTACACCAGTGTGAAAGTGTATCCATCTTTTCCAGGTGACAGCCATGAACCATGTCAGTACCCTCACAGAGCATTTCAACGTGACTGTGGATCGGCTGCAGCCCATGGCCAACCTCACAGTCAAAGGTGTGCCTGATGTGGTCCCTCAGGGCTCCACTCAGACTCTCACCACCTCCGTGCTCGTTGACATGTCTGTGGCTGCCACCTTCAGGTATGAACACGGGATGGATGGATGGATGGATGGATGGATGGATGGATGGATGGATGGATGGATGGATAGATAGATAGATAGATAGATAGATAGATAGATAGATAGATAGATAGATAGATAGATAGATAGATAGATAGATAGATAGATAGATAGATAGATAGATAGATAGATAGATATTTTCTGAAAAATATCCCAAAAAAGTGCCTCTTTTTCTCTCTATTATCTCCTCTTTCTTTTATTTTTAATGCTGGGTGAAATCACAGTGCATCTGTTTGTGTTTGACTGCTACTTTTTCTTCTCCTCTGTCTTTCTCTTTGCTCTTTTCTCTGTTTTTGTCTTCCTGTGCGCCATAATAGCACTGCAGCAGTCATACCATGCAGAGCCTTGGATTTATAACCGTGTGGTTAGAGCAGATTGCTGACAAGAATTTTCCCCTCTGCTCGGCTGTTTCCCCTGTACTCTTTTTTTTTCTCCCTTTTCTTCCACTCTTTCTCTTTTACTCTTTTCTCTCCCTCCCTCTTTCACATTCCCACCCTCCCAACTGTGGTGCACTCTTTCACTTAGTTTCCCTCCACTCTCGCCATTCTTGGTCCAGCGAGGCTTCCTGAGTTTTGAGTTTCCACTTCTTTCTCCTTGTCCAAAGCTTCTATAGCCTTGTCAGAGAAGATTCCCATTTTCCAGCTAGTGTGTGTGTGTGTGTGTGTGTATAGAAATGGTTATCGGTACATCAATTCATCTAAGCTCCATGTATTTATCTTACAGTCCTCTTTTAATGGTTTTACATTGTCTCTGTTATGCTGCAGATGGTCTTTTGGTGACGGTGGATATAAGGAGTTTGAATACAGGCCTCCATACTCCCCCTCTCTTCTCTGGCCAGAGTCACCTAATCAGGTCCTTCTAAGCAGCAATGTCACCTATATCTACTCTCAACCAGGTATCTCCCTATCAGCAGTACTAGCATAAAGTCTTTACTAATTCAGTTTATTTAAAAGCTGCCAGATAGATAATGGCACATAGCTAATTTCACCTCTTTTTTTCTCTCCGTACAGGAATATACACAGCGGTGGTGTCAGTGTCCAATCGTTATGAGAACATCAGTCAGAGCATCAACATGAGCGTCTACAGCATCCTCACCCGTGTTGATATACAAACCGAGCCCCGACTCCTCCTCACCGGCAAATCAGCTGATTTTGAGGCTCACCCTTTGCCCTCCCCCTACGGCATTCACTATG
This sequence comes from Argyrosomus regius, assembly GCA_946959425.1. Classification (NCBI taxonomy): domain Eukaryota; kingdom Metazoa; phylum Chordata; class Actinopteri; family Sciaenidae; genus Argyrosomus; species Argyrosomus regius. The sequence goes on from OX336883.1 coordinate 23,251,277, forward strand.
ACTGGCACTTCGGGGACGGTTCTGCCCCGCTGCAAGGTCGCCGCGTGGCACACACCTACGCACAGAGCGGCCTCTTTAATGTCTGTGTATCGGTAAATAACACCATCAGCTCTACAGAGGTCTGTGCCCAGATGTTTGTATATGAAGAGATAGAAGATTTAACAGCCGAAAGCTCCTCTCCTACAGAGCTTCACAGTCCTACTACAGTATGGGCACACCTTGCATCAGGTAATAACATCACATGGACGTTCTCCATGGGCGATGGGAATGTCCTAACAAGTTCTGAATCTCATGTGTCACACAACTATATCAAAGATGGCAACTACACGGTGAATGTGACTGCCGCAAATGCTGTGAGTTCTGGCTGGACAATCCTGCCAGTGCAGGTGTTTGTCTTCCAAGTTGTGAGGCTGGAGCCGTCTGGGTGTGTCCAAGAGCGAACACTTGTCAACTTTCAGGCCTGGGTCTCCGGTAACGCATCGGCTCATCTTTATGAATGGAGCTTCGGGGATGGAAGCCCGAATGAGACACGCCACGGTATCTCCAGCATTTCACACACCTATTTGACGAGTGGGAACTACCATCTCTCTCTGCTTCTTTCCAGCGGTGTAAACAAGGCCACTAAGGCCAACTTCTTCAACTGGGTGTGTGTGCAGCCTGCTCTAACCAACATCAGCCTTACCCTTGAGAAATCACACTACGCGGTCGGGAAGGACATCCGGTTCCAGGCCAGAGCTGAGCCAGAATTTAACTACAGCTATCAGTGGGACTTCGGTAGAGAGGAAGACCTTGTGCTCATTCGTGGTTCTGGAAATATCATTACAACATATAAAAACCCGGGTCATTACATGGTGACAGTCATTGTCTTCAATAACATCTCCACCAGTAACACCAGTGTTGTGATTGAGGTTTTAATGCCCATAGGACCAATCATTATTCAACATAACGGCACAAAGTACAATAACCTGACCCTAAGAGCACCATACGCTTTCACAACATCTTCCTTGGCTTCCAATGTCACTTACTTCTGGAACTTTGGAGATGGAAATTTGCTTAGAGGCCAGAATATCTTCCACACCTACAACATCTCTGGAAACTACAATATCACACTGACCGCAGCCAACACAGTTAGCACGAATCACACCACTCTACCTGTTGCTGTGCTTGCACCTATCTCTGGGTTGACCGTCAATGCCAGCTTGGTAAACGTCCCTCTCAATGCCTCAGTCCACTTTGAGGCCCAAATGGATGAGGTAGATGGTGTCCGGTTCTCTTGGATCTTGTGCGACCGCTGCACCCCAATCATAGGAACTCACACCATGTTTTACACCTTCCGTTCTGTTGGCGTCTTCAATATCATTGTGACAGCGGAGAACGACGTAGGAACTGCACAAGCGAGTATCTTCCTGTTTGTCCAACGTGAGCTGGAGGGGCTGCAGATTTTAGCAGAGGAGGAGATCGGAGGAGGCACAGCATTGGGCATGTGCTGTTTTGCTACAAACCGTGTTCTCCACCTTCAAGCAGGATTAAAGGAAGGAACCAACATGACATTTACTTGGAACCTCATCAGAGAGCTAGACCCTGTCAGCTCAAGCTTCAATATAAGCGGGAAGACAGTGGAGGTGAACTACTCCATACCAGGCCCATGTGACATCTTTCTCCAGGCAGCCAACCTCCTGGGCCAGCTACATGTCAACAGAACCATCTACTTCCTGGAACCAGTCGGAGTGGTGTACCTGCAGATCAGCAACAACCCAGTTGCAGTCGATGCCCAAACTAACCTGACAGTGTTGAGTACTGAAGGCTCAGACCTGCAGTACCGCTGGTCTGTGAATGGGGTCATTCTGCCGGGTTGGAACAAACCCTGGAAGGCCCACGCATTCATCAGTCCTGGCCTAAAGCGAGTTACTGTGGAGGTCTTCAATGAAGTGAGCTCAGAGATTGTGTCCGAGATTGTTAGTGTCCAGGAAGTCATTTCGGGGCTACGGTTCACAGCTACCAATGTGACAGAGCAGAGTTACGTAGCAACAGGCATCAACGTCTGGCTTCAGGGTGAGGTACTGACAGGAACCAATGTGACGTGGACATGGCTGATGGAAGGAAGAACAGAAACTGGAAGGAAAACGTCTCTGATTTTTCAGGAGCCAAAAACAGCCATCATTACTCTGAATGCCACCAATGATATCAGCGGGCAAGTGGTTTCCAGAGAGTTCTTTGTTCAGGAAAAAATTCAGGGGCTGGAGCTGAGGGCAAGTAAGACGATTGCAGCAGTAGGTGAGCAAGTGGTGTTCACCATTTCGATGGCAGCGGGCTCGGACGTTCGTCTCATCCTCAGCATCAGTGGAGACGCAACTGTTATCCCTCAACCCAACGAAACTTACATCCACACGTTCAGCAGGGTGGATGCATACATGGTGAATCTCACTGCTCACAACCAGGTAAAGTCAAATGAGCTTTGCATTACATACATTAAAAGGGCATCTAATATAGATGGTACGGCTGGTCTGATTTCATTATTATGATGTATAAAATAACATTTGAACATTAAAGCCATCACAGCCATGTCAGAAACCTTTTGTTGCATTTACCAATCAAGAAGTATTCTTCTATTTTTGCAGCGTGAAGTTTGTTATCTGACATATGAATGCATTTACACATTTGCTGACAATCCAATGACACTATTCTTGGCACAAACAGTAGCGACCTTATGGCATCAATTTTAATTCTCTGGATAATGCTCTTTACAGAGACACCTTGACATGAATAGAACATGTAAACTTTAAGTACATATATGTTGTGTATGTACTTCAAGTGCAATGCTGTTGTTTGTTATTATCCATTAAGTTACATGTGAAATGATGCCAAGATGTTTGATCTGCCTACTTTAAGCAACACTTGACTTTAGGTCAGTGCCACAGAGTACAAGAGTCCTAGATGGCAGCAGCCCTATTTAGGATATTTGTGCTTCATTTTTGTACACTGGGAGGAAGTAACAACATGTCATCCATCTTTATATTGTACATATCAATAATTTGAACTGAAGACATGAGAATAAGAGATTAAAGCTATACATACACTGCAGTTTTTTTACAAGAACATATTCTATTAGAATAAATTAAATAGCAGAAATTAGGAAATAATTAGACATTTTAGACAATTAGACTTAGATTTAAATTTGATTATCACTACATTACTCTTTTTAATATTGACGCAAGATAGTTGAATCAAACTAATACAATGTACATATCTTTGTTTGCTTGTGACAACCCAGGTTAGCTCCAAGAGGCGACACCTTCATGTTGAGGTGATGGAGCCGGTGCGTGGACTTTCCATCCAGGGAAGCTCCGCAGCAATCCCTGTAGGTGTGACGAGATTGTTTGTGGCCAACATCCTGACGGGCAAACCTGTTAGTTTCCTGTGGACTTTTGATCTGTACCACCACCACCAGACATCACATATGGCCAAAGAGGTCAGATCACTTTATAAATATAATTTTGATGTAAATATCACAGTATAGTAACAAGCTCTTAAGCTGCACAAATGCTGATGTGTCTCAATGAATCCCACAATCCCAGGTGTTGTACACGCCAGAAGAAGCAGGTTTATTGACCATCTACCTGAAGGCCTTCAACGTTCTGCACTCTCAGAACATCACCAAGCACATCCTGGTGCAGAACCTGCTGATGAGTGCCGTTCTGTATGCAGCACCTCAGGACACTTTCATCAATAAGATGGTGACCCTGAAGGCCTATGTCACGCCCAGATCTAGTGGTGTGGAGTGCTTGTGGGACTTTGGTGATGGTTCTGCTCCAGTTCACACCAACACCACAACTGTGGGTTATGAGTACAGGCTCCCAGGACGCTACCATGTCCATGTATGTTTCCATGTACTCTACAGATTCATTATTTATTTGTTGATCTGGAAACTATAAAATATATTAAAGCTTGATATTTTCCGAGTTTTATGATTTCACTTGTTTTTTTCCTGTGCCAGGTGAACTGCAGTAACCTGGTGAGCTGGGTGTCGGCCCAGGTGGATGTAAACATCAGTGTATTAGAGTGTGAGGAGCCAGAAGTGCAGGTGGTTCAAGCCCCCCGCCTGGCCATCTGGCGCTCCCAGCCCACTTTGGTGGAGGCCAGTGTGGACCTGAAAGGCTGCCTGCGCTACGGAGCTCAGTACCTCTGGCAGATACTCTCGACACCCTCTTGTGATAATGACAATGACCACCATATTCCCTCCGGGGTGATGACTCAGCCCTCTCAGTCCGTGCTTGTCCCTGTAATTCGCCTGCCGGTGGAGGTGGATGTGCAGCGGCTGCAGCTGTCACTGCCTAAGATGGTTCTGGCAGCAGGGAACTACACATTGGTGTTTTCTCTGTCATATGAAGATGTGCCGCTAAGGAAAGCTGCCTGTCTTCAACTTAGTGTCATGGCTGCCAGGTCAGTGGAGAAACACAACTTTTGGGTACCTCTTTTATCATTTATTGTTTCTAATTTATTATTTAATTCTGCTAGATACACAGTCTGAGTGTGAAATTAACACATTAATCCACTCAAAATTAATGCCACTTATAACAGATTCTGAACTACAATATGAAGTGCCTTGATGAGCAATTTGATTTCCTCTGCTCTGCTAAAAGATCAGATAAGTCAGTACTATGCTGAAACATAGTTACACCCAAACTGAGCAAAAAGAGAAATAGAGAAGACTTTGACAGGGTAAGCATGTTGGATCATCCAATCAGTACATATTTGATCTGTAGAACAATAAGTTGATAGCTAGTTTAACACATCTGCTCCCTTTTCTGGTGTTAATATTAATCATTTTTCTTGCCAGGCTGATGCCCATCATAGAAGGAGGCACATACAGGGTGTGGTCCAGGACACAGGACCTACAGCTCAGTGCAGAGCAGTCCTATGACCCCAACATGGACCCAGAAAACCAGTCACTGCTTCACTACCACTGGAACTGTCAGAGCACTTCAAAGGTAAGGGCAGATATGAAACAAAAGTTGCTTCCACACATTGTGACTGAAAGAGTTGAGCTTTTTCCTGAAATTGGCAGTTTCTGTTGCTCACTTAAGTGACACAAACACCTTCCAGTGTTTGCAACTTGTTTCCATTCACAAGACACCACTGTGAACATTAGTATACATTCAAGGCCAGGAGTGTCGATTTGTATTTGAACCACACATTGATATATTTAAATGTGCTATCTAAATGTGGTGACACGAAGTAAAAAGGAGGGGAGCTGTCGAATGCAGAGAAGTGAACACACACACACACACACATTTTATATATATGTGTGTATAGGCTCAATTTGTGATCAAATACAGGCACTAAGAGGCACAACAATAACACAAAGGGATTTCCATACATTGCAAGTTAATCATTTATAGTTGATATTAGTCATTTAAAAATGGAAATTAAATTAGGGTTATTATTTATAATACTTGCATATCAATTAGTAAAGTACAGCGTTCATGTGTATCACGTAGACAAGTGAAGAAACTAGTAAAAGAGTTCAGGATTGCAGGAGTACAACAGAGTTCTTTGCTGTTCTGCTTTTGCTCAAGTGGTTAGAGAGGACTGTCTCTTTCTATATTTTCAATGTCTGGCTTGAGTATAATAGAAATAAAAGAGTGTTGAATTGTCAAACCAAAGTCTACTCTCAAGCATACTTTTTTAATGGTGAATTCATAAGACAGAGTTTGGAGGACAGACTTCATTCTGCAAAGGAGACTGTGGAAAAATTACGTAATGGTCATCTGGTCTCGAGTACTGTAACTGCCTTCAGAGAGGCTTGGCAGCATTTATATGAAGAGGAGAATTCAGTTCAAGACAGTTTGTGTCTCTTGAACGTCCAGTGTATGCTTCTGTATGTGTGTGTTTAAATTCACACGGATTAATTTAGTGTTTTTCACACTCACTGCTGCCTTGGCTGGGTGGGAACACATTCTGCCTTTTCAGCAAAAGACCACAATATAAGACCCAATAGGATGGGTGTGTCATGCAGGAGTGTGTGTGGGCTTGTGTGTACTGTACATCTAAGCAAACAGGCATTTAAAGGGTTATGTAACTGTTTGATAAATTCAGCATTCCACAGCTGGTGCTTTTGCTCCCCACCCTGACAATTACACACTAGCACATACAGTATACAACATGCACATATCACAAACTCACACAGCTGTGCAGCCTTTCTGATAAAGAGAAAAAGGACGCTTTGTTAGAAGAACTCAAAGCTGAAAACATCAAGAATAGAAGTTGTTAAAATGTCCTATACTATCCTGACCTTGGATACAAATACAGTTTTAGGAGATGAGACTGTTGGTTTAAAAAGAAACAAATCAAACATCACAACCATTCATTTTTAAAAGATTGGGCCAAACAACAACTATTGCTACTACTTGCTTTACGCTAAGCTTTAACTTAGCACAAATAAAATTCACATTAACAACATTGTTCTCTAATTTCTTTTTAAACATACAAAGTGAGTTTGCTGTTCTAACATCAAAGAGGGCTCAAACACCTCAAAGCAGCCTCGCCAGATTTCTTGATGGGAGCTGTTTTTGTTCAAGCATAAAATGAAAGTAATCACATCTATCCATCCATCTATCAATACTGCTGCTAAATACCAAACCCTGTTCTCATGTTGCATTTTATGTTTGTCAGGTTTCATAAACAAAACACAAATGCTAAAATTATGGCCCAACTTCTGCTTTTAGGGTGTAGAGCACTGCTCCACTCTGAACTTTGGCCTGGGCTCCAGCGGTCCGGTGCTTGGAATCTCCGGCTCCGAGCTAGAGGCGGGTGTCGAATACACTTTCAAACTGACCATCAGCAAAGACGGCATGGCACCAGAGTCCACCACACAGACCGTAAGTGCACATATTCTCCTTTACACATGAATGCATGCATGCTTTATGTTGGAGGTTCCTAACCTAGGGGTCCACACACCCCTACATTTGATCACAAGATTAACCTGAAAGGCCTCTGGTGGGAAAACTATATAATGGTGACCTCAAGCCTTATTTGGCATTACTTTAGTGCAATATATACCATGCATCTGAAATAAGGCATGTCACTGTAGTACTTACAAGTAAGAAAGGCCTTAGACAACATCCTATCACACCTGGACAAGGACGTGGTTACACTGTTTAATGCTGTATTTTCTTAAAATAACCCTTTTATGCCTTACTCTTTTATGTCCATCTAGCTTTACTTGCTGTAACATTAACAGGATGAACAGGTTAGAAGTGATTTGTCACTCGCCCTGACTCTGTCCTCGACCACTGAAGGAACCTCTAAAAGCTTCAGGTCCGCCTCTGCTGTCAGAATAGTGTTTCTCTCTGTAATTTGTGTCACTTAGCAATCAGGTAAAACATCTTAGCAGTAGTAATAATAGTTATTGATGCCACAGTGAAGTTATTGTTCGATATATTCAACTTCTATTTGGTCATGCTTAATGACACACGGATAGATGCACGATCAATAAATAAATAATAATTTCATCATGTTGATTTATATGAGGAGAGATTTCATTTGGATTGTTGTCAGTTCATTATGTTTCAGCTTGTTTTATCTGATGTGTTTTTGCAGAACTTGTATCCCTTTTTACTCATTTCATACTCATCAATCACATTTTTCACTATAATGACAATCATCAGTCTCTTCCAGTAATAATTCCACCATTTCTCATTTTATTTTGGTGTCTCTTGTTAATGATCAGCTGCTCAACAACCAGGAACAATATGCTACTGCCAACAAAACCTGTCAAGCAAGCGAGTTGAAAATTGGGAAGAAGTAAATGTTTCCTATCTAAACATTGACAGGTCCTAGTCCAGAGTGGCCATATACCCATGGTATATCTGGAGTGTGTGTCCTGTAAGGCCCAGTCCATCTACGAGGTCAGCCAGAACTCGTATGTCTACCTCAGAGGAACGTGCACCAACTGCCAGGGCTTGCATCGAGGGGTAAACACACGCACACCCACACCCTCACACACACATACATACTTACATACATAGACACACACAGGCAAACCCACACAGAGGTACAAACACACACTCCAAATTCAATTCTCTGTCTGGCAACAAAATGAGGTCACTGCACCACAGCAGTGACAGCGAAATCATGATTTCCAGATCCTTTCCTTCCGTCTCCTCCTCCTCCTCTTCCTCCTCCTCCTCCTCCTCCTCCTCCTCCTCCTCCTCCTCCTCCTCCTCCTCCTCCTCCTCCTCCTCCTCCTCCTTCTCTCTCCTTCTCTCCGCTATTCAGACTCTCACTGGGATTTGTGATGCAGGCAGCAGTGTGTGGGTGCGAGGATGAGGTCACTGTACAACTGGAGCCAGAGAGAATATAAATGGTCCTCAATAACACAGGGAAACAATTTGAACACTTGTTGAGTCACTGGGCAAATACAAGCTGACTGCACTCAGCTGTACTCTGACCTTTTCTTTTATATATATATATATATATATATATGTATATATATATATATATATAATTACACTGTAGTTCAGTTTCCATACTGCACAGGGGTAGTTTTTGAATCGTACGTCATCAGATAAGTACAAGAATTGAATCAGCTGGAACTGAAACGGCTATCTATACATAGTCTCCCTTTATTATAAGCTGAGCTCTGGGAACCTCCATCAGACACTGGGTAGTCTGCAATGTCTGAAACTTTAAATTAGAAAATAGGCACAACAATTACAGTGAGAAATGTACTCTGGGGGCTTCATAGTGCTGAGGCTGGTAGGTAATAACAAAATTTTTAGATTCATTTCTAAACTCCACTGGCCGCTAATGAAGAGAGGCCCACAGTGGAGTATTCCCTGAACGTTGTCTTGTTAGATGAGTATTATGAATAAAAATAATCTAATCATGAAGAACTTTCAAAAGATAAAATATGTCTGACCTGAGAAATTGAAAAAAAAAGCATCTTAATATGAATAGAAACATCCAAAGAACAGCATACAGCTTGTTAGTAGAGATTAAAGTTCGCAGTGACTTCTGTAGGGTCTTTTGAGCACTCCTGGGGTCAATTATTAAGACCTTTGTTTTATATTTTAACATTGTGAGATTTTGGGTTTTGTGCAGAGACTTAGATGAGCTTTGTTTAATCTGGACAAAGAGTGTAAAAATGGCAAGTAGTGGTTTTACGAGAGTTATGAGAAGTGACTTTCTGAGTGTTTTCATCACTGTGAGTATTTTATGCTGTTGACTGTGCTGTACTTCGAACTGAAACATGAGAGTCGTATCAGTTTTCTCATCTAACTCTCAATAGGAAAGCCATTACTATTCTTTCACAGATGTCTCATGCCCCATTATGTGCCGCTCATCCTCAACCTAATAACCCATTTTTCAAAACCCACTACCCAGAAAAAAAACACACTAAAATCATTAAGTCAGGTCAGTTGTAGTCTGCTTTTTGGACCCCATAAATCATTAATGTATCTAATGGGCGCTGCCTGTCACTGCTGGCTCCAAAAGTTTGGTCTGTATTAAACCCAACACAGTTAAGCAAACATCAAAACAAATTTAAAAAGGAACACAAGTTGTGATCATCTTTAATGAAAGCTTTTAGGCTGGCTAATTGCTGCTCATTTAATTTATTAATGCCTTTATACTTCTGAGGAAATCACCAAATGTAGCTTGCTTTTAGTAAAGTCTTTTCTCCCTCTGTCTCTCAGCGCTGGACTGCCATGACGCTGCAGAACGAGACTCTGGTCCTAGACTCCTCTTCCACCACCACAGGAAGTGACGGTATGAACCTGGTGCTGCGGCAGGGCGTCCTGCGCCACAAAGACTCCTACAACTTCACCCTGCATGTTACAGACGTCAGTCTGGACGGCGAGGGCGCCGCCTCCATCACTCTGCACCACAACACGCCCCCGGCTGGCGGGGAGTGTCACCTGACGGCCGGTGGAGAGGCGGGAGTGGAGTACGGGGACGGTGGCGGTAGAAGTCGGAGGATACGCACACTGCTGGACCGGGTGCACTTCAACTGCTCAGGTAGGAAGAAGGAAAGTGTGAGCGAATTTTCTGTTGTAGCATGCCACATATGGGTGTTACACAGGTCAAGCAGATGTCTTAAGGCCACTGTAGGTGTGTAGCATGAGGTGTTATCTTAGGTTGTGAGAGACCAGACTTCTCTCCTTAAGACATAGAGCAGCTTGTTTGTGTTTAGGAAAGCAGGCGCCATTCTGATCATTACTATGGTAACTGAGGATAGGATTGCTCGCTTCCTTGACACAACAGAGAAGTAATAACGTAGAAGCCTCGGACCACTGAGGGTAAACATATTTCACTGTTTGTAGACCAATTGGCAAAAAGTATTTATGGACATAGAGTAGTTGTGTCACTGTCCTCAGGGCATATAGATGAGCCAGGGAGGACAGCTTCTTCAAAATGGAGGCGGCATCATGTCATGACAAGTGTATTGATAGATCCTTCATTCTCCTTGATCAAGCTTCAGTAAAACTTCCAGTATAAGAATTTTGGACTCCTGTGCGTTGTCTCTCCTCTCTCTGAACTGACAGGCGAGACCTCACTCTCTCACACACCTGAACAACAATGTGCTTGTTTTGCTCTGATTCACACTTTTTGTTTCCAATATTTCATTTTGCTAAAATCAGCGTCTTAGTCTCTCTCACTTTCTTCCCTATAGGTTACAGTGACCTAGGGGTCTCAGAGACTCCTTTGCTCTACAGTTTGCTGGTAACACGCTGCAGAGAAGACTACTGTGAAGACTTCTGTGTGTACAAGGGCAGCAGCCCGGAGCACTCTGCCTTCTTGCCCCCAGGCTTCGGGTCAGCCCGTCATCGTGTATCCGTAACCATCACAGTGGAGGACCACCAGGGAGCTGCCATCACTGCCCTCAACGAGTAACAATTTTTTTAGACTACTCTGCTGTCCTAGACCACATCACATCCAAGTCCACACAAATACAAAGTTAGAGACACTATATTCAATAACAGAGTTTTGTGTTTGTGTCCAGGTCCATCGAAGTTGTGATGCCAGAGCGGCCCCTGGAGTACAGCAGCCTCCCCCATTGGCTATCTGAGCTGACAGACAGCAAACTCAAAAAGTTGTTGGAGCAGGGAGACTCCCAGAGGGTCCGAGAGTTATCATTGGCTCTTATTACAGTCCTAAATGAGGTAGGCCTAGCTACCCAATGGTGACCGATACATTTATCAGTCCAATCATTTATCAGTCAGTAACAAAATGAAATCTACTGACACTTCATTCTTCCAGTATGAGCAGACCAGGGAGACGGTGAGGGTGTCCCGAGATGAGCGCGCTTACCGAGTCAGAGTCCGCAGCAACATCACCAGAGCTCTGACCGCTCTAGACCTGACGACTGTGAACGACATCCAGCAGACCTCTGCTGCTTTGGCTCAGTGCACGGTGAGCAGGATGAGAGTGAGGCAAGGTGGGAAGGAAAGGAAAGATGGCCAGGAAGGAAACGAGAGAGAAGAATGCAAAGAATGAAGCTAGAACAGAAAGAAATAGCCAAGAAAGCAAACAAATGAGCGTTGGTGTGTGTCTTTTAGGCGGTGAGTCGAGAGTTCATCTGTGAGGAGTGTCAGAACAGCACCCTGAACAAGCTGGAGTCCATGCTCGAGATACTGCAAAGTGACACCAAACAGGGCACCGTCACTCCCACTCTGATAGCTGACAACATCCTGAACATCATGGGTAAGAAAGAGAGTTTGCTGCCTCTCTGTAAGCACACGAGCAATTACATCTTTCAGATTAGTAGACCTCGTAACAAGTAATTTAATCATGCATGTTTATTGCTAAGTGCATTCATTCTGCTGTTTATAACCAGATCACATACTTGGTTTAAAACCATAAAAGACCACAATAAACAAAGGCTTTAAATCAGTTAGTCTGTTTTGTTTTCAATTAAGTGTTTCATGTTCTTTGAAGTTATATTTATTTATTTATTTCTACCCAACATGTATTTGTTATCCACTTTGATATATTATTAAACCTTTCAGCTTCAGTGTGTAACAGATCCTTTAGCCTTATTCTCATGTGTGTTTTGTCTTATTTCATTTGAATTTGTCTGCAGCATTGTGAGCAAACTCAGTAGTTTAAATAAAGGTTTGGAATTAACAGAAAAAAAATAGTTAACCTCATCTCATATCCCCTCTCATCCCTTCAGGTGATCTGATCCATCAGGTCAGCCAGTCAGCATCCCAGTCTTACCTCCAGCCGGCCTACGTGGATTCCCCCTCAACTCCGTCCACCGACTTTTTTCACGGCACTAGTGAGGAGCAAGGAGGCACCCTGTTAGACCCCTCTCCCTCCTCGCTGGAACCACACCCTCTGCGAGTGGCGGCCAAGGCTTACAGCCTGTCTTCGGTCCTCATGCTGATCCTCATGCATGCCCGCGTCCTCAACGAGGAGCCGCTTGTGCTGAGGGGAGCCGAGATCGCCGCCACAGGAAAACTGGCAGACCCCCAGAGCCTGCTCTGTTACCATGACAACAACAGTTCAGGTGGGCTTGTGTAGTTAGTGTCTCATAAGGTAATGAAAGTCTCTGTTGGTGACTTTCAAGACCTCACATAAAAAGTTGTAAATTAAAAACAGGACTGTGCATCTGGTTAACCTTTATCACTGTTTAATCTTCCCCTTCTAGACTGCCAGCGTTTCTCCATCCCCCGAGCTTTCAACAACAGTCTTGGCAGAGCTGCTGCAGGAAACAGCATCATGCAGCTAATGTTTCAGGTAACATCAGAAAACATCTAACGTGATGGAAACTACTCAGTAGAAATTTCCTCTTCAGGTCGCTGTCAAAGAACTTGGCAGCTTGACAGTGCCAAAGTCTCCCCTCAGCACCACTCACAGAAATCACCTGGAGTGTGGAGTGGTCTGGGATTTAATGGCTTTTAGCCTTTTTCTGTTTTAGCCTCACTTGAACCAATCGAATTTTCTTCACTCTCCTCCCTCCTTTCTTTTTCTCATCAGGTGGAGTCAAACCCCTTCCCCTTCAACTACGTGCAGAACTACAGTGTTTCTACCGAGGTGGCGTCCATGGAGTTCCGCACTGAAAATGGCACCCAGATTCCCATCTCTGGACTGGATGACAGTCTCGCTATCACGGTTGCCATTAACAACGGAAGTAGTGGAGCAGAAGCAGGTCTTGAGGGTTCTGGTACTGGAGGGGTCCCCACAGCTGGAACTGTGAACATCAGCTACTGTGACTCCGTCTTCGTGAGGGTCCACACGGGTAACACCAACCGACAGGCGGGGGTGTTTGTGCAGCTCAACTTCACCTCTCTCGGCGGTGAGCTCTCGCATTCAGCTCGTACCTTCTCGCTTTTATTGATTTTACTGTTGCAAATGTGACGCTGCGATCGATAAAGATCCATATTGTGTTGCTCTCTCTATAATTGAACAGACATCTAATGTTAGTTTAGTGCCAGATTATAATATATAATTAGCCCAGTATTTAATTGCAGCATGAGAGATTAGCAGTGTAAATTTTGAATAGGCTTGCCAACATATAGCTATTATATGAGCCAAAAAAAGAGAGATTACATTATATAGCTGCAATGGCATGACAGGTACACAGAAGTTAAGCAGAACTCTTTGAACTCACTTGAATTATATAACTGCCCGGTTTGGTCATTTGGTAACACAGCATGGTTCCTAAGAGGTAAGTATGGACCTAATCAGTCTCTGTTTACACACAGTTTTATAGTTTGTGATTGCATTGATGCAGTTTCAATCTTCTCTTTATTTTTTTTCCTCCCCTTCTCCAGATAACGAAGAGAAAGTTGAGAGAGAGGAGGATGTGGAGGAGCCATACATCACAGCCTACCTTGATTCTCATGAACAACCCAATGAGTTCAACTGCACAGACAGCAAACGTATCACACTCAGTATGACTAGAGGGCAAGATCTTGACCACAAGAAATACACCTTCTTCCTTTCGCCAGAGTACGAGCACCGTGTTCATCCACTGCAGAATCAAACAGAATTATATACTATTGTTTGTAGCAACTGAGGGCCTGAGGTCAGGCTCCCAGGTTACAAACAGTTCAGTTTGTTTCTGTAAAATTCATCCCTGTCTTGTATCACACAGGTTGTACGACACCACTCTTGACTACTCTATCAACGTGAGCACGGCCTGCAGCCCCAGCTCTCGTCATGTGGGTGTTCGTCTTGAGGTCGGGGTGTTTGCCTTACTATGTCAGTACTTCAGCGAGAGTGAGAAGCAGTGGCGGACAGACGGCATGGTGCCCCTGGCAGAAACCAACGCGAGCAGAGCCGTTTGTCGCACCAGACATCTCACGGCCTTCGCTGCAGGCCTGTTTGTACCGTCCGACGCCGTCAGCTTTAAAGTCCCGGTCAGTATCACAAAACAAATGCTTTTTGTGCACACGCTTCAGATAAACACACACACTTAAACCATTTCTCTCATCCTTCAGGAGCGTACTGGTGCACCAAGCTTGGTTGTCCTGTTGGTGTGCGTGTTGGGTTTACTGAGCTATGTCGTAGCAGCAGCCATCTTGCACAAGTTGGACCAGCTGGATTTACGTCGGGCCGGTGTGGTTCCACTCTGCGGCCGTGACGGACTCTTTAAGTATGAGATCCAGGTCAAGACTGGCTGGAGCCGAGGGGCAGGTGAGTTAGGGAGGGAAACTCTATAAAAAAGTTTGTTTGTTAATATCTCAATGGAGATCCACAGTATTATATATACACTTAAGTTATATTAGCCTGAATATAGGCCTGAAAAGATGACCTTGATTGCTAAATGAAAGTAGACAGACATATTTATATATAATATAAGCAACATGATAACAAGACACAAATGTGTACAGACATAGAGAAACAGTCAATATAATAAGTCTCTTTCTGTCCCTCCAGGCACCACGGCTCATGTGGGAATCAGTTTATACGGGCGTGAGAGCCGCAGCGGACACCGGCATCTTGACAGCAGAGGAGCTTTCACGCGCAACGCTCTTGACATCTTTCATATTGCCACGGATACCAGCCTTGGCAGTGTCTGGAAAATCCGAATTTGGCATGACAACAAGGGTAATGATTCACATCCGCCAAAACGACAGAGAGCTGTGATCACAAAGTGTTCAACCAGCTGATGTTTGAACAAACTTCTTGTAACAATCATCTCTTGACCCTCTTCAGGTCTGTCTCCAGCATGGATGCTACAGTATGTCTTGGTCAAAGACTTGCAAACAGGAAGCAGCTACTACTTCCTGGCTGAGGAGTGGCTGTCCGTCGACAACGAGAGAACTGATGGACGGGTAGAGATTGAGGTGGAGGCCTCAGGTAAGAAACTACAACTAAATCGTCTGTAATCACAATGGCTGATGTCTGTTTGTTCATTTTGTCGTGTTACTTCTTGTTTCCTTCAGAGGAGGCTGTGCTTCGACAGCTGCCCCGCCTCCTGCGGTGTGAGCTACAAAGATCGCTGTGCGAGAGTCACCTGTGGCTGTCTCTGTGGGAGAGACCCCACCGCAGCCCTTTCACCCGCCTGCAGAGAGCCACGTGTTGCGCTGTGTTGCTGCAGTTCTTTCTATTGGCCAACACTCTGTGGTACAGCATTGTGGGCGACAACAGATACAGGTACAAGTCTTTTTTTCTGTCTTTGTGTCCACATTATCTACTGGTGATTTGTTCTGACATTTGAATGCCATCCTGTTCTGCAGCCCGCGGGCCGTTTCGAGTTACGCCTCATTAAATGGCGAGACGGTGGCGGCAGGTGTGGTGACCTGTCTGATCGTTTACCCTCTCTACCTGCTCGTCTTCACGCTGTTCAGAATGAGCCGCAGCAAGGTACCACGAACCTGCCCGAAACGATAACACAGTCAAGGCCAAACGTGAAGCTGAATATGTTCTCTTTGTGTCTGTGAATGTTAGTGTGTGTCTGTGGAGCAGGTGCCACCACAAGGGACGGACCAGGAGTCGGTGGAAATTGATGACTTCCTGGATAACTCCATGGCTGGAAGTTCCTTCCTCTTTTTTAATGGCGAGGTAGAGTCTCACTGGGAAAGACGGGGATAAGATATATAATCATGCCTGATATTCATATAGATGTATTCTTTTTAATTTATCATAAAATTAATATTAAATTAAAACAATCGCTGGCTGGTGATTGTTTAAGATAAAAATTAATGGTACATTCGAGCCAAGAAATGTTTAATGCTTTTCCCTTGTGAGATCATTAGTGTATCTCTGTCTTTCTTTCTCTCAATCTATCTATCTATGCATCCATCCCTCTCTGTTCCTCAGACTAACTCAGAGGAAACCAACGTGGATTTGCCTACTCCATCAACCAAAAGGTGAGTTAGTCCGTTGCCATGACAGTATTTATAGATAATGCATGACTTTACTTATTGGCCAGCTGTCAGACAACTTGGGGATAAGAGAGAATACAAGAATAAAGAGCATAAAAAATAAAAAGGGGGGGGGGGGGTAATTGAGAGTATTGAGTTCTATAAGAGACAGAAAAGATCAAAAGTGTTTTTATATTGGCGTCTCTTTGGTTTCTCTCATCACAAAACGACTCTAAATCCAAAAGCCATAGCTGCCTCAGCTTGCGTTCTTACAAGATCATTATCATTCCCTGAGAAGTTTGATTGTTTGGGTGGCTTTAAGAGAGAAACTGAACCATTGTCTGAAACATGTGTCACTGTGTACTTCAGCATGGAGAGTTGGGGCATGGCAGAGGAGGAGATGGAGGACAGGGATTGGCCGGACCTGTTGAGTGATGTGTCCGTGGTTGGAGGGGCTGGGCATGGTGCAGGGTTGCCCAGGCTGAAGAGGGGTCAGGGCAGCAGGCATCTGGGTGTCGACATGACCTTTAACCCCGACGAGGAGGAGGGCACTGATCAACGCAACAAGCATTTCACCTCCTCAGGTAACTACAGTAGGGAGGCTGTTAAACCAGTAACAATTACTCAGTTTATTGAGGATATAAAGCATTTGTTTCATTACACTGTCTGTGTGAAATGAGAGTTCAAACTGTTGCTTCTCACTCACAGACGAGGATCTGATCAAACACATCCTGACAGATGGACAGAACTTCTTCCCTCAGGCAGATGAAAGTGAGATGGCTGACCTGTAAGTTTGATCCCTGAACGAGAGATTTGATCATGTTTCACTGTGCTTGTGTGAAATTTAATGGACTTACCAGCTTTACTCGAAACATTTGTGGATTTACCCGGGATTTGTTTTATTTTCTTTGCCTGTGGTGTGTGTGTGTGTGTGTGTGTGTGGGTGTCAGGTCAAGCATTTTCGGAGATAAGACTGAAGTGATTCTCCTCCAGAAGCTGAATGAGCCTCTTCCTCTTGAATCTGTGAGAAGAGACCCACCAAAAACAGCTTTCACCTCAAATACAGGTGTGTATGTGTATGTGTGGAGACATCCTGTAAATATAAGTTTCAACTGCCAATTAAAATTAATTCTAGCACAAACATTTACCAAAAATCCCCTCAGAAATCGTTCTATTTTGATTTTGTAAAAAAAAGTTGAAATCCTAATACCTCCAGTAGCAATATAATATATTTATAATACATAAATTGGGATTAATGAATAGAAAATTGGAAAGAAGAATAAAACCAAACAAAATTCCGTTGATGGAAGATGAGCCAATTTAGCGAAAACATGAAACGTGTGATTTCTTTCCACATTGTACGCAATAAATGTAGATTATAAATATGTATGGGAAGTGATTGGAAACGTAATTGGTGCCAGAGCTTTTTTCTTTGTTGTTTGCACCCCTGATAAATACATTTAAAAAAGTGGTGTAGCATCCGATCAAATGTTTCAATTAAATACACAAAATAATAACCAATGATATTTTGCACAATTACTCCAAAACATACAAGTGAGTCCTCTGAAATGTAAGAGCAGTTCTGTAATTTCTTTAATTAATTTTTATACATTTTTTTCTGCTGCATTTGTTCAAGATTATTTTATCAAGCAAAATGACAGCAAGGTCGTCCAGTCGATTATAATTTGAATATAGGTGCAAAAACATCTTTCCTCTGCCAATTACCGGAATCTTGAAAACCATCACATCAAAAAAATCATTACAAAGAACTCCAAATTGGACTCAAAAGGGCATCCGAAAGTTGTTTTCCCTCATAGATCAATTATGTGTAAACTGTTCTGCTGTTGCTCTGCGTGCTTTGCTCTTTCGCTGGATTAGTGATTTTCTTTTTCTTTTAGGACTTTAAGACTTGTAACTCATTAGGTAAAGAGCAATGTTTAAAGATTTCTTTTAAAGAAGAAAGATGATTAATGAGTGAGACTGTGTTACTTTAATTCAGTAATGAGCCCAGTGCTAGCGGCTTTGTGTCTGGGTCATTATAGTTATGTTTTAATGTGACTATAACCATCATGTTTTCATTTTGGTGCCTGTATGTTTAATAAGCAAAACAAATCCTTTGTTGTCAGAGAGAGAAATAATTGAGCTTGACACTTGTCTCATCTTGTCTCAGTCTAAAGTTCGTTTAGACATGATTTATTCTTGGAACTTGATTGATATGTGAGAAATGTTATTCATTACATACGGCTTCATGGTTACTTGACAAGATTAGAACTTACTTAGGGAAGTGTCAAATGACCTTCAAAGCCTTCAGAAAAACTATTAAAATGCAAATTCTCTACAATTAAATAGTTAATACTTCAAATTAAAAAAATGATATACTCTTAGAGGTCTCAGTCTTTATGTTTGACTTTTTATTGCCTGATCATTGTTTTATCTCTGGGACCTTCATCTCCTCTCTGGTTCTTTCATTTCACTTTTCGTTATCAGTATTTCCTCTCACAAAATTGCTTTAAATCCCTCCATCCCCGGACCCTTCCTCTTCCTCTCCAGTTGTCACAGACGTGTGTCGTCCCAGACGGTTTCCTCCCTGGTGTGGACGTGCCGCCCTGTGGGGCAGCTGGGCGGGGATCGCTCTGGCCAGCAGTGTTTCCATTTGGGCGGGCCACGGGTTGAGTCAAAATGTGGCCATGATGTGGCTCATCTCCTGTTTTGCCAGTTTCCTGTGCTCCTGCCTGCTGTTGGAGCCAATTAAGGTACACGCAATGCACATTTCTTATTGGAGATGCTAGTTCATGTACAGTAACAACTTTATAAGTTGATATTGTGTTTAGAGCTTGTTGCGCTGCCCCCATGTGGCCAAAAAAAACATAGATTTAAAGGATCCAAATTTTTTTGGATCCTTGAAACACTAAAGATGATTTCAAAATGTGTGAAAGCTGAAAAGCAGACAGTTTGTTCTCAAATACACACCCAAAAGTTCTTCTGACTAAACTCCCATTTGGCTGCAGTTATGTTAACACTTCTCAATTTAGTTTTTCATATTTTCTCGAGTTTCAAAGCCCTAACGGCTCCGTCGCCCCGCCTGCTCTGTCCCACAGGTGTTTTGTGAGGCAGTTTACTACGCAGTATGTGTGCAACGTCTGCGTCCGGAGGACCAGGATGTGCTGGTGGAGTTCCCCCGGGTGGAGAGAGTGGTCCAACGGGTCCCCAGGGTGAGACCGCCACAAGGCTTTGCTCTGTCCCAGGCTCGACACCAAGCCCGCAAGGTCCACATGCTGCACACCATGCTGAAGGTGAGTCAGAAAGACATGAACACACAAGGTTAGAGACGTCTCTTCATCTTTACCATGTTGTTGTTGTTGTACGGCTCTATTTGTTAACCAAATTGTTGGCTCTGATTTTCAGAACTTCCTGGTTTACATGTTTTTCCTGTTGGTGGTCTTGCTTCTCAACTACTCTGACTCGGCCAAAGACACACACAGCCTGAGACTGCGCACTCAGCTGCAACGAGCACTACACACACCTGATTACCACAACATCAGCAGGTATACGCACACACACAGATAAATAAAAAAAGAAGATATTTTGGTGGTATAATCAAATCAATGAAACACATTAACTCAGACCTTTTGAGTTTAACATCTCAGTTTTCAAGAGTGACTCCTGCTTGTCTGCTTGCAGGACTTTTTAGGCAAACACAGTTTGAAATCATTAAGCCCCAGTTTTTCTCCCCTGTGTGCTTTTGAGACTTGAGCTGGGTGTGTTATTGTATTCAAACCAAAATAGAACAAGAGTGGAAAAAACTGGCTCAAGCAAACTGTGTCTATAACTCTTGTTTATTTAAAATAAAACACACCCAGAGTGTCTTTTAGTCATCCTGTGCGCACACTTTTTTTTGTCCACTGTAATGTTGCACATGACGAACACACAATGTATATGTTTTTTTCTAAATCTGCATTTTTTTTTTCTTGTAGCCGAGATGATATCCTGGTGTGGCTGAATGAGTCCCTGTTGCCACGGCTACTGGATGACTCTGCCCTCTTGAGAGACACAGGAAGTGTGTTACTCGGCACATTGAGGCTCCGTCAAATCCATGACACACAGGGTGAGATTGAAATGTGGTCACTGTCTTTACCTCTGCTGTGGCAGCTCAATATAAATAAACTCCAGTGATCTGACAGAGAACTTCGCTAACTTATTGAGTCTACTCTGAGCACATGAAAAATATATGTTTTTGGAGATTGGATTTTTCTCTGTTTCTCTTCGTCTTTCAATAATATTGAGTTTTCTGCAGGTACTCCAGTGGACATTATTATTACCATTTCTGGACATCTGCTTGCTGAACTTATTATTACTTATTATATACATATTTGGCTTGATTCCTCTGGGAGAAGTTATAAATTAATGCAATTTAATTTTCAATTTGATCTTGTTAAAACTTGACTTTGTTCCACTTGCAGGTGATTCCAGGACAGGAGACAGTATCTGGGGAAAGGGTTGGGTTACATCTCCAGTTAAAGGTGCTGAGAACTTCACTGCTTTCGGAGCTCGCGACACAAACTGGTAAGGAGAGCTTTGAAAACCTGCCTCAGTTAACTTGTAGGTCAGATTGAGTATCTGTTTAACATTTGGTTGTCATTAATATGTCTATGTTTCTCCTCTGTGTCTACTCCCTCTTGTCTTTCTAGGGTGTGGCGTTTAGGTCAGGTGGGGGGGACTAACAGCAGAGATGTTGTGCACCAGCTGAACAGAAGCCTGGTGGAGGCGTCTTCCTCCTTACAGCAGCTGCAGCAGCTGCACTGGCTCGACTACAGGTAGTGAACATGGGAAGACAGGATAGAAAACAGTAGAAAAACCTCCTAAAAACATCCCATTGCATTGCCAGAAAATAAATACATAGCAGGTCAAGGCAATAAAATCAATAAAAACTGTATTATCTAGTATTTTTGTCCCCTTTCACCCCAGGCATTAAAGTTTATGTAAGTTTACTTTTTGTGTTTTAAAAGAGGAGTTTACTCACTGATCTCACTCGCCAGTGTGTTCCAAAGTCAAGGGGCCAGATGCAAGGGAGTAGAAATCAATGTGCATGTGCACACCATTTCACAATAATAAAATAAAACAGAATTATGCATACTCGTGGCCTTAAAAATCTGGAGTGGAGTTTGATTCTCCCTGAAGTGCAGTTTGTCTTGCAGCCTGCAGTTGTCAAAAAGTTGCACATGAAAACATTCAAATAAAAGCTAGAAAACAATCCAGTAAAGAATGTGCTAAGAATGTGGGCCGTCTTTCAGCAATTGTTCTGAGAGTAATAACGGATGGGATAAACAAAACCTTAATCCTGTTACCACATTTGGTATTAGGTTGCAAATGTTCAGAGGGGAGCAACTGAAAAGTCAATAAAAAGTGTGGTGGAGGTCTCTAACGGCACACTTAACTGTGTGTTTTAAACAAAACTGAGTTAGTTATCTCTCATATGAAATGAAACTTCCTGTGATAGAAACATCTCATCTTAAATAAGATCAATAAAATATTAAAGTTGCTTCCAAAACAGAGAGGTAACCAAAACAGGAAGTGAAATATCTCGACTCCTGATCTTATCACAGTCCATTAAGTGTGTATTTGTTTGTTTGTGTGTGTGTGTGTGTGTGTGTGTGTGTGTGTGTGTGTGTGTGTGTGTGTGTGTGTGTGTGTGTGTGCGTTCACAGAACCCGTGCTGTGTTTTTGGAGTTCTCGCTCTACAACATCAACACAAACCTCCTGGCGGTCTTCTCCTTCCTGTTTGAGTTTCCAGTTTCTGAGCGTGCCCAGTCCAGCTTTGAGCTCCTTGTCATAAGTCTTTGGCCGATCACAGGCCTGGACCTGCAGCTCCTTCTCATGGTAAGCCCTCTGACACCATCAAAAATACAAAATCTGCCGACCTCCCACACCTGAATCCTTTCCCCAGTCCTTGGCGTTGTTACGTTGGCGACTAACCATTTTAGCGTTGTGGTTTCCTGTTTTCCAGATTGTTCTCCTCGCCCTGGTGTTGTATTTCCTGGTGCGGGGGATCTTGGGCTTCATCAGAGAAGGTTATGTGTACTTGCTGTCAGCCTGGAGGCTCCTGGGCATATGCAAACTGGCTCTGGCGGCGTCTGTGTGTGGGCTGCACCTGAGCCGCTGCACCATGGCCACGCGGCAGTGGGCGTCGCACCTGAAGCACCCGCGGGACACTTTCACAGACTTCTACCCCCTTGCCAGACAGAGTCAGATGTACACAGTCATGTCCGCCTTACTGCTGTTCATACTGGTGCTCAAGGTAAAAGGGAAAGGCCAAGGGAAGCAAAGCTAACTCTAATTATATCTTGTTTTTCCACAATTTTCATTTATTTTTTTAGTTGTCGACTACATTATTAAGCTTTTTTGACAATTAAACTATATATTTGTGACCCAAAGATTTACTTATTCAGAAAGAACAAATGACCTTAAAGCTGAGTGCCACAGAGAGGGTAGTTATTTTTTTCATGTGATTAGGTGGTACTAAGGAAAATAGCTGCATTCTTATAAACACTAACTTCCTAGTTCAACCTATAGTACTTGCTGTAGATGTGTGCACGATCCCAGTGAACCCCTAAATTGTTCCCAATGTGTATAGATCATGTAAAATGCAAGTATTTGGACAAAGGTATCAAATTAATAAATGTAACAGCTGGTGATCTTGCTCCTCTGGTGGTAAAAATATGGTCCATGTTGTAATAAACTGAAAAACTGAAAAACATGTTCTCCCTCTCTCTCTCTATCTGGTCATCCAGGCATCCCACCAGTTGCGGTTTCTCCGAGAGTGGGCTGTGTTTGGCAGAGCTCTGCGGCGCTCAGTCTGGGAGCTGCTGGGAGTCTCCCTGGCCTTACTGCTGTTGGTGCTGGCTTACTCACACACAGGACACCTGGTCAGACTTTTTCTCTTGTCTGTTCCTTCTGTTCGTCTCTCGCTGAGCCTCTCCCACACACAACATAATGTAAACATTAATATAATACACAATGTGCAAGTACCAAACCTCATCCAGCCCACGTTTTGCTTCAGTCTGTCCAGTAAGTGTTTCATTGTCGTGCTTACTTCTTCACAATCAATGACAAACAGCAATGAGCCTTCACTTTAGCGGTGACAGTATGACAACATCCATCCATCATCTGTAACCGCGTATTCTCATCAGGGTCATGGTGGGGCTGGAGCCTATCCCAGCTGATTTAGGGCGAGAGGCGGGGTACACCCTGGACAAGTTGCCAGCTCATCACAGAGACAAACAACCATTCACACTCACATTTACACCTACGGGCAATTAAGAGTCACCATGTAACCTATGAAGTGCATGTCTTTGGACTGTGGGAGGAAGCCGGAGTACCCGGAGAGAACCCACACAGACACGGGGAGAACATGCAAACTCCACACAGAAAGGGCCCAGCCGAGGTTCAAACCAAGAACCTTCTTGCTGTGAGGCGACAGTGCTAACTGCACCACTGTACCACAGTATGACAACATACCTGAGTAATTTTGAGGATAAAATATATAATGCCAGAGAAAGATTACAGAACACATTATTTACTATTCACCAGAGAGCCTTCCCTCTTTTCCACAGTTCTCCACTAGAATTTGCCTCAAGGTCATGACTGATGGTTATTTTAAGTAGAAATGTGAGAAACCTTGTTTCAAAAAGTAGCCTTGATCCATTAGACCACATCTGTAACCTATTTCCAAACTTAACTTTGCAAAACACAGCTCTAACCAGCAGCTTTAAAACCAGAGCAACAAATACTGGAGCTTTACGTCATCGGGTTAAAATTTCACTTTGGACAACGCTTTTTTTCCCCCTTTTTTTTCACAGCATTTATACATCACTTTGAGGAGAAGAGACAAACAGACACAAACATAACACATCTCTTTTTTTGTCACAAATTCTCTTTCTTTCTTTCTTTCTTTCTTTCTTTGGAATGTGAGTTTCAGATAAGCTAGTCAACATCTTGTGGCTATTAGAGATGGATTGTGTCTTCCATTTAAAAACTCTCAAAAGTAAATTTGGATATTGAAATGACAGAATTATGTATTATATTCCAGAGTATGATTCTGCTACTGTATATTTCGACCCAGATGAACACACAAAGCAATAAAATAAGCTGACCAACAACGGCTTTCACTTTTTTTGATTTGTCCAGTGTTCCCTGTGTTTTAAACTTTTCTTCCTCTGTCTCCTTCACTCCAGCTCTTCCACTCTGTACTGGACGGCTACGGCAGTGTGAGCTCTGCTTGTCTGTCTTTGTTGGGTGCCGGCGGACGTGGTCTGCTATCATGGCGTCCTAGCTGGACCACCACGGGTCCCTCTAGCACCATCTCCTCGCTGGTGTTCCACGCGAGCTTCGCGATACTTCGGCTGGTGTTGCTGTGGTTGGTTACTTCTGTGTTACTGAGAAACTATCGGCGCGCACGGGCAGAGCTGTACCGTCCTGCTGTGGATCTCCAAGACTACGAGATGGTTGAGCTGTTCCTCAGACGACTCAAAATGTGGATGGGACTCAGCAGGGCCAAGGAGGTACATATCCTGTTTCATATCTACCTGTTCAGGGAAGAAACTCAATAGTTTTATCTAGTCTTTTTGAAATCTACTCTTTTGTCCTCTTTCATCCTCAGTTTCGTCATAAGGTGCGTTTCGAGGGTATGGAGCTCCCACCGTCTCGTTCATCCTCCACCAGCGACTGCAAGTCCCTGTGCTTGCCACCGCTGGACGGTCCCGACTCGCCTCCCACCCCAGACAGTGTTGATGCGGGCTCTGAGGCCTCGTGGCGTCCAGCCTCCTCCAGCCCTTGCAGCCTGACAGAAGCCCCGGGGATCGGCCTGGGACTCGGGCTGGGCCTGGGTTTGGGGCTCGGTCCAGGAGTGGTGATGGGTAGTACCAGCTGGAGGGAGAGAGCAGAGACTGAAGCCTCTCTGAGGAGGCTCCTCCCCACCCTTGACGCCCTGCTGCAACAGCTTGACCGTGTCACCATGGCAACAGAAGATCTGTACCACATTGAGTGCAGACTGGAGCGAGCCCAGAGGAAAAGGAGGCGTAGAGGGAGGGAGAGAGGAGGTGGTGGTCAGGGAGGGAGGAGCGAGGGAGGACAGAGAGCGAAGGGGGAGGACAAGGACTCTGCTGGATGGAGAGAACGAAAGAGTGGCAAAGAAAAACACAAAGGGAGCAAAAAGGGGAAAAAGACGGATAGAAGTGAACTTCCAAAGGATTCTGGAAACACTGTTGCCAACCCCAGAAAGACTCCAGCAGCTACACCTGTTCCTTTTTTAAAGCCCAGACCAACTTCTGCCACTACACACACGCCTGCTCCTCAATCATCAGCCAAACCTTCAGTCAGTGCACCTCCACCTACACCAGTCACAGATAAATCTGCCCCTGACTCATCCTCTCTCCCTTTCTCATCAGTAAACACTCCATCTTCCCACATCCCACTGCCCAAAACACCCACTGCACCTCCATGTACCCCTGCGCTTACCCCTTCCGTGCCATCTACCCCTGCCACTACACCCATTAGCCGGGATTGGGACCCGCCAACAGAGAGAGAGACCCTCCCTTCCTCCAGCTTGTTCAACCACCCAGCTCACACTACCACCATTCCTACACGCAAGCGAAAACGCAAACCTCCACCCCTCAAGAACAAGGTGCATCCCAACCTAGACAGGCACGGCCCTGGACACCCCAAATCCTGAAGGACTCTGGAAAGATGGACAAACACAAGTGAAAGTTGGAGCAAAAGAATGCGAGAGTAAATGTTGGGTTAAGGACGAGAGGAGGACGGGGCCAGCTGGTTTTGTCCCCAGGTGCCCCTCTCTAAACCCAGGGAAAGGAGAGAAAACAATAGATGGGAAAGTAAGAGAAACAAGCACAGGAAGGAAACAAGAAGAATCACAGAGACGATCAGTTTGGGGTTTTGAAAGATGAACAGAAAGCAATAAAATGAGACTTTGCAGGTTTATAAGCAGTGATCCGTCCAAAGCCCCGTTCAGTTCTCTCAGAAACAAGGTGCAGGCCACCAGATGCTAACTGAGCTGGTTTAGTCAGCCACGTAAACGTCAACATTGAAAATATTGAATAACATTGAAATACTCCTATTCTTTATTTCCCCCAGACTAAAACTGATCCCGCGTGACCCTGGAGGTCACGTGGGGTCACTGACAAGAGCACATGAACGTGCTCACCTGAGGACTTAACCAACTGAAAGCAGACAATGCAATCAGTCTTTTTGTGTATCTCAGAAAAATTGTGTCCATTTCTCAGTTATTGTTGTCTGTCTACATATTTTTATATTTTATATTTCGGTCACCATGGGTACTTTTTGTGGCCTGTCTGAAAATAATCATGTTTTTTTTTGTTTTTTGTTTTTTTGTTTTTTTTATGGATCCACAGATATACGCACACGCAGGTACACACATGCATAGAAAACACTGTAGGTACAGACACGCTAATGTGCCGCACACTTCAGCCCACTGAGGTACAAAAGAAAACAAAATCAAGCATACACACACACACACACACACACACACACACACACACAAGGTTGTTGGGATCCCAGCAGCCTGTTCTTCAGGGTGCAGATATATAAAGTCTAGTATGGAGAAATTAAAACGATACAAGGAGCGACATGAAAGAGGTTAGCAAGTGGTAGTAGCACAGAACAAAGTAGCGTAGGAGTGTTAGCATGAAGAGTGAAAGACAAAGAAGAAGGATGAAGATGGTGCTCAGTGGAGAAGTTTGGTTGTAGATAAAAGTTGAGTAAGGATTTGGCTTTTGCTTATTCAGTACCAAACAGTCACATGAAGTTCTCCCATCATAAAGCTATAATGACTCCCAGTCTGATTTTCAAGATGTATTTTTTAATGTGTTGTGTTCAATATGGTTGTGATTTAAAAGCACTTTTTGTTCTGATTGTTGCAGATTGTTTCTTGGTGAGGTGTGGTGTAAAGTAATAAGCTTGGTGTCCAAACCAATAGAGAAAGCTTCACTCATACTGTATCTTAACTATAAACATTGCCAAAGCTTTTGCATCATTTATGCATTCCAAGTTTTTTTTTTTTTTTTTACCATGTCAAGTAATTCATTCATTAATTTTGTACTTAGCACTTTATTTCCTAACGGAGCTGATATCCAATGCCATGTGTCAAGTTTTCATTTCATATCTTAACAGTTACATTATAGAAGCGTCCTAATAAGTATTATCAAGGTGTTGAAGCCATAGCTAGTAGTTGTGTTGTTGTTATTTTATGTCTTATTTTGATCAACTTACGTACTTCCTGTGTCCAGTGGGCAGATCTCAGGGAACCCACCTTTTTTTCCCCAAAACCTAGAAAAACAACCAGGAAAACCAAAACTGGGGCAAAGTAGGTGCTTTTAATAATCTAAGGAAATTTTATATTTTGTGGTTAAATCATTCCACTGACTTTGACTTTCAGCCCGTTTTAGACCTCAGTTTCGTTCTCCTCACAGCCAAAAACTTGTGTCGGCGATATGGATATGAAAAAGTGCTGATGTTTCAGAGGTACTTTCGGGCATACCAAAGAAGCCCTTTTTCCTCTCTCTTCCACTCAAACTCCACCATTACACAACAAAAAAAGGCCCCACTTCATCTGTGTGTGTATGTTTCTGTATATATTGGTGCTTTGTGGTGTATATATTTTTGCTTTTCACGATCAGTATTGTTTGTTTGCTTCAGTGACATAAGCATAGGTCAAGCACTGGTGTTGCAAACCCCCCCTCACACACAGTTTCTTACATTTCTCCAGTCTAACTGAAGCACTACAGCCAAAGCTATCAATCTATTTAATACAAATCTTTGTTCACAATATGCCACTTACAAACCACAGGAGGTTCAGCAGTCAACAGTTAACGCCTCCACTAGCCTTCATATCTCTGCTCTGTGTATAGTGTGTTAACAAGATAGTGCCAAAGCCTTCTTGTCCTCTAGCTGTCTCGTTTGTGTGGTCGATGCATTTTGGTTTTACAAATTCGTCTTTGAAACATTTGTCTACGCTCTTCTTTGTATCTCATCTGTATTTTGCAGTGTAGCACTTCTCCTGCTTTTGCACTTGACAAAGTCAAATAAAGAGTTTGACAGCTGAACTGTGCATAATGAAATGGTTCTTGTGTCCAGTGTTCAAACAGTCAAATCAAACAGTATAATGGTCATTCTCTATGCCTTTGCTATAGGTGTATAAATATATATATACACACACACACACACACACACACACACACACACACACACTACCGGTCAAAAGTTTTAGAACACCCTAATTTTTCCAGTTATTTATTGCAATTCAAGTCGTGCAAGTCCAATGAATAGCTTGAAATGGTACAAAGGTAAGTACTGAACAGCCAGAGGTTAAAAAAAAAGGTTTGGTTACCCAAAACTGAAAAATATTGTACATTTCAGAATTATACAAATAGGCCTTTTTCAGGGAACACGAAGTGGGTTAACAATTTAAAGCTGTTCTGCAGCAATGAAGGTTGAATCAGCCTTGAAAGCTGGCGCTACTAATTCCAGTAGGTGTTCCAACTTTTCATGACTACTTACAACCCCCTCTGTCTGCATAAAAGCAGTGTTGCAACACACTGTGGTACCAGACCGTCATGAGCATCAGGTGAACAGTATTGTACTGCAGAAAGTAGTGTGTTGCTACAAAAATGGCGAGAAAAAGGCAATTAACAATGGAAGAGAGACAGACCATCATAACGCTTAAAAATGTAGGTCTTTCATACAGGGAAATTGCAAAGAAAGTCAAGGTGTCAGTGAGTACAGTTTTCTTCACCATCAAAAGGCACTCAGAAACTGAGGGAAACTCTGACAGGAAGCGGTCTGGCAGACCCAAAGCCACAACTGAATCAGAGGACAAGTTTCTGAGAGTTAACAGCTTGTGTGATAGGCGGCTCACAGGACAACAGCTTCAAGCACAGCTTAATAGTGGTCGTAGTAAGCAAGTCTCAGTTTCAGCTGTGAAGAGAAGACTTTGAGCTGCAGGTTTGACAGGACGAGTTGCAGCAAGAAAGCCATTGCTAAGATGTCAGAATAAGAGAAAGAGGCTCTCCTGGGCCATGAAACACCACCATTGGACTACTGAAGACTGGAAGAAGGTATTATGGACTGATGAATCAAAATTTCAAATCTTCGGTTCATCACGCAGGATCTTTGTACACCGTCGAGTAGGCGAGAGGATGGTTCCACAGTGTGTGACATCAACTGTCAAACATGGAGGAGGAAGTGTGATGGTCTGGGGCTGTTTTGCTGGATCCAGGGTCGGTGACTTGTACAGAGTGAGCAGCATTCTGAACCAAAATGGCTACCGCAGCATTCTGCAGCGCCATGCAATACCCTCTGGTATGCGCCTAGTTGGTCAGAGGTTCATCCCACAACAAGATAATGACCCAAAACACAAGTCCAAGCTATGCCAAAACTACCTCAGGAAAAAAGAACAAGATGGTAAGCTTGAAAACATGGAGTGGCCAGCACAGTCTCCAGACTTAAACCCCATTGAGCTGGTTTGGGATGAACTGGACAGAAGAGTGAAAGCCAAGCAACCTACAAGTGCCACACATTTATGGGAACTTCTGCAAGTCAACAGACTTGGGAAGAACTTTCTGAAGAATATTTGATTTCTATTGTAGAAAGAATGCCATGAGTGTGTTCAGCTGTTATATTTGATGAGTCAAAAGTTTAGAATACATTTTGGTCTATAAATTGATTCCATGATTTCTTTTTCAACTCAAGTTGCTTATTTGTTCTATGCTTTCATTTCAGAGTGCAATGACACAATAAACTGAATAATTTTCAGTAAAAAACTGGAAAAAGTGTGGTGTTCTAAAACTTTTGACCGGTAGTGTATATAGCGACCATATATATGGTCTGCAATCGAGCCGTCGCTCAAAGAGCACAAACACAAAAGCTTTTTCGTGTTCACTTTTTATTCCACACACATATTTACACACAAACACACCCTGCTCTCAAATGTAGTGTTCTGTACAACTTTAGTCATCTCACGTTGCACATCAGAAACATTTTGATTAGACCTTAAAAGTGCAAAGCATTAGCATTTCAAAAATCTTTGAAAAATATGCAGAAATTACCGTCTTCACGTATCAATACTTCATCACAAAATAAGCCTTTATAATACCATGAAGCTCGTAGGTTTTCCAATACAAAGTCCCGATTGGTTCTAAGTCATGTTGACTTCTCCCACGCAGAGAGGTGAAAGTAAACTCACCTCCGCTCTAAGGCAGGTGTGTGCATGTCTGCGTGTGTGTGTCTGTGTTTGTCTGCTCAAACAAAATCGGTGAAATCATCCACTGTTGACACAAGTCTTTTCCTCTGCCCAGAGGTTTCTGGATTTGCTGCTGGAGTGCTCTGCTGAAACGACTTGTTCTGCTGGGTGTGTCCCTGGGTCAGCGATATGCCGGGGGTCGAGCGAGACTGAATGTCCTCCTGGGCCTGAGCCAGAGCACAGAGACGGCAAGGATGGATGAAATTTATGAGGGGAAATTGAAAAATAGCATGAAGTGATGAAGGAGAATCATTTATTTCTTTGTCTGCTTTTCTTACCCTGGTCCTGATCCTCTTAATGTGCCGTAATCTGGCCAGCCACTTCGAGGCATAAGCATCAGAGGGATTGGCTCTGTACTGATGCACCAAAGAGGCCATCTGCGGGTAGACAAAGAGGAGTGAAGTGTGTGTGTGTGTGTGTGTGTGTGTGTGTGTGTGTGACGAGGTGTGAGAGGAAGAGATAAGGGGAAAACTTACATTTGCATGCAGAGCCATCTGTCTGACTAAGAGTGGAAGGTTGCGGTCTGAAACAATTTTTGCCACTGTTGTGTCTACCAACCCCTCGAGGTCTGAAAGAGCAAGAGAAATAAGAAGAGTTAAATAGTGACACGGAACGAGACCAGAAAAAACACAGACATCAACTCACCTTTGCGGCATTGTAGGGTGACCAGGTTACATTCATAATCCAGTGGTTTTATAATGACTTCAACAAAGTTGAACTGACCCTAATGGGAGGATAGCATAAGTAAGTATACTGCAGATTTCACACACTGACAATGCATGCGTATGTGTGTGCGCGTACCTTAATGGTGCCCAGTTTGTACTCCTCTCCAGAGTCATTGTACACCACCATAACAAAATCGTTACCGATGTGACGCTTCTTGTTGCAGCAGCCCTTGTCGCTCTCCCTGTTTGGCATCAGTGTGGCTATGTGGAAGATAGCTGCAGAGACACGATCGCATTAATAATAAGCATGCTGGCCGTGGAAAAGTTTATTAAATTAGCATAAATGAGACACTTTTCCCCTCGGACACGTGCTCACCCTGCATGATATCATCATGCCAGCAGTAGGTGAACTCTCCGTCGTCTCCGTACTGGTCGAGTCCTCCGAGAAAGATCTGGTCAGGGTCGCAGTCTTTCAGATGGATTAATTTGCCCAGGCCCGTTAGGA
Source organism: Argyrosomus regius (assembly GCA_946959425.1). Taxonomy (NCBI): domain Eukaryota; kingdom Metazoa; phylum Chordata; class Actinopteri; family Sciaenidae; genus Argyrosomus; species Argyrosomus regius. The sequence continues at coordinate 23,283,092 of OX336883.1, forward strand.
AGGCAGCGTATCTGTTTGAACCGTACTCATTTGACAGGATGGCGACCTCATTACTAACCTGAAGAGAGTGGAGAGGATGAAGTCAGAAAGTATAGGAATAATTTGTCTGCAATATTCAATATAGGCAGCACTCAGTCGTGCTCTCACCTGACCAGCTCCTACAAACACCACTCCGATCTTATGGGTGTCATAAGGAGGCATCTGGTCCAGAACCTTCACAGCACGGTCAATCACCTACCACAGAGGATAAACACTATAAACAACGGCGTATAAAACCCACGGGTGCAGTTTCCACGTCAGCCAGAAGTCAACCGACCTGAGTTTTGGGCAGCAGCAGCGGCTTGTTGGCTTCATTTCCAAAGAAAGGTGAGTGGTAGAGCTGGAGGAACACAAAGCTAGTGGAGACGAAATAAGTAGACAGTGTCAGACACAAGAAGAGAAATAAAGGTTATAACCCACGAGATATTTAAAACACAGATCACAGATGTGTGATCCACAGGCATCACACTCATAAATATCTACATGTTATTAAAATACAAATCAAGAAATGTAATAAAAATATGAGCAAACACAGAGCTACGTTTAGATTAGATTTAGATATTGCATTCCAGGTTTTAGAAAGCACTTGATAATCTCTCTCCCTTTCAGATCACCTCAAACAAACAATCTTTCTATTTCAACCTGGGTTGTAATTAAAATTCTTCACTGGCAGGCTGCCACTTTATATTACAGCAGTGGAGCTGACATTAGCTTGCAGAGTTAGGATGATACATTGCGTCACTTATTTGGCAGAAAGAGGCTGCAGTAGTACCTAGGGCTCAGTCCAGAGATCTTCTCAGTGTTACTGGGTCCGGGTCGACTGTGGTACGAGTCCCTCTCGGTCCTCCTCTCCCTCCTGGAGGAGGGGGCGGATACAGAGATGGTGTGACCACGGGGTCGGTGACCTCCGCCTGGGGAGATAGGTCCAGGTTGCGCCGGTGCTGCTGGAAACTCCAACCTCAACCTTGCTCCTCCACTCTGAGATGACACTACACCTGGGCCTTCACCCCCTTGACTCTGACCTCCAACCCCATTAACGTCCCCTCCTGCGCTTCCCTCCACCTTCTCTTTCTCAAAAGTAGGCTGCTGGGGCTGAGGCTTGCCGTCTGAAGGCGCTCTGGGCCACGACGTGTCTCCTGGAGCAGTCTCAGACTCCATAGCGGCCTTGGAGAAGGCTTCAGGTAAGGTTTGGAGCTCAGGGGAGGAGCTGGACTTGTTCAGTCCGTGACCCTGGGACTGAGTGTGGGTCTGGAAGGGAAGTTCAGGCCCTTGGCTGCCTGGGGTGGATGGGCCTTGAGTGGGCTGATCAATGGGAATAGCTCCTTCACTCACTTCCTCCAGTGTTGATTTTTCATCATCCTGACTGGAGGTGGAGGAGGACTGAAGGAGAAGGATTAAAAGATTAAAAAGAAGCTGACTTATAAAAGATCAGAATTCACCAGAGTACACCAACTACCCACCCTGCTGAGTGTTCCGGGCGGTGGGGTCTTTGTGAACTTATCCGCAGACATAAAGATGGGATCAGAGGGCATTGGCTCAAACTCTTCACTCTCCAGCCAATCAGATGGGGTGTTTGCAGCAGCGACCCCTGACCCCTCCTCCAGCACCACTACAGAGTCTACAGCAGGACACAGCAACAACCACGTGGATTACAGGTGGCAACATACACAAACTGAAGTAACCCCACCCACCCACACACACACACACACACACAGCATTGTCCACGATTAGTTAGACATAAAAGCATACAGAGGTGTAAGACCCCCAAAACAAACATCAACACTTCCATTACAGCTGTCAGTAGTAATTTTGACACCTCACACACATTCTTTATTTAAGTTCATAATAAGTGAAATGAATCATGGTTCACGTTGATTGAACAAACTCAAAGGCAGTTGGGTAGACACACACGTGAACAGATTAAGATCACGACCTTCAGGTAAATCCAACCTACAAACACTGAGATCAGAGACAAAGACAAAGATCAATGCAGCAGGCAGCTTCTATCCATCACTGCTTCATCTACTTGATTTTTCCAGTCAGGACGCATGCATCTGTTTGGCTGGTTTTGCTGGTTATCTCGGCCCAAACACACCGCAGCTACTGCAACAGCAGCCCAGACCAGGCCCTCCAAGTCCTGCACCTCCCAAATAACACTCTCCCAACACTCAGAGGAGGAGGAGGAGAAGAAGGAGAAGGAGAAGGAGAAGAAGAAGAAGGAGAGGAGGAGGAGGAGGAGGAGGAGGAGGAGGAGAAAAAGAAGGAGAAAAAGAAGGAAAAGAAGCAATCATGTGTCTTTGACACTTGAGTGTCATAACTTGCACTGTAAATTTCTTGATCGCCCCACTGGTCTACCAGTAAGGCAAGGAAGAGCATATTAGTTGGATGAGGTCTGGGCTTTCCTGTTGACAACATCGGAAGGTCAAAGGTTAAAAAGGTCAACCTGGGAGTATATTTCAGTGACAACAAAGTTAGAGAAGATGATTAGAAAGGGAAAACAGATCACGGAAGGCGTCAAAAAATAAATCATGATCCATCTTTCGGCGTCATTGGACTGACTGATCCAAGTGCAGGCACGCTGTCAGCATCGCTTGGCGAGGACCCTCCCTCCCGTGTTAATAGAGGACTGATGGGTAAAAGCAGGAACACTGAATTCCTTCACTTGCACAGGTTTTGAGTACAAAACAGCAGGTCTTAAGCACAACTGAGTTATCTGACAGGTTTGCAGGAGAGGGATGCAAAATGGACAAAGAAATTCTCTCACTTACAATTAAATGAAAAGATCAACATTACGGAAAACACACTTATTTACTTGAGATAGATGAAATGAAAAAATGGATTCAACTCTCTGGTAACATGAGTCTCAGTGTGTTTGCCTAGCAACACTTAAAAAAGTCACTGCTCCCGCTGTTAAATATGAAGCTGGAGCCAGGAAAGAGTTAGCATAGCATAGCCTAGCATAGCCTAGCATGGCAGTAAACATGCAATGAAATGTATGTTAAGTTTTTGTACAAACAAGATTTAATTAGTGAGTTTTAGAGGACCAGGTAAGCTGATTTTGTTATCTTTGGACAGAGCTAGGCTAGCTGTTTCCACCCGTTAACCAATGCTAAGCTAACCAACTGCTGATTCCAGCTTCATATTGAATGGGAGAGGGAGAGGGATATCTATCATCTCATCCCATCAAAAAATGATGATGGAATGAGCATATTTCCCAAAATGTCAAACTATTTATTAGGGAAACATTATTTCCTACACTGTTAATAGCAGGTAGGAGATTTCTCTGACAACATTTCTAACTTACAGTAAAGGGGATATCATAAAAGCCATGTGATGATCAGATATCATTTCCAGTTTGTGCTGGCAGACCACTGCATTGTGCAAGTGAGGAGAAATACACTACACCAGGTGTTTTCTGGAGGGGGGGGTGTGGGGGCACACATGTGGTGGACGGTACCTGCCCAGGAAATGCTCCTGTGCAACCTGCCAGGGGCTGGAGGGCCTGGGGGGGCAGAGCCCGAACCCAGAGACCAGAGAGAGCCGCCCACTGCAGGCGGGACGCAGCGACAGGTCGGTGGCACATGACGCCACATAACACACCGCGGCCCAATCACAAAACCAGCATGGTGGTGAGGATGAAAAAAAAAAAAAAACATGAAAACACACTAATGAGAACATAGGGGAAAAAATCTCAAAGGCAATGAGAAAAATGTTGAAAGGGAGAGTGGAGAAAAAAGATGAGCTCATGAAGTTTAAGAAAGAGTAAATTTGAAGAATTTGAAGATAAGTGGAGGCAGGCGAGCTCCAGAGCAAGAGAAAACAAACAAAAAAAAAAGATATTTGACTCATAAAACAAAAACATGTCAAAGCAGTGATCTAAGCAAATCCAAGCTGGCTCAAGGTTCAAAGAGTTTTACAGGAAAACTGTCACTTATCTCAGTCCATTAAAGAGGATCAAGGACAGGCGGTCAGGTGGACAGGAGGGATGCGTTAATGCGTAACATGACATTATGATTTTCTGCTCTGCTGCTCTGTGTGCCGATCATTTTACTGATAACACAATGACAATTTTTTGATCTTTAAAATGTTGAGACAAATCGACCGCAACGCATAATTAACCACCAACAAGGCGAAGGAGCTCTCTCTCCTCAGACTCCTCAGGTTGTTACTCACCGGTGTTGGAGCGCTGGATCAGGTTTGCCTTCCCCCCGACGCTGCTGTGTGTTTGGGTTAGAGGCTCGGAGACCGGGGTTGGTGCGGGAGCAGCAGTGCTGGCGGGAGCGCTGGCTGTCTGGGTAGGAGGCTCCTTCACTCCCTCCATGGCCATGAGGACGCTGGAGAGCTCCTGCAACGGCATGTTGCCGAGTTCGGAGGAGAAGGGACTGGGTGGGTTCTCCAGACACATCAGCCAGCTCGTGTTACCTGTGACGACACAGACAGACAGAGAGACACACACACACACATTAGAAAAATAAAGACCACACAAGGGCTTACTGATCAATTAAATGGACAAAACCTACATAAAAGTGCATTGCATGCTTCAGAGTTCAACAATATTAATAAAACCAAAATCAACCACACAGCTACACAAGCCTCAGAGACTTTGCGTACCAGACGGTCTCCGTATGAAGATCTCTGCCCAGCCCTGTGTGAGCATGGGGACAAACTCGGCGAGACTCGGGTTGTCTTTGAGCGGTGGGGGAGCAGACGGGGCTGCAGAAGTGGAGGACGGAGGACCCAGACCATCCAGGGTGGAACCAGAGGGGGGAGAGAGCGGAGCAGCTAACTCGCCCTCTGAGGGGGACACCAGAGGACTGAGACTCTGAGCAGGACCAGCACGCAGAGCGTGTCCACCTGGAATGGACAGAGAGAGAGGAAGGTCATCTCCATCATTATTTGTGTCCTCTCATATTCAGGCCAGTTTGAAAGAGGAAGCTCATCTGATAAGATATTAATTTTTTTTTTTCATCTATAATAGAACATCAGACAGGGTAATGACACGCTTTGTACTGTGCAGAGAGAAAATAATGTGGACAAAAAGACTAAAATACAATACTTCACTTGGACCATGATCCTCTATGTCAGGCAGATCCAGTAACACAAAATCAAAGTACAGACAGACTGAAGATGACAACAAAGAAGTGATTTTCCATCTCATTTTCCTTCTAATGTAGTAGGACCCGATATAGACTAATGATAAATAATACCACTAATCTTTATTTACATCAGATGTATCAGGTGTAGACAGGAGTGAAGTGGGTTGCAGTCTGAGATGTCTACAATAAGATAACACAGGCAGATAAAAGCATGGCTGCAAATATGTGGAGGATAACAGCTCCTGATTATTTCTCATTTCAAAACAGCGGGAACTCATTATACCCGCTGTTCAAAAGACACACATTGAAAAACGGACTCTGGGAAATATCACTGTTAGCCCGTTAGCTAACTAGTAGATGTGTAGACGTTATTATACAGGATACATGTTTTTATGGTCTAAGTTTTCAAAGTATGAGGTGAAACCTTGTTATGGGGGCTCCAAACAGTTTCAGGGGAGGCTCAGTGAATGGAAGTGAAAAAATGCCTTAGGACAGAAAAGTGAAACTCATATTTTTATGCATTTGGTGTAGACTGAGACTGAAGTTCTGTCAAACAGCAATATTAGGCTATCTTAGCTGAATTCTTGAGTGTCTATGGGATCAAATAACAATCATGATCCCATCCCAGGTATCCAAGAATTGAGCAAAACTACTTTAAAGGCAATTCTGAGATTTCTTTCAACATCCATTAAATATGTTGGAAAAAAAGTTGCTGAAAAGACTCTGAACCATGTACTACTGAAATGTGGAGTTGGAGGTTTTTCACCAGTTTTCAGTCCAGCTTCAGCACATTCAGTCCTGGAGCTGAAAATCATTTTTACCTGATTTTGACACCTAATTTCATAAACTTGTCAATATTTTTAATCATTCAAATTTGGCTGGGTGGTTAATAACACTTTCTTCTTTGGTCTGACAACAGAACACATATTTATTCTTACTTTACATGGATTTTAAGTAAACAAAGGGGGGCACCTCTCCCATGTTTCTCTCAGTCTTTGAGAAACCTGTGATCAAAGGTTTCTTAATACTATGTTTATATTTCAATATGTTAAATAAGTCAGTGAGTTGTTGTCTAAAATAAGGAGGGAGAAGCTGGTGTGTCATTGGAAGCAGGTGAATATTTGTTACCTGACATGGAGCGGACTCGTATGCGTGTGGCTCTGTTGTGCTGCTGGCTTGACTGTGACTCCAGTTTGGCTGGAGCTTCTTTGGTCATTCGGGTGTGTAGTGATGGATCGGACCTGTAGGACCAGTAAAGAGAGAGAGATGACAAAGCAGCGAGCCAAGACAACCATGCAAGCAAGATTGTGAGGTAGCACGAAGACACAGCAGGGCTTTGAGCTAAATGCATCATCAGTATTCTCATGCTGATGTTTAGCAGGTATAATCTTTACCATGATCGCCATCTTAGTTTAGCATGTTAGCATCTGGTGGATGGTGTGAATGTCTTTAGTGTTCAGTCATAAACCAAAGTATTGGACAAACTGAAATGTTGACCTGATGATGATGAACATGAATCTCTGTGCATAATTTCAGTCCATCCGATAGCTGTCAAGATTTTCAGTCTGGACCAACCAAATCATTGCATGTTTTTGGGTCATTCTCTGTGTGTAATGTGTGTGTCACCTCGTCATTTCCCCTCCTCCTCCCAGCCGCTCAGCCATGTCCAGCCCCAGCAGCGCTTGCGTTTTGACCCCTCCGCTGGTCGTTATGGTCACCAGCTTGTTGCCAACCAGCCAGGTCATACTGCGACCCCCTGCCAAAAGGAACTCTGCGATGGGAGACCTAAAAGGACAAAAGAAAGTCAAATTCATGACTGCTACAGCCTCGTTCACCATTGTGAAGTGCCAACCAACACACAAACACACTGATAAAAAAAAGTCTTTTCCAACCTCTTGGGCAGGGCGGAGAAGTTTGAAAAGACATATCGTGCCATCATGTCCAGACAGGTTTCTGTGAGCTCCAGGTGGACTGTCTTCAGCCCCTCGTCTGCCTGAGTGACCGCGTTTTCATCAGCCGAGCCCAGACTGCAGGTGGTGGTTGAGGTGTGCATCCTACAGGAGGAATCAGAGCGATAGTTAAACAGCAGTGAGAAGGGCAGAGGAGGAAGAGGGAGGCACACAGGCTCCAGGTATATATTAACACGTCATTAGTGCACATGGAGACATGCAAGCTCCGATATACAGACACAGGAAGAATCATAAAAATCACACAAACACACCAATGTTCATGATTCAGTCTATATCACATGCAACACAATCATTTATGTACACACATCATCCATGTGTGTGTACATAAACAATTACACCAACTGTTTTCACACACATAAACGTAGATACACACTGGGACATGGTCTAAGTGTCCTCATGAGCTGTGACACCACACTGGTTATTCTCCTTCAATGTAAATAAGCTCTGTGAAGGAGCCTGAAAGGAATGGTGCAACACGTTTTGATTATCAGTAAACCACATGACGGCAGAAAACCCAGCAGGTAGAAGCTGTTTGTGAGCGAATGCGTTTAACTGTGCGCTAATGTCTCCGCTGTGGCCAAATTTCTTAATTAGTATTCACTGTAGAGTAAGCAGCACCTCTTTGTATCCACAACAACCATTAACGCCTGCTCCACAGGCAAATCAGGTTAAAAGCACCTTTACAAAATGTTAACAAAAGGTACTGGACGTGAATTCAGTCAAAATGAAGACCGTGCTGGCTCTCTTCTCAGAGGTAAAAAAAAAAAAACTCAGAATGAGCGATTTAAAACAACACTGCACCCAACTGTGGCGTCTCTGGTCACAGTGGGGTGGAATAATAGTCAGGCAGACTGTTTCCAGGCCACATCCTGACAGGACCAGAAAGGAAACCAAAGAAAAGAAAAGGAATATTAAAAATAGGCAGATTGTTGTAATTAATCTAATGTAATAACAACTATGAGAAGAATAAAGAGAATGATGTACTGCCTTTGGTGTATCTATCATAGTAAACTGCTTCAGCTTTATTTGTGTCAGCCCTGTAACTGTCTCCAGTTTACATAACACAACTGTAATAGTTTGGGGAAGGGCCGTCTGACAGGAAGCTGTCTCAAATTAAATATTTTCAAGGTTTCATACATCTACAATTACATCTTCAATGTAAAATCCAATTCAGGTTTGTTCAAAAATGTCATTTATGCAGTGACTAAATCTGAGCGGTCTGAAGGCAGATTTTTAACACCGCTGTGCAGATTCATTAGTTCTGTCAGAAGGAACAAGAAGAAATCTCTCACTCAGACCGAGTCCCAGCGTGTGAGTAAACAACTGTTGCACACATTTCATACTTACCATTCTTTTGCTGACAATGATTCATTTTTTCACTTCAATATCTATTGGACACGTATCTCAAACAACATGACCATGAAATGTTGTGTGCTGTGTTCACGGCCCTCTATCTATTGGCACATTGCTATCAATTAGCCTTTCTTTCATTGAATTGACACGATTCATTTAAAGCTGAATATTGTGGAATTAATAAGAATTCAGTGCTTTGACTGAGTTAAGTTTAAGTCTAAACACTTAAAACATGGTCATGTTGTCTGAAGTCAAACAAGTCTACCAGGAAACAGGCTTCAATCATCACTCAGGTGTCACTCAAAAAAACATTCAACAGACACAAAACCAACTGTTTGAGAAAATAGCAGATTTGCAGCCATGTAGCAGCTGAAGCAGGTTAAGCTGATCTACACTGCAGTTGTTTAATCTGTTAAAGTTTCACTCTGAATTTAAATACATTATACTGAAGTTTGTACTGGGCTTTTACTGCCATCTGTTGGGCAGGAGGGGGGTAATGTATTTAGTGGCCACATCTGACAACTGCAATGTTAGATCATACGTCTGTCAATCACTTGAGCGAGTCAGCCAAGCAGAGATAAGCATAAAGGCATGAAGATAAGTCAGATGTTTGTATGTATATGTGTGTGGTGATAGGAATGATCTGAGTCTGTAATCAAACATTTAAAAGTTGACGTCAGCCCAGCTAGTCCTAAAATCCCACACTAGGAGATTGCCATGGTCATAGCAGTACAGTGTGTGTTTGTGAGTGGAGCGAAACAAAAAATATGTCAAGCAAGCAGAGAAAGCTGTTGTGTTGCTGTTGTCCCTGTCACTGGCCGAGGAAGCAGAAGTGTCCTCCCGTCAGGAAAAGGGAGGCAGAGTTGTAGATTGCGGTTGTTGTCGCATCACTTTGGATACACATGCTTTGCACCACTCCCTCCTGCCATTCATTTGTTGTTAGGGCCAATAAAAACCAGTCAGCAATACACCCAGCAGACCAAAAAAAACAAACAAAAGTCAAACCAAAGACAAATTAAAAGTTAATTAAAACAAAAGCAAAATCTGTGTTAGAGCAAAATCAAACAGAAAAACATTTTTTCTGATGTCTTTTGCAAACGGTGCATGCAAAAACAAATCATGAAAACGAAATCTAAAACAGCACGTGTATGATCGCAGCCCAAAACAAAACAAAAAGAGGTCGACACACAAACCTTCCTCCAGCATGCACCACCCACTCCAGGTGTTCCCTGGCTTTAAACCACCCAACGCCCACCCAACGGACCCGCATGACAATGACCCTACACCCCATCAACCATCCCATGGAGGAAGCAACAAGTGTTGGGTTGTTGTTTGTTTGTTTGGTTACCCAGAAGGCTCTTCTCTAACCTGCGGACCGCGTGTTCGGAGACACTGATGCTGCGGGAACGGAAAGCGTCCATGGCTGACAGGTCCCTCAGCTCTTTAACTGGAGAGCTGCTGCTATTGGCTACCGCCGCTGCCGCCTTCGCCACTTTCGCTGCCCGCAGACTGAGCAGTGATGAGTACCCATGTCGAAGGGCGAAGGGAACAGGCCCGGGTTGGCGATATGGTGGCGGTGGGCAGTAAGGGGGTGGGTCATCGTGAGGGTGGTGGTGATTTGGGAGTGTGGAGGGAGAGAGTGTGGTGTGTGGAGGAATACCAGGAGACAGCAGGAATCGTCCCCCGAGCGCCAGAGCAAAAAGAGGTGGGCAAAGGGCAAACGGCACACAGAGGGCGGGGTACAGAGGATAAGGTCAGAGGGGAAGGGAGGGACCAGGAGCAATGTAGGAAGGATCCAGGATGACACGACCACCCCCCAAAACCACAACCGCAACGCAGCACCCAATCGCAGCAGGCAGGGGAGGGGTCAAATGAAGAATTGAAAGAAAAACAAAACAAGGTGAAAATTAACAGCAGTGAACACTATGAATCAGATTACAGGAGAGCGGAGTAAGAAAAAGAGGAGAAAGAAAAGGATAAACATCAACTAAAAAGACAAACAGACAAGCTACAGCAGAGGGTAAAAGAGCTTCTGCTACTCAGAAAAGAAAATACACACAGGAAGTATTCAGGAGGAGCAACAAAATAAACATTATTTCACACAGCAGGTACATAGAGAAGCCAAGGAATAGTACAGGAGAAGTAAAATAGTAGGGATGGACTCAGCACAGGCCTGACATCATGGAAGTTAAAAACACAAGAAAAACAGCTCACACAACTGAAAATGAAATGCTGGGTTAAACCTGAGGGTTGGAGCACAGCAAGTCTGGACCCTGAGGGCGCCAATGATAGACTAAACTAGATGGACAAGTCTCCAAGTATTGTTCTTATTGGTACATCACTAGATTCAAAAGGTGTATTTGTGAATGTGAAAAAAAAAAAAAGTCTACTTGAAATTATTCATATGAAATCTGACTATGCAGCACTCCAACCCAACAGTGGGCAATGAGCAGCGCAAGGACAGATCACTGGATGAATGAAAACATGATGAATATGATGAACACTGAGAGTGGGTTGATCAGTAGAAACTGATGTTAGCAGGGTCACTATGAAAAGCTGTAACAGGTTGTGTGCTTGATTGCAATGGCAGCAAGGGTGTTATGAGGTTTTCTTGAAATTAGTTGTGGGGGACCCAGGAGAAATATTGAAAAAAAAAAAAAAAGTATACAAAGAGGCTGCGCTTCCTGTTTCCTAAAACACGTAATTGCACATCGGAGGAGGAGAAGGGATTTAATAAAAAAGCTGCAACGAATCTCAAATTAGAAAAAGGGAAGCGGTTTAATAGATTTATCCAGAGGGGCTCTTCAAGAGTGTGTTCTCAAAGAATATTGGTGACTTTTTCTATTATTTTGAGTGTTCGAAACATGCACTGTGAATTTTAAAAACACTGTTTTTGTGTGGTAAAAGACGTGTAAACGCACTGGTGTCTCCAGGTCGTTTTCAACAAACGCTGAAATGAATAAAATGATTAAATCTGCTCGCCCTCTTTCAGCTGGCAGCCAAAATCGTATGAAGAGTGGTACAGACACGTCCCAGTCAGTCTGCTGAGTCTCAGCTGGTTAAACCTCCTTCTCTCCATGATCGTCCATAATGTGTTGTAATGAGTTACTTTGGATGTTTTTATCGCGAGTTATTACAGCGATTAAGACACAGACAATCAACAAACATTCACACCATGTACAGATGAGAATGACACCTTGCTGAGAAAAGCTTCCTTACACCTCTGTGTGAAAGACAGTGTGTATTTCTCTTTTTGTACACGTAAACTCTGTATTTACTATGGTTACAAACAGATGGCTAGGTGTGACAGCAGGAGAAAGGAAACCCTACGGGTCTTTCCTCATGCCGTCACCATGTATGTACTGCTATATGCTACAGGTGGTGAACACAGTAATACAAACGTGGATAATATAATATAATCCACTAAAACCTCTCCTACAGAATGCCAACAAAGTTTTACAATCAACCTATTGCCTTAGATTATATTTTATTATACAGGTGTTCGTGTTATTTTGTCCACCCCCTGTATGTCATTAATATGAGAAGTGAATTTTGAATAAAAACAAATAAATTAAAAAAAGTGGCAGAAAAAGTTTCAAAATGTAAAAAGCATAAACAATAAATAAAATGAACCAATGATCACCATGGCAACCTGAGAGGAGTCATTGCAACCATCACGCCACAGTACCAGTCATGCTGAGTCCCGTGTTACCTTGGCAACCCCAACCCTCTTACACGGCAATGGCCACATGGTCAGTGTGTGGTGTTGCCGGTTTTGTACGTCAGCACTTGGAGCTGTGTGTGTGTGTGTGTGTGTGTGTGTGTGTGTGTGTGTGTGTGTGTGTGTGTGTGTGTGTGTGTACGTATGCTTTACCTCTTGGGCCTTTCGTTGAGACTGGTGCTTCGGGCACGAAATGAACTTTGCTCGTGACCGTCATCGAATGGCAGCAGGGCGTTCGAACGCAAACCCTGAACGAAGGGACAAAATCATAAAAGTTTAAAAAATGCAAAACTGAAATGTAGTTAAAAAGTCAGTAATTGTTTAATTTGTCAAAAAAATTAAGTGCAAAAACAAAAAGTTGTGGTTTTTAAGGGGGATTATGTGCCACATTATTTCTTTTAGTAACTTTTTGGAGTCTCCACTGGTTGCCTGGCAGCCTCACCGTGAAAACCCTCAGGTGTGCAGGCTAGCTGTTTTTCCCTGCTTCTCATGTCTATGCTAAGCTAACTGCCTGCTGGCTGTATTTTCTAATCTGACAGTCGCCAAGAATACAAATAAGGATATTTCACAAAAATGTCAGTTTTTCGTGTGTTAAAAGGTATTATGGGATTAATGATTGGACAGCAAATTATTCTCAGGAACAGAAAGGTGCCTGGAGTAAGTTCAGGGTTGAGTGAGAATGTTAGGAACGCTGCATATAAAAGAAAATATTTCCTCAAGTATGAAATTTTCTTTTAGAACTGTGTAAGCAAAAGGATGAGGCCAAAGCACATTGATGACATTGATTTTCACGTGGGAGTTATGCTTTTGTATGCATGTCTGCTTTATGCTATCTGTTAGTAAAATATAAAAAAAAAATCAATAAAAGTAGGAAGACAAAAGACACACCTTCGTGATGTACTGAACAAAGTCCTTGCGGAAGGGGAGCCTGCAGCGTATGAACCACATGGCAATGACATGGTGGGCCAGGGACACAATGTATTGGTTGAATCTGATGGTAAGGGAAGAAACAAACAGATCAGAGTGTATCTGTGTGTCAGAGAATACAAATGTGTGTGTTTGTGTGTATGTGAGCACTTACTTGGAAGGGTTAGTGTAGGGTAGAGAGATGGCAAACACACTGACATACTGCTCAGCTACAAAGTTGGCATACAGATGGGGGAGGCGCACCAGAGCTGTAAGACAGAAGAAAAGAACATGTCAGCAAATCACTTTGTTATTTTGTGTTCCTTCTGCAACAGAAAACTTTGATGTGACTAACTGACCTTGAACATTCAACAATGGGACAGAACACTTTAAGTAAAGATTGAAGGCGTTTTTTTTAGAAAAAGCTTTTGGTGCTCACTGGAGAGAAACTCGAGCATAGGGGATGCCATGGCAACGGTTGCAGAGATGTGGGTGAGCTTGACGATGAGAGCGGGGAGGAGCTTGATCATGATGTCAGGCATCTCCACCGTGCACATTGTAAGAGCCACCACACACTGCTTGGCACAGCGGTAAATGAGGCCGGTCTCGAGGCACTGAACCAGCTCTCTCTGTAGAGGGGAAAGAAGATTAATTTACATCATTCCTCTTGTATGAGTTCACTGCCCCCATGTATGAGAAATTAGGTATATTGACACCAGCCATAGCGGTTGCCCAAATGTGGATCTTTTGGCTTCTAACATCTGACTAGATAATCCTAGAAACCTGACGGTTATGCCGCAGACAGTAGTACCTGTCTTGTTTGCTCGAGGTACTTATGGTAGGAGGTGATCGCCGTGAGGACAGGAACCACCGCCAGCTGAACATCAGTGCGAGAAAACCCATCTGGCGTCTTTTTCAAGCGCTCGGAGATCAGCCGATCCGTCACCTACAAGCACACGGGCAAAGAAATAAGCAACATATAGTCACCTGGGGTCACATGTACACCAGTGCAGACTTGTAGCTATCTTTATTTGCACTACCATGGAGCAGAGTGTAGAACAGAGCTGGTCCAAGCTGCATGGTGATGTGAGCAGCAGAACTTTGTACTGCAGCGTCCACGGCAGCTTGTCGAGAACCAGTTTCAGCACCTTCCAATCCGTCTCCTACGAAAAATAAATCATGTTTGAAATCATTAATGATATCAGGGAAATCATTGTTATCACCTGTTAGTGTATCTGTGGGGTGTGCAAAGTAATTTGCTACAAAGAGGATTAACCCTCCAGCATCAGTGATATTTATTTATTTACTCCACGGGAAATAGCAGACACAATTTTGAGACATAGTCCGTGCATACTCACTTATGTGTGAGTTGAACTTGTGTGTGTTTCTGTGTATATGTGTACCATTTTGAGGCACTGCAGGAGGACACTGAAGGCAGGTGCGTAGGGTAGATAGGCTGTGCGTATTGAGGCTGCTGAAGCAGGAGGAGCGTTGGGAGGAGCGGGGCTGCCGGCAGGAGGAGATGTTGAACCTGCAGGCTTCTTTTCACTCACGCGCTTCTCTGGCTCCCTGAAACAACAAAGTTAACAGCGATAGGAAGTATCTTATGAACAAAGAGGTAACAAGCTGAATACACACAACAAACATATTTGTACAGAGGACATAAAACTTTTGTTACACACATCTAGACACAAACACATCCTATAAATCAGTTCTGTTAATATGTATCTGACTGGGATATATTAAGCAAAAACAGATGCAGATAAAAAGCTGTGGTCAAAGTGTTGTGGGTGCATCCTCACCCTGCGTCACAGTAGCAGTACGGGCTGAACCTAATGACCCTGTCTTTGTTAGGAACTCCGAGACGGTGAAGAGAGTCCGCTCGCATCATCAGGAAGAAGTCAAACACCTGAAGGAGAGAATCACAGTTGAAAGAAAAACAGCTCTTTGCGTTAGAAATGATGTGAAAAATACACATATATGCAGAGAAAAATGAATCACCCCTACCTTTAGTCTGATACTGGAAGCGATAGCTGTACAGTACTTGTTCTTGTAGTGAAGCTGCACGTGGCTGATAAGCAGCTCGTACACACGACTAGCGTGACTGGCTGGTAGACTGTAAAGCTTGCTCTGCCAGGAGAGAAACAGAAAGATTGTTAAACCCTAACAAAGGAAAAATGTTTTAGTGCAATCTTTTCCAGAATTTAATCTCGATTATGTTCAAAGATAAAGCTCAAGAAAAGTTGTTAATCAATCAATAGTTCAGCCAGAATGCATCAATAAACATGCTTATTTAAAATAACTGAAAATACATGTTTGGTTCTTGGTGGCAAAGTTTGTAACAGATCAAGTTTGATTCAAAAAACATCTCTTACAAAAAAATATATATATATCCAGCCGTCAATATCTACATGTGTGTGTACCTGCAGGATTTCTAGCAGGCCCAGTATAGCAGTCCTGACGTCCTCCATAGGAGACTCTGCTGTGGGGTCTCTCTCAGAAACCTCCAGAGGCCCTGAACAGACCAGAGAGCGACTGGCCACCTACACAGAGAAAAAAAAAATCTCATCATGCCTCAAATGGACAAAACTTCATGCCTTCATGAGGGTAAAAGTGAGACAACATGTGCATCTGTGCATGTGTGTACCCGCTCAATGATGTCCAGCAGGCTGGTGAAGTGGTGCGTGTTGCAGCCCTCTGCAAGGTCCACCAGTAGCTGGGTGGCCTGTTTTCTGACAGCCAGGTCCCGGTCTTCAGCTATGACACTGAGCTGGGGGATCACCACCATTTCAATCAACTCATCCTGGAACAAGTCAAGGAAGAAAAGAAGACACAGAGTTTTATCTTGACCTACACATCTTTGAGATAATTGCATTAATACAACCCTCAAAGTTTACCACGTGAAATATCACATACACAACAGCAGGACAGACATACAATAACAACTACAGTGACAGTGGACTTCACAGTAAGGATGCAGATGTGCGTGTGTGTGTGTGTGTGTGTGTGTGTGTGTGAGCGTACAGACCTCATAGAGCTGTCGGTTGGTACTGAGAACGAAGGACAGGATATGAAGCACTTTAATCCTTATCACACTGCGGGTCTCGTTCCTTTTAGAGAGAGACAATAAGATAACAGAGGGGGACAGAAGAGATTATGACACAGCAGGGAAAAGACAGGGATCGAGGTGATGATGAACAAAGGGAGACACACAGAAAATACCAGAACCTGGTCATTGAAATGTTAGATCATCACCACCTTTGTGCACGTCCTACCTGAAGAATTTCTCCATGAGTCGGTGAAGGCTCTGAATCCAGCCGTCCTTGGCTGGCTGGATAGACTGGGCCCTGTACGAGATGAGGGTCAGCACTGATGCGTCCTGTCACACACACAAGATCAAGATTAGAAAAGTAGCAGCGAGATGAAAACACACGATTACAGTGTGAGAGCGAGTGGATGGGAAAAACACTAACAGGTCTCTTGTCAGCACATTTCTCCACCAGACTGAAGAACTTCTCTGTGGAGCCGTGGTAACCGTTCTGCTCATACAGCTCCTCTACCGTGGTCAACAGCTCATAGACGATGGCCTTCAACTCCGCACTGCCTATCGTCTGTAAAGACAAATGAGACAGGCCACTTGGTCAAGAAAAGAGCAGGTATTTTACTTTGTGTGTGTGTGTGTGCACATTGTGCAGTGTGTATGTGTGTATGTGTGTACCTGGATCTGCTGCAGCAGTCGCTCTATGATTCCCAGCAGGATGTCCCAGGTCACCACCTGTAGCTCTTTGCCATACTTCTTGATCAGTCTGGTGATGGAGAGGACGATTTCATAGGACACCACCTCATTGGCACTTGACATGGCCTGAGTGGCAAAGGTCAGACAGCAACAGTCACAAATGATTTATTACATTCATGATATCAAGTATAGACCAGACCTTCTACTGAGTAATTTCTCATGTGTCTTTACTCAAGTCCCACTGGATACAGTTTGATAGAAAATTTGATAGAAAACACAAAAAGTGTCACACACATGCATGCATGTAAATATACAGTCTGGGTTTAATAGCACAAAATGATAAAGTGATGTTTGGACAGAAAAAGAAACAGCAGAAGTAATCTATTGTTCTAAAAGTTGACATCTTATATGTTTTTTCATTGACAACGTTAAAGGTGAAACAATTAGTTAATTAATCAATAAGTCTGTTAAAAGAATATGTATCTCATTAAAAAATATGTTTTATATTTTAAGCAAGAAATCCCATGATTCTTTGACTCCACATATGAATTTCTTTCCTTTTTTATCATAGTAAACTGAATATCTTTCTCGGTTTGGACAAAAAAAAAAAACTTAATGTGTCACTTTGGGCATTTTTTCTGCTTTGCGACATGTTTTTGTGGACCAAATGATTAATCAAGAAAATAAGCATCAATAATGAAAATAATTATGATTTGAGACAACATGTTTTAAAATGAACAGAAGTGTTTTTGCCTTTCTTCAGCAAAGTCTACAATGGTTTTGTTTTGATGCCATTTAAGCACAAAGACCATTTTAGTCTTACGTATACTGGAAACGAATGCATTTACTGTTTGTGCGTTACCTTGTAGAAAGATGGCAGAACAAGTGTAGGTGTGTTTTTGAGGGCGGGGAGTCTGTGTGCGCCCCACAGTGCCATCCCAACAAAGAATACAGCTCCTCTCAACAATGGTGCATCCTCCATGTACACCCTGGTGGAAGTAGCAGGCAGTTAAAGAGACACACATACCCCCATAACAATCATAATATATGTTCAGTAATGAAGCATAAACTCAGAAATATGCTCAATCTGCTTAAACCAAGGACAATACCTCTCCTCCATAATGCGGCACATGGTGTAAATGGCACTGTGGCCGAGGTGAGTGCCCAACACCTTCCTCATCAACTGGAGAAGCAGAGAGCAACACAACAAGGGAGAGCAACAAACAACAGAGGAGAAAAGATCATGAATTATGCCCTTTCATATCAGAGCCTTCAGATACAAGAAAAAGTGTGTGTGTGTGTGTGTGTGTGTGTGTGTGTGTGTGTGTGTGTGTGTGTGTGTGCTCACCTTCCAACAGGATTCACAAAACTCTTTGACGTTGACAGTACGACAGAGTGTGATGATGAAGACAGTGAGAGAGTCTGAGGGCAGGCAGTTGTAACACACCACTGCATCCAGAACTTGTAGTGCCACCTGGACATGTCACACACACACACACACACACAACAGCAAATCAGCATCAGATAGATGCAAGGGCGTGCAGTCCAACTTCAGATAAGACTGATGGTGAACACAAACTAACTGTGTTCATTATTTTTTACAAAGCGAAGAATAGACACAACAAAGTTTATAAACTTTAGAGAAGGTTCTCCAGATTGGCAGTGTTAATTATGTTGCTAATGAGTATTGATGATGTTTAGATCGTTGTGTGTTTACAAAGAAACCTCAAAGTCACTGCAGAGGAAAGTACAGTTAATCACAAACCCCTTTCACAAGATTGCTATTTCATCGTTTAGGCTTATAAACTAATTTCCAAAATAGTTGACACACTGTGTAAAATGTAAAATAGAAACAAACTGTGATGATGTACAAATCATTGAAAGCCCATATCTAATCGAAAATAACTCAAAGATAAAATGTTGAAACTGAGAAATGGTATTGTTTTTGGAAAATTATTTGCACATTTTCAATTTGATGCCAGCAAACTGTTTAAAAAAAGAAAAAAAAAGATGGGACAAATTGATGTTTACCACTCTGTTCATCAGCTCTTCTGATATTAACACTTTGGGAACTGAGGAGACTTTTCTGTAATCTTGAAAGTGGAATGTTTTTCCGTTCTTGCTGAATGTAGGATTTTAGCTGCTGACAACAGTTTGGGGTATTTTACATTTCGTAATGCTCCTAACATAACATGTTTTGGTGGTTTCTTCTGATTCTCTGAATCTTTTAATGATATTATGACCTGTAGACAGTGAAATCCACAGATTATTTGCAATTTTACGTTGCTAAAAAAAGTCACAAAGACTCCAAGCCTCTCTGGGACTTTCTTTTTATACCCAATCATGTTACAAACCTGTTTCCAGTTAACCTCTTTTAGCATTACACAACTTACAGTCTCTTGTTTCCACTGTCCCAACTTTTTTGGCTTCATGTTAGCATCAAATTTTTAAAAAATAGATAATCATTAATAATTAATTAGATATCATGTTTCAATGTTTTGCACATCACCACATTTTGTTTCTATTTATATTTTACACAGCGTGCTTTTTTGGACACAGGGTAGTAAACTTCACACACTCACCTTTGCAGGAAGTTTTTTAAAAGTCATTTAAAATGCAAGTTCCAGTTTTATACCACATGCTTAAGTAATTAAGACATTAAGAAGAAATAAAAGTAAACAGTACTGTCATGAGTCTGTCATGCTGTCACCAATAAAAACACAGTATTGTTTCAATACATCTGCAAGCTTCACAAAGGAAAACTATTCTCTAAACTGGAGTTTATAGTGTCTCTGCAAATGAACAACTCTGGCCCAAAACAAGCACTCTACTAACATTTGAGGATCTAAAAACACTTCTGAAATAAGATTTCTTCCCTGCATACCTCAGTTTGCTATGGCAATATGGGGCGTATAAATACACAATCAGCAAACACAGTATACGTTGTGATGACCCACTGCATTCACACAAATAAAGAAAATTAAATGTTTCATTTCAGATTCATAGGTTTTTTTTTCTGATGGTGCTAGCTATTGATCTATTTTTTAAATTTGCTTATTTATGGATTTATCATTTACTGTGTATAATGACTGTAGACCAGTGATTTTGCATGTTTGATTAAATTTTGGAAAGTTCTCACATAACTTTGCAGACCTGTGAGCCTTTAACTGAACCATGAATGACTTCAGGTCTTCACTGGCTCAGTCATGTCTTATTACCAGTGGACAACAACAACTTTTGAGCAGGGACAGTTGTCGTGTACTGTTGCATGTTAACGAGATGTTTGAACAAAGAATTTGTTGATTCTACTTGAGCTGACACTTTGCAACTGAAGCCTCCTACATGACAAGGCTCCTATGCTATAACAGCAGTGTTACACTGTTATAGCATGTTATAGTTGCTTCAGTTTAACAGAAATCTGTACAGTGAAGAAAAAAAGAAAAATATCAACCTCGATATCTGTTGAAGATGTTGTTCTATTGCACAGGAGACAGATTTTCCTGCAGAAAGACAACAGAACATGCAAAAAAAAAAATTATTAACATTTTCTGGATTTTAAAGAAACAGAGGTGTATATACGTCTGTATCGCTGACTTACTGGACCATGATGGACACATTTTGGTCCAGGTAGCAGCTGTTGAACTTCACCAGATTTACGAGAACGTGTAGAAAGTCGGAGGTGAGACCTATGTCCATCCACAGGAGGACAAAGCGTGCTGGAAGAGAGAAATAGCGAGAACAGAAACAATTATTACCAGCGAACAAGTGTGTAAAAGATGATTCATGTCTTTACGAGTTGCAGTATAAGGCAGCTCACATTTGACTGGATTGGATTTGTCAGGTACATCAGAAGGTTTAGTTTTTAAATCTTCATAAAAATATCACATCTGAGCCAAAAATGCTGTTGCTGTATGAAACAAACATACTACACATAAACAAAGAAGGGATTGAACAGCCCCATGTTTTGAACTAGTAATTCTTATCCAAAAGGGATTATGATGGTCAACCCGACAGTGTAATTTTTAAAGTGCTTTCATATTTTTCTGTGGAGTTTTACCTATGTCCTCCTCCAGGTATGTGATGTCTTTCCCGTTCTCGGTTAAGGCCTTGAAGACTTCCAGCCTATCAGAGAGGTCCTCATTGCATGGTTGATAGTCTCTGATCACCTTGAAAAAGTAGGCTCTCAGAGGGCCAAGCCGCTCGCCCTTCACATAAAACAGTGAACATGACTTTATGAAGTTATAGGAACTGTATTCAGGTTTTGTATTTGTGTGTGTGTGTGTGTGTGTGTGTGTGTGTGTGTTGTGCCTATATACCTGTCCCTGTATAATGGCCCTCAGCAGCTGTAGGACAGCATGTCTGGCCTCAGGTGGCTGCTCTAGAGACAGCATGTCCTCCACGGCTTTCCAAACTGCCTCCACTGCATGCTGACAAACACACATGCACACACAGATTGTGACAAACACAGAATACTGCATGTACGGCTGAATCAAAGTCACCCCACACAGAGCAGACTTACTTCCTCAAATTTTTTTGTTTTGGCGAGCTCACAGACGTGGTTCATCATTCTAACGCGGTTACTCAGACCACAGTCCGGGTGGAGCTCCTGAAAAACATGACATGATGCAAAGCATGATGTGGGAAAAATGCAAATGTGTGAACATCTCCACTTCTACACACCTTGATAATGTCGGTCGTAATGATGAACTCGGACGGTTTGCTTTCGCTCTGTTTGCTAGGCGGCCGCGCGGTTCCCAGCCCAAAGATCCCCTTCACCTTGTCCCTGAGAGTCTCCTTACTTGGTTGCTTGTTCATGGCCCAACCTAGACTGACTGCTACCTGGAGAAAGAGTAATACACATTTAGGAAATTTTGCAACATGCATCACAGTTAGTTTGGATTGTTACAATGCAAAAGCCCAATAACTAAATGCCAACTAACTACAACTGCTATTAAAAAGATGCTACCAATGTATGCTTCCAAAATATCATCTATAAGTAGAGTCATAATGGTGAAATGTTGACAAACATCAGTATGCCTGCGTTAAGCATTACAAACACACCAAGCAGTCCCACTGAAAACTGTTCACAGCCAGATTAACTGAGATGCTGTCTCCTGGAAGACACACCGTTGTTATGAATGTGTGTGTGTGTGTGTTATGAATTAATGTTATGAATTAATGCAGCAACGTCATGAAACACATATCTGCTCACTTGAATGTTGAACAGGTCAGAACAGCATTTGTATACTTCAATGCACTATGTCCCTTTCTACTTTTTAGGTCTGTTACCTCTCTTTTTTGGACATTTGGACAGTATTGATTTATAATATGGATGTTATTGATTTTGAGATTTCTACTTTCACCTTTCGTCTCCTTCTAAGCCTTTGATATTCTGACGTTTTATAGATTTTCTTAAGAAAACATGGGGGTTTCTTCCATGATATCGGTGGAACTCAGATCTTTACACATCTTGCATCATAATCAATTCAATTGGTAGACGGTGACAGAAACAAAGGACACAGTCATTAAAGATATGTGACAGCACCTCTGCTGTTTTTTCAATGAAGGTTAATACTACTTCTTGTTGTCACAGACGATCCACAATAAATATAAACCTTTTTCTCCGGTGTGTGTACTCAAAGATGGCAGCAGATATCTCACAGGTAACATGGTCAAATAAAACAAAAACTAGTGTAGTGAGGGAACAGGAACCTTCTGTCACTTATAGCTGTTACACACTGTGTATTCTCATTAAAGGTTTTCTTACTATTAAACTAGAACTTTGTCTCTGTGGTGGATATTTTCTTCCCACTGACACCAAATTAACAAAGTTTTTAAAAAAAGGTGGTGGCAACATTACATGTGACTTTACTGTAAGTCTTCAATAACAAATGTTTATTACACTGTGCATGTTATGCACGAGTCAGTGTGCTTTATGTGTAATTTGGGTGAAGAGGACCTTTAAGACTCCCACCCAGTATTAACCAGCAGTGAAGTATGGAGTCCCAGTCTGTCAATATGTAAACCAGGAGGAGCGGAGGGGGGGCAGGTTTGGAGAATTTGCTGTCATGTGGACTTGACAGAGACGGAGAGGAGGGAGGTGAGCAGGCAGACAACGACTGGTCTGTCTCAGTTCAACAACAACCAACCACCACGTCGGTGCAAGGTAGCCTCCGACCAGAGCAAGTCCTATCTGTGAACACTTGACAACATAAACATGACATAAACAAGAAAAATGCACAATGGCGGTGCTGCTGAACCGTTAGCTTTACATTGTCTGTCATGGGCTAGCACTGCTGTGAGGCATTCAAGGTCTGGTAGCTTAAAAAAAGCAACTCCTCCTTCTCCTCCTCCTCACCCTCTCACCTTTACTGGAGATAAGTCGCTCTCGGTTTCATTCAGCCACAGCTTCTTCCATATGAAGCCCTCAGAGCCGCCTGCCTCTGTGCATTGATATATATCTCTGTGTGTGCTGCTGAACGCTATTTCTCGTCCAAGCTCGGTCCTCCACTCCTCAACCGGATGACACTGTAATACTCTGACAGGGCCACTTCCTACAAAAACACGTTCGGCGCACTCGCTCATGGGAAATGTAGTTCTGACAAAGCTAACACTAAGTTATGCTAAAGCCCGTTTCTTAGACTGGGTTTATATCGTATGACAAGTAAAGACAAACACATCTACACAGCAGTAATCCATTGATATGCTTCCCAACGAGCCCGTGAAACATTTTAATATCCGAATAGTAGTGAATAATATGTTACCAAAAACTGCAACGTTACCCAACGGTTAGCCAGCAGCTGGCTAGCTAGACATGCTAACGATGCTGAAGTTGGTTTCTTATTGGAGAAGCTGCACAGTCACCAGGCGTCCTGTGAGCGGAGCTTTAGGATAACAAACTAATGTAAAGTTGTAATTTTATTGATCTGAAGAACTCAACTTTGTTGTGTTAAACAAACAAAATGCACTAAAGTCTTGCTGCTCTTTTTATAGATACAATATTGATGAAATTGCTTGTAAATTAGCAAAAGAGGCAGCAAATGTTGGCGTGAAGGTGAATATTATCTTGACATAATTAAAGTATTTTACATAGACTGACAAGAAAGTGGTAAAAGTAGTTGGAGGAACAGAGAACAAGAACAGTTTTATAAAATTCAAAAAGCGGTGTTATAAGGCAGGTGCACAAGCAAGCATAATAATGTCTAGACTGAGATGATAGAGGATATACAGGTCTATACACTGTTTAAAATAGGAAAGCACAGCTCAGGAATATGTGACTTGTGTCATCATGTTGTGCTGTACTTTCCTAGATAAAAATAATCTAGGAAAAAATCAAATTATATGATTATGAGCCTTAGATATATCCATAAACATTCAGGAGATCCGTGTTATTGACTTGTGTTTTAATCTTAGACTTTTATAAAATCTTAAGATTAAATACCAATTCACACTCACGCCTGTTTCTGATTTAGGTTATTAATATTTATTTTATATCCCACAGCTACTTTTCTTCATTCAAAACATCAACGCTGACTACATGTTACACTAATATAGGGTCTACTGACTCTATGTGTTACTTTACTTAAACTGTACAGCTCTTTTCCTTTCAAAACAGTTACATATATTAAATATTAATATTAATATATTAAATCATTTGTTTGTTATGCACCAAGACACATTCATTATATGTGAAAACCTACTTGGCAATAAACCTGATTCTGAAAATCATACTTAATATCATATAATGTAATAGTTGTCAGAAAGCAATTGGTATTATTTTCATTTTGTTGACATAAAACATACAAAAATGGACATGTTTCCTGTCATATTGCCCACCCCTAAACTCATATCTGCATTGTTTTGTTGATAAGTTGTTGTTTTATTATTATACTTATTATTGTTGTTGTTGTTGTTGTTTCCTTCATGCATTTATTTAAAAAAAAAAAAAAAAAAAAGAGGATTAAACTTTTCTGGTCTCTTAGTGAACAGGAACTACGAATAAGAAACCAACTTCAGCTGCAAGTCAATGCCTTACATACGCTGCAGCACGAGGGTCTGTTATGTAGTGCAGTGTTTGATAATGTCTTCTCGTTATTTCACACCGAGCAGGTCTCTCGTCACTCGGAGTTGCAGTCAAAACACTGCCTGCACACCTGCAGCTTCTCTCCGGTCCAAACTTACCAACAGACGGAGGGCTGTGGTGGATCCAGCTTCCTCTGCGGCGGTCAAAGTGGAGGAGGAGGAGGCGAGGATCTCGGAGCAAAAACCCTCGTCGGCCTCCTTATCAACGGGTAATGTTTACATTAGGCTGCTAGATGAACACAGAGGCTGGCACATAAGTTATAATTCATATAACTAGCAGACAGCTGACAGACTGTTAGTTGCTACGGGTGTTTAATCCACAGATGAATGAGGAGACCTGAGCAAGGTTTATCTCACCTAAAGTCACCTTTTAGACACGCAGCCTCAGTGTGTCCCGCAGAAAGTTCATCTCAGAGGTCATGAGATGAGTAGCAGGATAGGAAAGCAGAAAAATCTTGTTTATTGTTTGAGATTTTCCTCTCATTATTGTATTTTGTTTTTATGAACAACTGGATAACCTGACGCCTGTTGAGAAGAGTTGCTTTCTTTTTTAATGTAGACTTCCCTCTCCCCTGTGCTCATTCAGGTTGTTGCCCTGAGCGCCTCCCCGACAGCACAGTGCATCCAAAAACAGAAACAAACGCTCAACCGCTATCTTCACACAGCCGCAGGAGGAGACAGCTAAAAGTGGAATATGACAAGGATGAAGGCGTGACACCGGTGAAGACTGAGCACTGGGAACCTCTCGACTGGAAGAAGCAACTGGGATACATTCGTGAGATGAGAAGCGGCCGTGATGCACCTGTAGATAAAATGGGAGCAGAGAAATGCTACAATCCAGAGGCCCCTGCACATGTATGTGTTTAGGTTTTGTTTTTTAAGCCTATGTAATTTACTGGTTCATATTAATTCATCATGTTCCCTCTGTTGTGCACAGGTGAGACGTTTCCAGGTGTTGGTTTCACTCATGCTCTCCAGTCAGACCAAGGACCAGGTGACAGCGGCAGCCATGCAGAAGCTCCGAGCTCACGGCTGCACTGTAGAAAATATACTCGCTACTGATGATGAAACACTGGGAAAACTCATCTACCCTGTCGGCTTCTGGAGGGTGATACAGAACTCTGTTTATGTGTTTCATCAACAGTTTCTCGGTTGGTTTTAATGATTGGTTTCTCCCACTCACTCCACTCTAGACCAAGGTGAAGTATTTGAAGCTGACATCAGCCATGCTGCAGAAAGAGTTTGGCGGGGACATCCCAGACAGTGTGGTGGGGCTCGTCCGCCTGCCAGGAGTTGGACCAAAGATGGCTCATTTGGCTATGGACATCGCCTGGGACCAAGTGTCTGGCATCGGTGGGGACACACTCCTGAAACACGCACTGTCACTTACAAAGAAAATGAAAAAATTCTGCCCAACAGTCTAGATAATATAACACATTAACAGTTCTGTCTTTTGTTTAGGCGTGGACACACATGTGCATCGTATCTCTAATAGGCTGGGCTGGCTCAGGAAACCAACCAAGAACCCGGAGGAAACACGCAAAGCCCTGGAGGAGTGGTTGCCAAGGTAATGACATGACTGACTCACTGCTGATCCGTACAACCTGATTAGCACGGACCAACAGATCTATACTGATCAGAGTCACCAAGAATTGACCCAGATCCATGCAGCGCATCACTGACTCTGGTGATTAATATGATTTATTTGTTTTTTTTTCATATATATAGTGTCTAATCAACAAGTCAAACTGTTTCTGTACATTGTAAACAAGAACGCAAAGTGCAAAGAGTGCTGCAATAAATATTCATATGGAAGTATATATATAGCATGCTTAATTTATATTTGACAGTGATGATGATATGTATATTATTTAAAGTATAAATTGCAGGTATCATGGATGTTTCAGTGTTACAGGGTTAAGGCACAAGTATAGTTTGCTTACATTATATGACTGATGTTAACTGTTTATCAGAGCAATGGCCTGTGTCTTGTTGTTTGGTATACATTGTGCTCTGTGGCGCCTACCAGAGGGCAGAAGTTGGAAGAGGTTGTGTTCAAGGTGTGAGGATTTCTCTGACGCATTCCTGACAGTGAAGCTGTATTAGTCCTGAGTAGAGGGCAGAGCCAGATATTTCCTTCTGGAGTCTGTAGAGAGCAAAGCATAGAAAAAAAGAAAAGTGAATATTAAACTTAAAGTCATCGGGTAACGAAGAACACAACTCCAAATGATGCTAAAGTTGCACCCATATGAGCTGGATGTTTAAAAAGGGAACTGTTAGCTAACATGTTCACCATATCAACTTAAAAAGGGGGATCGTATGTCAGTGTTAATGTTCCCAAATTACCATAAAAATCAAAGCTTGAGATGTTCCTCTCACACTATGTTGCAGGGACCTGTGGAGTGAGATCAACTGGTTGCTCGTGGGGTTCGGACAGCAGGTTTGTCTACCAGTCAACCCTCTGTGCTCTGTGTGTCTGAACCAGCACAGCTGTCCATCTGCCCACAAGAACTCTCCTACAAAGAGGCCTAAAGCTGGATCCCCACGCTCACCGAGTCCGACCTCTTCCTTTAAAACAAAAACTGAACCTGAACTGGAACCTGCTGTTAAATACGAGAGGACAAAGACGGAGCTGCTGAATACACCTGTTTCCCCGACCACACAGAGGAGGAGGCTAAAAAGCAAAGTTAATAACTGATTTAGTTGTCATCCAAGTTTTGTCTGATCTGTGACCAAATGCTGGACAAGAAGAGGTCCAGTGAGTAGGATTTAGTGGTATCTCACACTGAGATTGCAGTTTTCAAACTCATAAAAAATACAAAAGCCGCATCTAAAAACGAGTGTTTGGTTTGTTTGTTTGTCCTGGCTACTGTAGAAACATGGAGGTGCAACATGTGGAAGAGGACCTGCTTCATCTGTAAAGGGCTCACTCTAACGTAAAACCTCTTGAGTGTTACACACTGGACCTTTAAACGTATACACGCACACACACTGAAAACATGCACCTAAGCTAAACGTTTATGTGAATACAGTTCAGGATATTTTTATTTCCATCACAACCACCCCGCTGTTTACCGATGATGATTACATGACGTGATTTCAATACTTGAACTCAGTGACTCTATAACTCACGGCAGGGCTGGTTTTCAACCTTATCAGCATCAGTCCTATGTTATACTCTGAAAAAGTATTTGATGTTGGGAGAAACACACCACTTTCATGAAAATATTTTTCCACTTATCAACATTAGTTTATGCATTGTTTTTGATTTTTTTGTTTTACACTGAATTTCATTTGCATCTTTGCATATGAAATAAATGGAAATGTATCCTAACTGCATTTGCCCCTTCATTTAGTGTAACTATTTTATTTTATTTTACATAATTACATTGTAATATGATCAGTCAATATATTATAATGTAGCCATATTTGGTCAAGTCATTTTATTATCATTTATATATATATATATATATATATAATAAAAATACAGATGGGACTAGTATGTGTAACCAGAGTCAGTTTAGTGCACGTGACAGCTTCACAGTCAGAGTTATGCAGGGGGTACATATCACAGGAAATGGAAAACAAGACCTGCCATGAAATGCACTCCACCTGCATAATTTTGTTCCTTTTTACCCCAGCATCAGGTACCTTTAACATGAGTTCAAGAAGAAAACAAGATATTCGATATTAAGGCGAATTGCTTCACTTTCCGAACAACTGAGTGGTTTGTGCGCGCTCCCGCGAGGGGGTGCATTTCACGGCAGGGGTGCTTAATACGGCACAACACCTGTTCAAAACACAAACAGACCGCCCGGTCCGTCAAGGCAAATTTCAAAATAAGAAACATACTGACTATAGTAATTTATCAAGAAGCTTGTGTTTCAATAAAGATTCATTTTATGATTTAATACAGTAAATATCTGACCAAGTGTCTCACCTGTCTACTGTCCATGACTGACAGACAGTAAAAGCACATTTCTTTTGTGGACGTGTTTTAGTGAAGTTGGTTAGTTAGTTAATCAGTTAGTTTGAAATAACCTCTGCACTTTGTCAGATAATCAACAACCCTCTCTCTGCTCATAAAAATGAACCAAGGCAGATGTGACATCCTTTACATATTTAATTGCTAATATACAGAAGCGTATTGCTGCCATGCCAAAATGTATCAGTATCACGTCCTAACGTGATAATTTATATTGATAAAACGTGAAAAGTTTAATGTTATAACGTGATAAGTTGGCCTCGGGCTGACGGGGCAGAGGTGGACCTGTGGAGCCTTCAGCGTCCCTCCAGCTGATCAGTGAGAAACGATGCTGCCTCCAGCAGGTCGGACTGATTCTTCCTCCTGTACAGCCCCATGCATGTTAAAATCCATACATTAAGAATAATGTACGCATACTTATCACAACATCATCCACTGTGCTCAGTAACATGTCTCAACCCAGCATGAAACGGAACTTCATCAAGTGATGTAAATGAGCGGTAATCCTCAATTTATCCTCATTCAAACTTTTCACTTTATAACGTGATACTGCCACATTTTTATTTTACACCCTTCACTACTACTTATAAGATCATATGATGAGATACTAACATTTACGATAACAGACTGACCAGGGGTTAGCAGAAATCTCTAATCTCTTGAAAACCATGTGTGCAGCAGCAGGTTTATCTTAAACTTTCTTTCTCTCAAAATCATTTCTATTTGGACTGAAACGATGAACGCGGCACTAAAACCCGCACGGTTCCGGGTCACGTGACATTTGTCTATGGCCTCGAACCCATTTGTTCGGTTCGGACTAGAGAACAGATGTCATAAAGGCGCTCGTTCCGAAGGGAAGGTATATAAGTGATACACAGACAGTGAGATCTTCAGAGAGAGGACAGGACTGACCTTGAGAGAGAAGAGAAGAAAAATATCTCTCTCCTTTCAAACGACAACGAGGATCAGCTGTCCCTACCATGTCTGAGTAAGTCTCAAGTTTATTCTGTCTGATCAGTATCTGTAATGAACACTCTTTACTGTCTGTTTGTTCACATGTTGACTAGTATTGATACTTACTTTATGATGGGAGTCATGTACTTAGCTAACACACTTTACACCTTTTCCTTCCTACCAAGGTGTCTTCATGTGGCTGTGTGTGTATGTACGTCTTCATGACAAATTCACTAACATGCAAATGTCCTTTTTATTAATCCAACTAAGAGCCAAGCTCCATCAGTCCCAGAAACCCGCAAAAGATTATGGGACGACAGTTAAACTGATCTAAAGATGTTCCTGTTCTGTGACTAACCTCACTGTCTGTTCCTTCCCTCTCAGAATCTGCCCACTGTGGAGGTCTCTGAGGTGCCCCCGAACCCGACCTGGCCCGTCACAGTGAAGAAAGAGGCCAGCTCCTCAGGTACAGCACAGAGTTAAGATAGAAACTTCCTTATAGCTGTAAACAAATCTTCTGTCATCTACTACCATGTCCTGTTGAGATTCATTGAAGGCTTATTGTAAGGTAGACTGATAGAGCTGGATAAATGTCACACTTTTCACCACAAGAGGGCAATGAAGCCTTTCTGCTGGCCTCTTCCTCGCCCGTACAAACACACTGTTCAAAGTGGAGTATAAGCCTGAAAATGTCACAGTGTATTCCTTCAATACTCCTTCATACAGTATAGCCAGTGTGGTAGCTGGTCACTCTCTTCATAGCATCTTTATGGCACCCATGGGTGACCTTTTGGGGCAAGGGGTGTTTCATGCTACTCCATGAACTTGTAAGTCTTACAACTCTGTTCTTTCTTGTACCTACAAGAGTCTCCTACAACAGACGAAAATAACGGAGGCACGGACTGCTCGGCGAGCATCAGGATCACATCGTTGATATGAAGAGAAGAAACTCCAGCAGGCCATTTCCCCTGCATCATCTCCCCCTCTCTTCCCTATCCTTCTCTCACCCCCTTTATCTGTTCTCACCTCCCCTTTCCCTCTTTCCCTCTCTTCCCTACCCTTCCCTCACCCCCTTTATCTGTCCTCTCCTCACCTCCCCTTTCCTTCTTTCCCTCTTTTCCCTATCCTTCTCTCACCCTCTTTATCTGTTCTCACCTCCCCTTTCCCTCTTTCCCTCTCTTCCCTACCCTTCCCTCACCCCCTTTATCTGTCCTCTCCTCTCCCCACCTCCCCTTTCCCTCTTTCCCTCTCTTCCCTACCCTTCCCTCACCCCCTTTATCTGTCCTCTCCTCTCCTCACCTCCCCTTTCCCTCTTTCCCTCTCTTCCCTACCCTTCCCTCACCCCCTTTATCTGTCCTCTCCTCTCCTCACCTCCCCTTTCCTTCTTTCCCTCTTTTCCCTATCCTTCTCTCACCCTCTTTATCTGTTCTCACCTCCCCTTTCCCTCTTTCCCTCTCTTCCCTACTCCCTCACCCCCTTTATCTGTCCCCTCCTCACCTCCCCTTCCTTCTTTCCCTCTCTTCCCTACCCTTCCCTCACCCTCTTTATCTGTCCTCTCCTCATCTCCACTTTCCCTCTTTCCCTCTTTTCCCTATCCTTCTCTCACCCCCTTTATCTGTTCTCACCTCCCCTTTCCCTCTTTCCCTCTCTTCCCTATCCTTCTCTCACCCCCTTTAAATCTCCCCTCTTTAACCCCCTCTCTTCCTCTGTGTCCCCCTCTCTGTCTAAGGAGTCCTCCACAGGTGTCTCGCTCAGCAAGAGTCCTGTCTCTTGGAAGCTCACAGAGCTTTAAGAGACTGGCCAAGACTGAGTTTGAATCACGGGGCAGAAGATTCAGATTTGATCTGTTATGCTAAACATCTTTGAAGGCGTTCTATTAAGTTGCCATACAATATTAAAGTTAAACTAATCTAAAGATGTTCCTGTTCTGTGACTAACCTCACTGTCTGTTCCTTCCCTCTCAGAATCTGCCCACTGTGGAGGTCTCTGAGGTGCCCCCAAACCCAACCTGGCCTGTAAACACTAAATAAACATTTTCTGTTGTTATGTTGCAATATTTGAGCTGGATAGCTGTTAATTTGAGAAGGGATGGCAGGAGATGTCATCCTCTGATGGAAATCTTGAGAAATTCATCACTCTTTTAAATGAAACTTCATAAATATGATACTTTACACATTTACAGGGTTACCAATACTGGGTAATGTCAGTGTAATTCGGTTGTTTTCGTGTCATTCAACAACACAAAGAGACTTCATGACAAAAAAAAAACATGATAAAAAGAGAAAAATAAAAAGTTGAAAACAGCTGATCAAGGCAAACACAACGTGCTAATCTTGCATGGATTATAACAACACCTTGTACATTATATATATATATATATATATATATATATATATATATATATATATATATATATATATATATAAGATGAAATATTTTTGTACTCTTAGTGCTTAATTCTTTATTACTAAATAATAACAATGTGTCATGAAACTGGGTGTGAAGGTCATGTGTCAATTTGCACAGTTTGTCCAATCGAGGAAGTTTGTCTGTTGTGCATTCAGTGAAAATAACAAGAACACAGTAAACTCAATTATAGCATTTTAATATTATTATTAAGTCCCCATTAATACTCTAAATAGAGTAACAACATGAACTAAATATACTAGAAGACAGTAGGTAGTCCCAGCCCATAAAAGCTATTTGTATTTACTAGTTTAGTAACTTTGCTAGTCACATCCTTAAGTGTATTAAAAGACAAAAGAAATAACCAAACATTGCAAGCATTTTTAAGTACATATATAAACAGAGTAAAGGCATCATGAAAGGAAATTAAACTTTGGAAAGAACCCAAGAATGACTTAGAGTTCAAACACAGCCTCTTGTTCATACAAACCAACACAGTCACAACTTGAACATAACTGACAAATCACATGCAAAGTGCTGGTTCACATTGTTTTCTGCAAATGTGATATTACTCATGCCTAAACTACAAACAATCCTGTTACATAATATTTACTCACAGTTTGTTTAAACCCTTGTGGAGTGAGCACATTGGCATTTTCTCTGCAGGTGTAGAGCTAACTTGGCGTGTCACTTCCAGGGAACCTGTTATTACATGTTGGCAGATGTGTTGTGGATTACTGGTACACTTAAATGGAACAAAGCCACTGTAAATGTTATTAGTTACACCTGTATTTGTTTTGCTACAAGCCAAAATGTCTTCTATGATAAAAGGGCCTATTGCAGATTTAATACCATGTGAAATGTTACACATGTTCACCATGTTTGTGGCATTGTACCTTAGCTTTGAATTGTGTCAGTGCAGTTATTTAGTTACTTGGTGTTGGTTTTTAATTATGTCTTCTCAACTAAGAGAAAGTAAATGAAAATGTTGCTGCAGGGCAGCTAGGGCAATAATTTACACCGTAAACATTGATCTGATGTATTGCTAAAGGGCACATTAGCAGGGTTGAGAATTTCTGTCACAGGGGATAAAAAAAAAAAAAAAAGGTTGTCCTGGATTACTTGAGACTCCTTTTTTTGAATGGATAAATGCAAGTAAGCCTGAATTACCACACCACAAACACAAGGTAAGCTTATGTTTCATGAAACATTAAATCCCCTTTTACGCAACTGTCCCTTTATTGATTTCCAGTGAAGATAGGGACAGAGGGCGGAGAGGAAAGATTTCCGTTCTCAGGTCACAGTCAGTCTACTTTCACCTCCACCACCTGGGGTTGCCTCTGCCTCCCCAGATGGGCTGTAACTAGAGCAAATGTCCTCGGCGTTACATTGAACGCATTTTGGCGTATGGGTTGCGTAAAAATGTTTGTGCCATAGTAACCATTTTACAGCCTCATTATTGTTCACGGGCTATACATTCCTGCCAGCACATCGCGGCTGCGCTCCGTCTTCAGGTGTGCGCTGACGGGGACGTAGTGGCATCTGTTGTTGACGCCTCTTCACGCTGGCACCGGGTCGCACAGGAGGACGCACACCCAGCTGACGAGGAGAATTAAGTGTTACGTGCGAGGAACAGCTTTCTAATCTCTGATCTGTTGGATTACTCCTCCGATGGACTGGATTTGGCCCCTGTCGGTGGGTTTTGGACACTATTTTACGCAAGCCGTGCGCCATTTCTGCGCGCTCACATTTGCGCCCCTGGCATTTGCATGATGGATTAAACACTCATTAGTTTTAGCCTAGTTTTCGATTTGTGCTGTCTAAAAAAAATTGTGGATTATTAATGGACTCGCATTATGCTAAATGATGATGAGCTTTTGGTCACTGGAGTGGGCAGCCGTACATTGGATTAAGAGCCAGAGACTTTCCACCGCTCCTGGAGAAAGCACCTGTTTATTCTCCTGAGACGCATTGACCTGCTTTCCCCTATTGACTCGCTGGGATGGAGAGCGAGCTGAGACCCAGGCTCTGTTTCCTGACCAAAGGAGAGCGCGGCTATGGGTTTCACCTGCACGGTGAGCGGAATAAAGGAGGACAGTTCATCGGCAAAGTGGAGCCCGGCTCCTCGGCTGACATGGCCGGACTGCGGCCAGGGGACCGGGTGGTGGAGGTGAACGGGGAGAATGTTGAGAACGAAACCCATCACCAAGTGAGTCATGGCTCAGTAAATACGTTTTTAGACAAGCCTTGTATGGTAGAGAGAATCCAGGAGAGGCACACACTCAGAGTTACAAACAATGACTTCTATACCTGTTAGACCACTTTTTTCTTTGCCTGAGGAGAAGGAGGGGGGGCTACTAAAATGGGTCAGTGTGAGCCTTGTGTAATTGGAATCACTGGGTGTCTTTGTCATGTTAAAAGTATGTTATGAGCAGGCCAATTCAGGGTGAACAACATGCACTAAATGACACCACACTAATCATTGTAATTTGTCTTAAGCTCCTCTCTGTTACTTCTCTCTCCTCCCTGCAGGTGGTGAACCATATCCGTGAGGTGCCCCACCGCACCAGGCTGCTGGTGGTGGACAGAGACACGGATGACTTCCTTCGCAGCCGTGGCCTGGCCTGCACAGAAGACCTGGCCATTGAGATGGGAACCCTCTCCCCGCGCCCCTCACCGGGGCCCACACCTTCTAACTCTCCATTACCCAGAGGGAATTCACCCCTGTCACCCAAACTCAACCACACACACTTATTTCAGCCTCCCGCTCCAGACTCGCCCACACACATGACCACAAAAGACAAGGTCAAGAGATCCTCGGTGACATCCAGTACAGCAACAGATACAGAGGTAAGGGTGGGCACCAGTACATCAGACACTGGAATTCTTGCAGCAGTGAGCCAGTGTGTTACTCTGTTAAGAGTGCGTGTTACACTCTTTTCCCCTGGTGTCTGTCTGTACTTAAACATCTGGGTGATCTGCTTGCTGGATTCAGTGCCAAAGCAGTGCCTTTAGAAAGAGTCTTCTCTGAACAGGTGGGACTGGAAGAAACTGGAGAAAAACTTTTGGTTTCTGGTATTCCAGCACAAACCTCAGGTGCACAGAGTAAAGGGGAGTAAGAAATCACCCACCTATGCTGGGATATTAGTCACTATATTGTATCTTAAATGTATTATTTTTTGTTTTATTCATCCGGATGATAATACCTACACAACATGTGCACAAAAACACTGCACAGTCCCCCTTCTTCCAGTCAAAATTAGGCTGCAAAGTCCACTGTACTACATGCAAGTTTAAAAGTGAAACAGTATACAAAAATAGTGTAATCACAGCAGGTTTAAAAGGATTTCTCACCTCCCCTCCATCACACAGTCAAACAGTGGGTTTCATGGTCCTGTTTTTTTTTTTTACAACTTTCCCTGCCATTCACAACATCGGCTTAAACTCTATTTGAACTCATTGTTACACCTGTTTACGAGCCACCATAGTCTCTAAGCAGTGTGAACATTTAAGATGCACATTGTATTTAGAGAGCACTGTCTCCTGGTGCATACTGAGCGTTAACACCTCACACCTTCGACTGATTCTTTCCACCTGACTGCAGATGCTGGAGACAAAACCCCGCTCAAGTGACTGTGTTTCCTGCAAAAACCTACAGAACTGTAGGTATTGTTGAGTCAAACTGAACGGCCATTTTGGTGAAATAGTGTGACAAAGTGTGCTCATATCACTAAGTGTGTACCCCACCCTCCGCTCCATGCTATACAGGGCAGTCAAATTAAGCAGGAAATTCATAAAAACAGTCAAAGCCAGAGAAGTTTGAATCTTCTTTAACAGTCTGTTGATGTATTGTACTTGGGGTTTTGTGACATACAGGGAACTGACTGTCCAACTTGAGGTCAGATTTTATCACCTATCTTGTCGGTTCAACTTTAATTTGCATGGGTTCTGACAAAGCAGGCTTTGAGTGTCTGCCTGGATGAAAGAAAGTGCCAAGCAGACATGGGAGGGATCAGATTTTAAGATAACAATGTTGTACAATCAAACTCTCTGCACAGGTATTGTTATCTCTTCG
Organism: Argyrosomus regius; assembly: GCA_946959425.1. Taxonomy (NCBI): domain Eukaryota; kingdom Metazoa; phylum Chordata; class Actinopteri; family Sciaenidae; genus Argyrosomus; species Argyrosomus regius. Next base: position 23,319,415 of record OX336883.1, read on the forward strand.
TGTAGTTTATTTTGGGCACACAATCTCATACTCTCCTACTGTGGGACCTTGGACACCTCTGACCTTACAGCTAAAAAAAGGGATCAGGTATAGCTGGACACATTCTTTGGCATGCCATCAAAGCTCTGTTGATGTACAGGAAATACACATGAACTCATTCAAATTCCTGAATGTGCGAGCCAGCAAACGTCATATGGCAAAAACAAAATTTCCACAAGTGCCAGCCAAACATCACTGTGACGTCTTAATGTCAGCCTGGCTGCAGAAATAACCGGGAACTGTCTGTCAAAGATTGAGCTCAGTGTTTGGGCTCCAAACAAAGTGAACCAGGATCTTCAAGACCAGCGCCTCATGTCAAACTGCCATCTGTTTAGCTGAAAGGCAGGGTAAATACAGGCAGCCCCTTGGCTGGCCACATAGGCTCTCTTGGTTATAAGTTCAGATCAAACAACTTAATACGCAATAACAGCAGCACCTGTACAACATGGTGTAATATATTACATCACAGCCAACAGTGGCTCCAAATATGAGCTTCAACCAAAATATAACTTTATAATCATTAGCAGCTTTTTAAAAAAAAAAAATTATGTCAAGCTTGTTGTGATGAATTGCAATATATTGTGCAGGTGTTAATGTGTCCACCTCCTCTACATGGAGAAAACATGGGAACCTAGAATTAGGAAGGGTAGGCAGTTTTTTAAAATAATTTCCACTATTAAAAAGTCCTGTTCAGTGCACATATTATCTGTGCTTCTAATCATGAATAACTAGACAATATAAAGGCTTTTAATGTGCCTTTTCTTCTTGTGCTTTGCCTTAAAAGCAACTTTGCATAGAAATTTGTATTTTTGCAATTTAGTACCACCAGTTTTAGAGAATACCTCTGTCCTAAATATGGACAGCTGTGCATGTGTATTTGTTATGATTATATTACTTATCATCAAAAACTAGCAAGTCAACAACTTTGCTAACAGCCAAACATCAAGCGATTGCAACAACACAAGACATAGCAGCCAGATAATATTACTTACGAGTCAGCAAGAGCAAGAAGCCCAGCTCAGCATCCGTCTTTCAGGTTTTTATTTCAAGAAGCTAAAATGACTAAAAGTCAGTCCATTTTTATTCTTGTCTGGTGGCTTCTTGCTCTGTCATTCTCTTATTTTCTTTCCTTAGCTTCCTCTGTCAATACCCCCTTTGGTCTCTTTGCCATTAGCTATGCCTATATGAGCTGCCGAGCCCAATTAGATTGTCCATTTGCCCAGCTCCAGTTCTGTCACGACACCAGCTTTGTTCCCTGTGAGCATTCACATTGTTTAAGTTTAACTTGCAAGTGTGTAGCAGATTTTAATATGGGTGTTTTTATCATTAATCAGCATGATATTCTAGACATTTTCACAGAGTGCTATGTATAGTTCGTGAGGGGTTATTTTTTGACCACTAATTCAGCAGCTCCGATTAGGAAAGTATTGTGGCGTATTAATCCCAGGCCCACACCACTGAAGCCCTGTGTGTGTTTCCTGTGCTTGCTAAGCATACAAAAGACACATGCTCACATTTTTTCATACATGCACAAAATCTCTGTTATCTGTCTCCACCTTTGTGTCATTCATCTTGTGACATTCACATTATACATGTAAATACAGACACAATGTCATTGTTGCATGATGTTATTTTGGCAGCAGACACCCATATACAGTAGTCTTACGTAACCTCAATGTTGGCTGCTATCACAGCCACGCAACAGTCTGGCTTAGTCACACACACACACACACACACACACACACACACACACACACACACAAAACCTGTCTGCAGAAGGTTGATTTCCTCAAAAACTTTAGAACAAAAGTCATTTTTATAGTTCCTCCTGTTAAATTTATAGCATAGGGTATAACACTTAAAAGATTATGGAGGTAGAAGAAAGTAAGCCTCCAAGACAGCTTCAAAATGCAGTCCACAACCCAAAGATATTAAATGTATTTATTATTTATTATTATAAAAACAAAGATAATAAACAAATTCTCACATTTAAGAAGCTTAACTCAAACCGACTTGATTTTCATGACCACAACATGGAAATACTAAATCTGTAGTCAATATTTTCAGATCAGGTCAGTGTGAAGCCTGTCTGTGCGTGTCTCAGTTAATTTGGGCCAACATGACCAAAATAGTAAACAGGCCAGCGACATAAACAGAGATCTTTAAAACCAGCAGGAGACATGGTGACCTGTCACCACAGCGACCTGACCTGTCACCATGGCGATCTGTTACCAAGGTTGTTCTGTTCTATTACTGTGGCTCGCATTCGGACAGACAGGGATGTTCTCTGCTACAGCGATAGACATATCATCATTCATACACACTCACAACCTGGTGGACACTGTATGTGTGTGTGTGTGTGTGTGTGCGCACGCGCAATGAGTCTGTTGTTGGTGGAGCAGAAAGGACAGAGAGATCTGCCCTCAGGTCAGCTTACCCATGAAGGCGTAGTCTCGGCAGTGTCATTAGACAGTCACTATCCTGAGCTCTTTGTGGTCCTTACACTGAAAACACACACACACACACACACACACACACAACAGAGCCAGCATGTATCTTCTAGTAGAGGCACAGGTTTGGTCAGCATGTGAATCACGCAATGTGTCAACTCTTGTTGTCGGTCATTAAGCTCAGGATTGGTCTTAATGTCTCTCAGCTTGATCCACTTAGCCCACTCTGCTTAGCTCTGAGACCACCGTCTCACCCCGACAGCCACTTTCTCCGGCTCAGCTACACCTGTAGTCGCGATAAATCTGAAATCACTATCAGAATATTAATATATTAATATAAATATTCCAGCATTAATATACAGTATATTACAACATGGCAAATGTATGTAAAATAAAATATAATATAATCAAATTTCAAATGCCGTCATACTGGGGCTGTCACAGTATCAGATTTTTCCAAAATGATTATCGCAAATTCAGAATAACAATATTATCGTGATATCTATAGGAATAGATAGAATGCTATCAGTCAAATTCATTTAACTTTTATTGTGTGTTTTCTTGCTTAATTACCACCACTTACTATGTTGGAGTGTGAACCCAGTGACAGTATAAAGTGTAAACCACAAAGTGAAAAAGGAAGGAAACATAAATGATTAAGGAGGCATTGTATTATTAACATGATATCAATATTTCACTTTTTAAATAGCAATACAGGTAGATCATGACACCCCTACATTATAGAAAACTCTTCTCGGATGTCAACAAAAAATTAAAATTACAAATTGCTTGTAATCATTGATTTTGAATGTAGTGTAGTTGATTAAACTCTCTCTCTCTCTCTCTCGTCATTTTGAGGCCATAATTAGTGGTGGTGTGGTGCATCATTTTAGTGTATTACATTTTGGGTTAGGGTTAGGGTTAGCCTGTGTGGCAGACAACATTTGAATGCCTCTTTCTCTGATATCCTGTTTTTATAAAGTTCTCATCCTAGACTTTGCTGTTGTCTTATGTCCCATTAGCTGCAGGTGCAGCCTTCACCAGAGCCGCCCTCGGTTGAGCTCCTTCCCCGTCTGTGTCACCTGGTGAAGGGGGAGCACGGCTACGGCTTCAACCTGCACAGCGTTAAGTCAAAGGGTGGACAGTTTGTGCGTTCGGTGGATCCCGGTTCAGCTGCTGAGAGTGCAGACATCAGGCCTGGAGACAGACTGGTGGAGGTACAACACAAAGCACACAACACACACATTAAAGTAAATGTGGGAGAAGGCCGGGTCACCCCAACTACTTTTATCAGAGTATATATGCAGATTTGATGTCAGAGGTGACTTTTAAAAAACAATGCTTACACTCTCCATATTAACCAGCTCTGTGCACTGATTTGAGGTGTGATTGGATTAGAGAAGATTAGCTGGACTCAGACTTAGAGTGAGTGGGATAGAGGTGTTGTTTGAAGGGGCAAAATAAGAAAAGACGGCAGGCTATAATCTTGAATGGAGTTGTAGAGGAGGGGCTGGTGTTTGTGTCTTTTTATGTGGATATGTAGGCATGAAGTGTGCAGTTAGTGTATGTAGAGGAAGAGAGTGGAGGCAGGAAAGAAATTCATGCAAATAAACTCACTTCTACATAGATCACAGACCTATTTTTGGTCTGTGAGGCAAGACATACTGAACATCCTGCTTGTGTCATGGCTACTTCATAATCTCTGCCTCTAAGTTATTGTCACTTTGCTCCACTCTTTCTGCTTCCTCTGACATCTCCTTTTGTCTCTCTCAGGTGAACGGAGTGAACGTAGATGGCCTGAGGCACTCAGAGGTAGTGGCACTCATTAGAGTAGGAGGGGGAGAAGTGCGCCTCCTAGTGGTTGACAGGGAGACAGACGAGCTCTTCCACAGACTGGGGCTCACACCCACCATCCAAGAAAAAGGTCTCACACACCTACAGATATATACTCAACTGTCTTTAGTCTCCAGACGAAATGTCTCATGTGTTTCTGTTTTCTCGCTCACAGAGGTCTTTGTGGATGAATCAGCTACAGAAAGCGCCTCACCCACCCCCTCTCCGACAACTGAACTTCCCACCACAGAGCCACCGATCATAAACGTCACTCTGACAGACTCCCCGATCACAAAAACGTCTCCAAAATCCCGGGCCAACGGGAGCTCAGCATCTCAGTCCTCAAGAAGTTCCACCACCCAATCAGAGATCAGCAGCTCTGACATGAGCATCCAGGTGAGAGAGGAAGAGGTGTGGCAGTAAATAATGGAAGAAACCAAACAGTCAGAAAACAACGCATGTGCATAAAACACATACATTTGCATGTATTGTAGGTGCCAGATGAGGACGACAGGCGTGTTTCGGACCCTTTCATGGACAGTGGCCTGCGTCTGAGTCCCACAGCTGCTGAGGCTAAACAAAAGGTGCTCGCACGCCGCAACAAGAAGAGAGCACCTCCTATGGACTGGAGCAAGAGACAAGAGATCTTCAGCAACTTCTGACCCCAGAATGGAGTGGTGGAATGTAACTCAAGTAATGTACTTAAGTACAAATTTACTTGGGTGTTTCCATTTTATGCTGCAAACATATGATGATCTTACAGACTATAGTGCGTTGCTGTAGATTAAACTAACCAACAGCATATAAAGTAGTTCAAATAAGCTCAGCCTTAAACATCTACATCAGTAAAATGCAACATACACATGAATGCAGCAGTAATATTAATACAAAAACATCAGATATAATAGCAAAATACTGACAGGGACTGTTTTACTGCACAATGAGTACTTTACTTTCGTCACTTTAAGTACATTTCAATGAAGTCATGTTTTGATTGCAGGACTTTTACTTATAGCAGAGTATTTTTACAGTGTGTTATTAGTACTTTACCTTAAGTGGTAGTAAGTAGTATAGGATCTGAATACTTCTTCCACCGCTGTCTGTTTGCAAGGAGAGAAAAAGAGAAGAAGTGCAACAACAAGGAACAACATTGTGATTCTTCTAAACTACTGTACCTCAACCATACAGAGGCAAGGTAAAATAAAAGGTTAAAGAGGCAGGTAGTTTTAGTCATCAAAATAATCATGATAAGATTTAGTATTCTCTAGATGCTTACATAAGGACAAAGAGATGTTCTGTGGATTTGTCAGAAATCTTACAGCACATTGCATTAAACAATGGCATTAATGACTGGCATACCATCTACCTAGAGACTCATCCATGCAAATGGTGCCTGGTCAGTACACAGTGTTTCTTTTTATTAAATCATAGTCGTTTTAGAGCCATGAGTAGTGACTATGAGTCTATAACAGCCTGATTCGGGGCCATATTTGCTGTAGATACACTTTATTGTTATAACTTTGGTAGATTTTATTTGTTGAAGTCATAGTTTCATGTCTTTTCAAATTCCAGTGAGCTCATTGTGAGTCCTGGTGTAGTTGTCTTTATATTAACATAATATTAACATACTAACATGTGAGTTGTAATGTAGCATATCACCTTAAAATGTAAATACAGAGGAAATGGTAGAGGCTAAGTTATGAAATGATGCTGGATCACCTCAGTGCTTCTCTTTAATGTTAGAGGGATTTCTGTAAAGAAAATAATTTAAATGACAGATTGCTGACTAGATAAACTGTAGACCCTGTGATGTCTAGCCGTTGAGGTATTTTCTCTCAGATGTGCTTGGTTGAAATTGATCACAATGTGAAATAAACTTTCAGAATGTGTGTAAATGCTACAACAAAATGTCAGCTCTCAAATAATTGTGAAAGATGAGGTTGTGTTATGTTTCTTTTTTAAATCTATCTAACCTGCAGTGGATCAGGCTGTCCCATCATAAATCTACTGAGGCCCATTACAGGCGACATTACTATCCACACATATTTATATCGGCTAACCCCATGGTTTGATACTCAGCTGGGGCCAAAAGATTGTGGTGGGCACCCTCAGTAGTCCACCAGTAGCAGCTTTTATTCACTTCTGTCTACATCATCATCAGCTAACAGCATGCTAGCTACAAACAACCAGCTTTTAAGATATAAAGCTACTTCATATTCATATTTTATACATTTACATCATCATACATACATTTATACTCCACTACATTTATTTAACATTTTAAACAGAAAACTCCATTATGAGTTCCTAAAAATATTTGTTGTTAAAGGTTGCAGAATTAGCTCCAACATGGCCAGCTACAACATTAATAGGTCTAGATAGAATAGACAGAATTAGACAGGGGTCATGCTGCCTATTCATTTTTTTTTTATTACTATTGCAATTTATAATATATATAAATAAACATGTATAATATCTATAACAATCATCCTCTACAACTCTGCTCTGCTACTACAGCAAGTAGCACATCATACACTGTCCTCAACATTACCAGCTAACATATTAGATTATGTTTTCAGGACATGGTTTCTGGTCAACATGCTGTGTGCTTCTGTTTGCAACTGACCTGACTAAAGAGACAAAATGTAAGATCTCAGATGAGGCCAGAGTCTTAATTTGTTACTGTCTGTTCTGATCTGTTGAGCTTTAATCCATACCAGAACAGAGCAGTCATCTTTGGCCACCTGGAGTGCCATTTAGGACATGTCTCCCTTTCTCAGACAACAATGCATCCATTGGGACGTGACAAAATATCTCCCCAAACAATGCCTGAAAGCAGCCATTGTTTGGTACAAAGTGTGTATCAGATGGACATTTTTTTCTTGTTGTTACAACCTGTCCTTGATGACCAAAAACTCACCTGCTACACCATATGCAACAATGTTTGCTTAGTTAGTGTATTGTGATATATTTGGATGTAGACGGTGACAGAGAAGTAAGGAGATCTCAATTCTGGGATCACTCTGCCCCTGCTCCACCCCAAGTATGAACAAGGAATATCAAAGTAGGGATGACAAGATCTGTTTTGTAACAGAAGCCTGTAATTACAGAGCTAGAGAGAAATCAGATCCGAGGTTTATAGGGGATAGACAGCTTATTCACATTGTTTATCTGGTCTCAGAGATGAGAGAAACAGAAACACACATACTTTGTGAAAAATATTGCTGTCTTTGACATGAATATCTGACGCACAGAAACAAAAAGGCTTCCACAGGACCAGAGCTGCTGTACACGTCACAAATATCCAGATCTTTCATATACCAAATACAAATTCATTCACTTTGAATAATTAATTTACCATTGCAGGCAGTAAGCAGTCAGCCAAACTAACTTTAGCACTGTTTAGTACAATGACAGCTACAACAGGAAATCATGAGATCATGAGATCTTGCTATCTCCTGTCTTCATGTGGGCTGTGCTTAATGAAGATGTTAAAAAAAAAATCGATTGAGTCTAACCAGCACAAAGCTGCTAACCACAAATCATCCCCAATTGATTTCTGAGGATGTTTGATGGGCAGGTGAACAATAAAAAGGGCAGCAGCTGGATGTATTGGGGGCATCAAAGCATGATGCTTTTATAGTGAAACAGTTCAAAACCATTGTTTGTGACTCATTACGTGACTCAAGTTTAAATTAAAAGATTCTGATTGTTTGTATTTGTTTGCTTCAGAGCTGTCCATAGTTCTTCCCTGCAAGACGAAATCTTCTTCTTCAACTGGTAACATCACTGTGACATAATGCTAGTATAATAATATATAATGTATAATAATACAAAATGATATGCCATAGGCCACCAGAAGATTGCGCTGTCATAATAGAGTTTGATCTGTTAAACAATAGTGTGATATCATAGTATACAAGCTATATAGTGTGCGCTATCTCAGTGATGAAATATTTGAATTCAAAGCGGTTGAAACATGGGCTACATGTAAAATAGACATCTAGCCGACTAGACACAGCTGTGGAATTATTGAGACTTTGAGATAATTTGATCATTACACAGGGTCAAGCATATACCTTGAGGTCACTGTAGGGATTGTATTAAATGAAGCAATATTACATGAGAGAGTGTGCTTTAACGTCATTATTGGCAAGCACCGAGGTCCAAGGTCCATAAGTGTCACTGCGTCACTTGGACTCCCGTGCACTTTCTCTCCACTGACAGATAACAGACCATTGATGAACAAAATTCTCCACCACATGTATGATTAGCTAATGTGAGGTGGCTGTATTCTGAGGTCTGAGCATGTTAATTTGGGGTTTTACAATATGTGTGTAAAAACAACATTTTGTCTAAAGACGTTTAGCTGTTCTGTTTGACTCTTTGCATTAGAGTCTTGCTTATTAGAAGTCTGTCAAAGCCTTTTTCTTTATGAAATGAATGGATTCTGACCATCTTCTCGTACTTATCACACACACACCTTAAGCAAATTTGTTGGCCCAGAGTTCCTGTGAAGGAGATCTGGGCACATTCTGGATTGAGCAGTATTTCTAGTGATATCCTGTGGCTGGAAATGAGAACCTGCTGGAGTTGGCAGCTCAGTTTTGGATGAAAACAAAGTTAGAGAGTTACATCATGCATCATGTCTTTTAAAACGTAGATGGAGGTGATAAATCACTTTCAGCTGAGCATGTGTAGAGATTTATAGTGCTCACTCACACACAAACCTTACTCAAGTTAAAACCTCTGGAACACACGTCATTTGAGGATTCAGTTCGGTCTGTGTGGGATAAAGCTGGGTATTCATCGGGTTTTCTATGGGATGAAACTCTGAGGTCACTTTAACTATAGCTTTAACCTTGATGTCTGGCTGCTTTTACGCCCCAACACTTATTTTCTCACAAAAGAAACCAGACTGGCAACACTAACATCCAGCCTTCAGCATGCATGACATGATTTATTTCAAGAATCCAGAGATTTTACACATATTAACTACAAATCATATAATAGACTCAAACTGTTTATTTCCATTCCCACCTTCAGAATAAGGGAACACGACTGGCAAAAGTAATCCACAGGAAAACAAGAAGGTACCAACATCTTTCTGCAACAATATCATGCTTTTTATTATATAAACAGAATTTAGAAAGAAAATCCTTCCTTCTGCATCTCATTTAATCTCTCCTTTGTTCCCATCTCCTTCGCACCTCAAAAAGCTGTCACACCCGTCCCTTCCTTCAAACTACAGTATCATCCATAGAAAATGTACACTGATCCTCCAGATACAAAAACTGCTCGTTTAAACTAAAAACATCAGTTACACAAATAAAAAAAAACACTAAAATTATCAAGCAACTAAAAACATTTTCTCGTACAAGTTTTGAACTAAGAGACTGTGGAAATTGAACTAGACTGGGGTTCAGATTGTCTTGTATTTGAAGCGATTCATGATTGATTTGATTATCTCAGTGGTCACAGTCTAGGTCAAATCAAGTGCCAATGTCTGTCTGTTTCCAAACGTCTACATTACACTAAAACACTGGCAGAATATCAATGAAAAAATATAGATCCCTGTAATCAGTTTTGCTGGCAAAATCTTATTCCATGGTTAATCTCAAAAGCCCTTCGGTGCTTCTACATCATCATGACGCACATACTGAATATTGAAATAGCAGCTCGTCTCTACTTATTGTCTGGTTTTAAATTTCAGTGGCTCTTTGGCAGTGTCCTAGCTGTTATCTTTTTTTTAAGTATACTGTGCTCTCATTGTGAATTGAGGTGGTGTGTTGGTGTGTAAAGGGCAATCCTATTACTCTGAAATATATGTCCGACACACACACACACACACTCGCGCACACACACACATACGCAATGAAAACACAGACACAGAGCATGCACGCAAAGTAGGTTGGGGCAGGATACCCTTCCAAAAAAATATTACCCCTACTGTGCACACATCATATGAACGGCATCTAACTATCCGATACATGCTCATTAGGCAAAAAAGATACAGTACTCATGCGCGCCTATTCATGCAGGATCTCACACACATGCAGGATCTCACACACGTACACACGCACCTCAGCAATATGGCAAAGTTAGTCATTGTAAAAGTGTGGATTAGTCCCAGTTTCACAAAGTTGTTTTTATTTGCCATTTAGTATTGGGATATTTTTGCCAGTCAAAGACACTTAATTTCACAGTGCAACACAGTATGACAAACACTGACATTAGGGTCAAGACATATCATATGGGTGAGGTTAAAAAAAAAAAAAAAAAGTCCATACAAAAAAGAAAAGGGTAAAATAAAATAAAAAGTGCAAAAACAACTTAACAGTCACTGAAAATAGCATTAATTCATTTTTTTTTTTTTGCGTTAATTGTGCAAATTTAAGTCCACTATAGAAACAAAAATCAGTAGCAGCAAAAAAAAGAAAAAAAAAAAAGAATATGGACCATTTTTAAAACATTATAAAGATCACAATGACATTGCCAATCACTGTTTTACTTAAGATATCAATATGGCATCAAATGGATATCAGTACGAATGTAGACAGAAACATATATACACACACACACACACACACACACACACTCACTCTTGCATACAAACACACACAGACACACATACACACAGACACACATACAAACACTTGGTCACAGTTAACAGGTGCCAAGGACATTGTGGTGGGAGTCAAGTTTTAGCTCGGTACCATATCAAAAACAATACATATTTCACACACTGTTAACACAGAATGCCAAAGTAAGGATTTACAAACTGCACATGCACACGCGCACGCACACACACACACACACACATACACACAAATCTCAAAGAGACAACCTAAAGATGTGATTTCTTTCTACGATTTCCTCCCCTCTGGTGAGAAAACAAAAATGTGTTAGCCCTAATCCTCCCTTCCTACAGGAATGGTGTTCTGTGAAGCCACGAGGAAAGACACTTGCTCTTTTTTTTTTTTTTTTCCTCCTCTCTCTTTTGATCAGGTAGAAAATGTGACAGGAATATGTCTGATAGATGGATAGCTCTGTGAAGCAGCACTCTGGTCAAAAATGAAGGTAGGAAAACATAGATGCAGATAGCGAGACTATCTTACAGTTAAGTAGAATTCAGTGACTACAGATGAAGTAATTCATATAGAATCCTATTCCCCGGAAAAAGAAAGATATCACCCAGAAAATGAACAGAGTTGAGACACCTGCCTGTCTGTCCCTAACTACATGTAGTAGGTCTCATAAAGTCTAAATAATAGTGCCACCCACAGTCAGTTCCATGTACTGCATGTACAGCATGTGCAAGTGTATGTGTGAGAGTCTGTGTACGTTGGTCTGTCTCTGTCGGTCAAGCTATTGGTTACTCTTAAGTTTAAGAATCCCATTAAAATCTCAACTGTCCCTGTCCTCCCAGCCAAGTAACAGACCTTTCTGTCGCTCTTTTTCCCTGCCTTGTTACTGCTTTCCCTCCCTCTTCTTTCCCTGAACTTTCTCTCTGCTGGTCTCTTTCCCTGCCTCCCTCTTTTCCCAACTTGTCTATCCCTCCGTCTCTCCTTCATGTCCTTCTCTCTGTCCCTCTCTATCTGTCCCTACCAGTTAGTTTTTCTGTGTCGAGGTCCCTGCCTAGTTAATCTAGAGGTGTCCCTCTGTCCCTCCCTCCCACCCGCCCACCCTCCCTCTATGGACAAACACATAGGGCGTGGGGGCCGTCCGTCAGGGGGAGCGGCCAATAGCGTCCCTCTCCCTCCCCCCAGATCTGGGCAGTGCAATACACAGATGGATGAGTTTCCCATTCACCCTCCTCCTGCTGGCTCACCTAGAGGGAGAGCAGACACAACAAGGTTAACTTCAGCGTAAACATTTACATACTTTTGGTTTGAGTTTAAATAATGATGTGTGTGTGTGTGTGTGTGTGTGTGTGTGGGGGGGGGATTACCTCTTGGGTGGGTGTAGAGAATCTAAACGCCGTAGCAGGCTGCCAGTCTCTCCTTCAGCAGTGGGGGGAACTGCTCCGAGAACTGCTGCCAGTTCTCCTCCCCAACCTGCTCCTTAAAGCCATGCAGGATCTGCGGGAATAAACAGAAGATTTCAGGCACATCCTCAGGCAATCTTTAACTTCCCTCAGCAGTTGGCCACAGATTACACAATTTTGCAGCTATGCAAGGGGTTGATAATTGCTTCATCAAGTATGCAGTCTTTCAACAGTTCCCCTTAAAGGTTCCTTTATCAAAACCAGGTCTCATAAAAGCAACAGTCCTGCATTCAGTGTTTGACTGACTGCAATGAGGCTGAATTAACAACTGGGCAAAGAAGGCAAGTGCCCTTGGGCTCCAGCATTTGTGAATCCGAGACTAAATTTGCATGCAGAGCATTTTGGGCTTCATGCGGTAAACTCCTGAGGGTGTGTTGTGTTCGCTTCATTACTCTGCAGAACAACAGCAGTGTCTGTGTTGCTGAGCTCTATAGCAGAAAAGTGAGATGAGCACACCTCACAGTGACTCATACAGAAGAGTATGATGATTTCATGGTGAATTAAAATCAGCCTTCAGATGGGACTGGCTGTGTAAACATAAGATCAATATGACCCAGACTGTTGACGTTTTTCCACTGCATCATACGCCTCGGCTCGACTCCTGGTTTCACTATTATATTGCATTAATTTAAGAAGGAAATTGAGAACATCTCATGTAGGGGCTATGCCCATGTCGTTTTGCTGAGTGTTAAACATAAAAATGGTGCAATACTCCTTTTCCTGCTTTGTTGCTGTTGCTTTATGTTGCACACTCAGTTTTTCCACAGTTAATGGTGAATCCCTAGTGGATAGTACCCAGTACTTTTTTTGGTATCACCTTGGTTGAAGTTCCAAGTGAGCTGATAAAACATTGCAGACAGCTGATCCGTCAGAGAAAATCATCACTTGTGTGACACAGACATCATGCACTGGACCCAGATTTTAAAAAATGTGCAGAGGTTCCTGTTTGGTTGCTGATCAAAGGATATTCTCCATTGTTACTGTGTCGCGTTGAAGATGATATCACGGCTATGACAATCAGCTAAAGAATCCCGCCTACACTGAAGGGGGCACTAGCTGCAGTAGGAAACGAAATTATGAAAAGTTCCCGGTACCAAAAATGCTTTGAGTCGAGTCGAGTCGAGTTGTACCATGTTTCTACCACCTGATCAACACACTATTATTGCCCAGTGAGCCCTCACCTTGTAGAACATGTCTCTTAAATCGTCTTTAGGATTCACCCAGGAGGCCACTGCATCACAGAAGAAGATGAAGTCCTGAACAAACACACAGGAAGAAGTGAGAAGGTTTGAAAAGTAGTCCTAAAACATCTGTGTGCAAATGCACAGACTGCAAATGCATTCACTTCAATCCTGTAGTATACAATGTCTCACCTGCACGACGCCTCCTGGGTTCACACCAATCATCATGCAAATCCCGCGGAAGGCAGAGTCTTTCTCTTCGTTGTCTCTGATGTTCCGCAGAGATGTACACCTGCGGCATGCGACATTAACCAATTAGCAGCTGTTAAACTTGATGCAGTCACTGCTGAGAATTCACCTCTCTTATCTTATCTACTGGAGAACATTTTCTACAAGATGAAAACAACAAACTGTCATCATCTCTCTGTGTGGGAGGACAATTGTTTTCATTGTTAAGCTTGAGAAAGCTCAGAGGCTTCGGCGGTTCGTTCTCACTACTCGCTGATTGCAATCATTTCCAGAATTTATTTAAAGAATCTCAAGACCACAAAGAATGAGAGGGAACGTGCACATGTGTCTGCTGAGTATGTGATATGCCTGACGCTGACTGTGCATGTGCAGATGTTGTTAATTAAACGACACCACAATAGCCTGCCATCGCTCACCAAGGTCGGATAAACTGCGGCAGCATGGCAGCAACCTCCTGAGGACACACGTAGCCCAGTCGGCCGATGGTGATTGCTGGAAGAGGACAGAGTCAGAGTCAACTTCTCCTAATCTGCTCTGATTTTCAACATACAACTATAAAATCTGTCGAAAAATATCTGTGTATTCATCATACCAGTGTTCTCCAGCAGGGTCTTGGGGGTGTTGGGTCGATTAATAATCTCAACCAGCTGGTTCAGAACCATAGCGATGTACGGCTGCATCTCCACGCCTGATAGAGAGGTGAATTAAAGTGAGACACACATCAAGACGCTGCATCTCGACTGCACAGCATCGCATATAAAAAGATTTGCTGCAACTCACCCATCTGCATACAGATCTCTCCTATGGCCCAGGTAGCATTGTTGCACACTGAGATGAACTCTGGGTTCAGATTTGTCCCGAGGATTGGCATGAATTCAGCTGCAGGACACACACGAAAAAAAAATGTCATCAACATCTTTGAAGACTGTGTATGTACTGTGTGTGTCTGCATGTGAAAGAGACAATGTGATAATTACCAATGCACGGTTTGACATGAGGAAAGCAGGCCTTGGTTAAGTCACCCAGCAGAGCGAATGAACTCTGTCTTACTTCGGGCATCGTATCCTGGGACAGAAGAGACAGAGAGACAAAGACAAATGTGAACACACACCTTGTAAAGAACGGTCCAGCGGAACAACTAACAGCTCACTGTGGCTGTTCTTATTTTATCATCATTATCACAAGTCTGTGATGGAACAAGGACTGAACCAATTGTTTTGCACTTTTTAATCAATCTGTGGCAACCAGCACTGAAATCTGTGACAAATACAGTGCTTCACAATAAGAGACACCCTATAGTTCATCAGTTGAACTAATTTAATGAGAGGAAATGTTCAGTTTCCATCAGCAGTAACAAATATAGCTGTGATATGACTGTAGGAGGGTTACAGCTGAACAGGGAGGCTTCTACCAATGACGTAACATGCGTCGTTTCCTGTAAATCTCTTGTGAGTGTGCAGGTAATTTGAATCCAGTGCAGATGAACAATGAAAAGATCTATGTAGGAGAGGTAATAACAGAATGCAAATACACTGACGTGCACACATGGGCTCTCCTCACCTGCATGCACTGGAAAAGCAGAGTCATGATGTTACTGCGTGCCACAAGCGTGTCCACGTGGCCCCCAAGTCCCTCAGCCAAGCCGCTTAAAAGATCCAGAGCCACGATCATAAAGTCCTTGTCGGGTGCTTCATACTGGTCTGGCTGCTGACTGTACATCTGAGACACACAGAAGAGAAGGTGGAGAGAAAAGATCAGATGTGGCACGATGGGATAAATTGTAATTTATGTGAAGCAGCAAAATGTAAATTCCCTCTGCAACTTCCAAGTTGAGTGTGTGTGTGTGTGTGGCTCACCATGGCCTGAGCCAGTGTCTTCTGGACCAGGGTGACACATCGCTGGTAGACGGGCTCGCAGTATGGGAGGAAGCCGCTCTGCAGGGCCGTGGCAACAGACGACAGACACTCCAGCAGAGGGAAGAGATCTTTGTCTTCATCTTTCAGCTCGTTCCACTTGGCAATCAGCGGAGGCATCAGCTTCTGTATGTACTCCTAAAAAAAACGAGTGTGTTTGATTTGTTTGTGATTCATTTGTCCCTTTAACATAAAATTTAAATATGTTGTCCACAAAACAAAGCTGAGTAAATGTGTGCATTTTTGTGCTTACAGGCTGGTTGAGATGGTGTCCCACAGAGTCTGCCAGTGTTCCTATAGCATCATAGAGGATGAGCAGGTTCTTGTGCTGGTACTTCCCAAAAGCAAAAACAAGCGTGTCCAGGATGAAGCTCAGGTAAGGCACCAGCTCAGTACACGCCTCCTCCTCCAGGGTGGCAAACGCGCTGTCGGAACGATAAGATGGAGTTAGAGGGATGTAGGAGCGACGGGCGAGAAAACACGGGAGAGGTGAACATGAGGAAAAACTAAGAGCTGCACCTGCACGCCGCTTCCTGTACTCTCTTATTCCCGTCCAGTATGCGCTTGAGCAGCTCTGTCATGAGGGGTTTGAGGTGAGCGTCAGGGGGCTGGCTGACCACCCAGTGGGCGTAGCGGCTGAGGGTCCAGCAGGCGATGGAGCGGACCAGGGCCTTCTTGTCGCACAAACATTGGATGAGGTGGGGGATGAGCTCAGGCAAGTAAGGTACCATGCCTTGCATACAGCCTGGAAAGACAAAACAGTTTTACACATCTTAAAAAGTGCAACATTTTGGGAAATAAGCTACCACCAGCAGCTGGTTAGCTTAGCTTAGCTACTAACTAGAAGTAGGGGGAAACAGCTAGCCTGGCTTTGCCCGAAATGAACCAAATCAGCCTAATAAGAAGAGAAGTTCTTTATCTAAGGCAGTAAAAATATCAGGACATATTCAAGGATTATAGATCACCTATTGTCTAGGAAATAACATCCAAATAATATCCTTTGCCACTGTTTACATGTCTCCCCATAAGTATATTGTATTTCAAGTCTGTGCCGTGTCTCACCCTCAGCGATAGCCCCCAGCACTAAGATGCCAGACTCCTTGATGACCCAGTCAGGGTGGAAAAGCAGGCCTTTGAGCAAGGGCAGGAGATGGGGAAGCAACTCCTCACGAAACACGTTGGCAAGAACGTCCAGAGCCGCGGCCGAACACTTCCCTGGAGGGGGGAAACCACCATCAGCATTAGATAACTTTGAACTGTCCAAATGCGCTCTGTGGTTATGAACATTAATCATAAAGCTCTTATTAAAAAAAAATGTTGTTAAAAGTCAAGAACTGCCCGTCTGTCTGTAACTTACGTAGGTTCCAGTCAGACAGTGTATCATCATCATCGTCCTCGTCTTCATCAATGTCCTCCCCCTCCTCGCCCTCCCCTCCTTCGTGCTGCAGAGTGACCGTGCGAGACTTGTGGAAGCGAGGCTTGATGTCTTGCTCGCTGTCTGGAACTGCCTCGTCCTCTTCAACGTCACCCTGGAGGACAACAGGGACAGAAAGGTGAATACAGAATGGACACTGTTAAAAAAAGAAGAGACAAGAAGAGAAGGCAGGGTGTCTGTATGAGAAGGGAGGGGGGGGGGCCTCACCTTTAGAAGAATAATGTCAATCTCAGAGTATTTCATCCCATTCACCAGGATAGGAATCAGTCTGAAAAAAAGAGGCAGACAACCACATTACTACTCACTTCCTTGTCATCAACCTAACCCTGTCCAATGACCTGTTACTACACTAACACTTACTGGACCAAGTGACCTGACAGGGCCTCTTTACAGATGGGCTGTTCAGCCAGAGTCAGCCAGAACTCACAGGCCTCCAGAGCCACGTTCTCATCTGGGTCCTGGGTCCGCTGCAGCATGTACTGTTGACAGACAAGAAGAGGTGATGAGGAGGAGGAGGAGGAGGAGGAGGAGGAGGAGGAGGAAGAGGAGTAAGCCACACACTTGTTCCGCCCTGTTTAAAGCTGTGTTTGAGATCACGCCCCACCCTCACCTGGATGATGCTGTGCATGTGTGGGATGAGGCGGTCAATGCGGACTTCCAGCAGCATGACGAGAGCCCTGCACACGTTCTTCCGCACTTCACTGTCCTCGTCACCGGCCAGCGCAAACAGACTCTGGATATGAAAAAGACATGGGGAGAGGGAGATAAAGGCGGGGAGGGGGGTGGGAATAGGTTAAGTTAACAAAAGCAACTTCCAAACGTGCACTTTAATCTGTTACGCCACATTTACATCTTGACAATCTCTCCTCTTTTACAGTGTAGACAACTTCCAGCACCAACACAACAAAAATGAAGCCAGATAAAGTCAGGAAATATAGAACTAATCCATAATAGAGACATACAGTATGTTTCACAGTAAAAACACACAACGTTTAACAGATAGATGCTTTCTGAAAGGGGCTAAAGTTGAGTCTTGGTGAGGATGGGAGGTTTGAAAACAATACATGAACCTGTTGTGCTCACCTCAATGAAGGTGTCAATGTTATCCATTAGAGCTTGAGCTCGACCAATGATGAACTGGTTCACACACGCTATAGCATGGGACCTGAGAGAGAGACACACACAAGTGGGATCTATAGTGATGATTTGAACAGGGCGTGTTGAAGTGGAAAAGAACTAGCAGAGACAGAAAGCCAAGAAGAAGAAGAGACTGGCGTTTCACTGACCTGATCTTGGGGCTGCAGTGCTTGAAAAACTGTAGGAATTTGGGGATCATGATGTTGAGAGGTCTGTTCAGGGCGTCGCTGTCCAACAACTCTGATGAATCCTCGCAGATCTTCTGCAGCGCTCCGAAAGAACCCTGAAAGGCATCGAAATCGTAAAGACAAAAGCAACAGATATAAATCTGATTATCACATTAACATTACAAAGCTATTTGTGTGTGCGGGGAGGTGAGCCTGACCTCGCAGGTGTTATAGTCCTCCGAGTTGAGCAGATTACAGAGCTGAGGCAAGAGCTCCGGCCAGGTCTGCAGCTCTCCTTTAGAGGCTATGGTCGTGATCAGGATACCTTTATGAGAGATAATAAAAACAAAGATATATCAGGACTCTAAATTCAGGTAACTTAACTCACCATCGCTTTTTAAATCATTTAAAACATCACGAATATTGAGCGCTGGTTTCCACAGAGCCACGTTACCTGCAAAAAATTCAACCACCTACACAATAGTCTGACTCACACTGGCTTAAAAAAAAAAAAAAGCAGCCAACACTAGCTTTTCTCTTTCTCCATCTTCTCTTTGTCGCTAAAACACCCACCGATAGTAGCTCTGATGAGCGGCGAAGGGTCTCCGATGTTGTTGAGGCATTCTCGCTTGATGAAGTCAGCCACGTTGGGAGGAAAGTTCTGGTAGTGAGCCTTAACGTTGTTCTTCAGTATCAGACCGCTCAGAGAGCGAGTGGGCTCGTCTTGAGGAGGAAAGCAGCAGAGAGGAGGAACATAAATACATTTTTAAAAATGCAAAAGAGGCGGTAAGACGCAGAAATATTCGCAGGGGACGGGCATACATACCCTCAGATTTGAGGCTTGTGAGAACAAAGATGAGATAGTTGTTGAAATCTGGAAACTGGTTGAGTTGCTCCAGTTTCTGCAGGATTTGTTAAGGAGTTCAACCATCCACACACACATAACAAAAGCTCACACACCCACTCACAATACCTTGTGTTTGACATTTGGACAGTGTGGATGAAGATACAATTAAAAACACTCAGTTCTCTTTGTGCAAGCTGCGAAAAAAACAACACACCCAGTCAGCTTTCATTGTCATCCACTTTGACACAAAAGCTCTCAGAGATGCAAAATCTCACACCTTTTCTCTCTCACTCTCTCTCTCACTCACACACACACACACACACCGACATAAGGATACTTCTTGCACAGCTCTTTGTGTTGCTGTGTCTGGGGACTGGGAGTCCTTGAGTAGCTGAAGCACTTGCTGCAGACCTTGTTCATCTGGCTGCCACTCCATCCTATACAGGACACACAAACACGCATTACCTGTTTATGAAGCACGCACTACCGTGACCTCATCATTACTACTCAAATCACGTACAAGTAACGCAAGCTACGCACTAACGATTATTGCAGATTTAGCAAACAGCCACAACAGCACAGCTGTCGCTACCAATAGCAACAACTTGTCAAACACTGGCGTTGACTGTTAACCTCACATTCGGCTGCTTGAATCGACATTTATCGGGAAAATCCATCAAACAATGTAGCAAATCACTACGGTGAAAGAGCTCATGTTTAGGAACATTTCCCACTTCTTGCTACATTAAACCAAAAGCTATCATCACGCAGTCGTCCTTTAGTAAGTTACAGTTGCATAAACAACTGACAACACCAACTATCAGTGGCCATCTAACCAGCCTTTTCCACATTAGGCCCAGACAGGCGCAAATGTCTGGCTCATTCAGATAGCAAGCTTAGCTTAGCGTCGCTATGAGCACATACAAGGTTGAGACAGAAAACAGCTGCTAAACGCCATGTTGTGTTAACTACGAGGACGGCTGCGTTTCCCTGTCAAAGCAGTGTTTGTAACAAAAGCAACAAAGACGGCGCATTAATAGTCACAACATTCGCATATCAACCCCCCCCCACCACCACCCCCCGGCAGCTAGTAAGGCTAGCTAGCATCATCTTGAAAGTACCGCGAAAGGTTTTTTTACCTGCTCGCTCCGATGTGCTAGATCTATATTTCTATAGACAAAAAGGCGCAGCTACGCTGTAACTTTTAACATTAAATAAAATATGACTGCGATCCGCGTAGCTAGATACAAACTTCTAATCTCAGTGGATCTGTGTGGTTGCTGTGCTAGCTGGTATGTGACAGAGATTGCATGCCTTGCAATCAAGCCGGGTGATCCGTTTGAGCATGTTGGGCTTCCGTACTGGTAGATGGTCGGGCGAGGTAACCGTTTGGAGAGCTGCACGCCACCCTGTGTATGTGTGTGTGTCACTGTGTGTTGCTGTCTTACACTTAATTAAGATGCATCATATTCTTCTAATTTTGTGAACAGACATGTTGAGAACTAGTTAAGACTTAAATATACCTGTAATTTGCATATATGTGTTATTTGCTTCAAGAAAAAAAGAAGAAAAAAGGTTGAGTTGGTCATTGCAGTAGGAGATGCGCCAAAACATGGACAGATACCTGAGTGGAGAGATCACGAGACCAAGGTGAACCAGAAAATCACATTCACAAAACAGCCTCACTTTGACTATGCATGTACTTCATGGCACAGTAGCACCCTCAAGGGGATTAAAACTAAACTTCAAACAGCTCAAAATAACTAGTCAGGGTGGTGTTGAACCTTAGCCCCATGTTGTCTCACTGTGGCCCTTCCCAATTCAAGGAATGAAAATGAAAATACCTTTCTGTACATGGCAGTGGTAGAGTGGAGTAGACTTCCAGGAGAGAGCTGTATAAATGAACATGACATACTGTATATGCGCAGATACTGCACACAGTGTTCAACAGAGTGTAAAGTGTAACATGCATCAGTGTGGCATTATGCTTTTTGTTTGCTTTTTGCTTGTAAAACTAACTATTACTCTAAATCGTTCATTCCCTCTACAGTCTGATTGCTAAATGCTCTGCAGTCCTCCCTTTAACCATTGTCACTGTGGGTGTATGTTTTTTATCTGTTTTTTATTTGATCTGCCCCTAGTCGGATAAACAAAGCTGTTTTGAATTTGAATTTGACTCTGTCGAGGCTTTTACATTATTTACCAATCTGTCGTATCTATGGAGTGAGACAGCCCTATCCTCTGACCTCGGTTACCATAGTAATGATCACAATGCCACTTGCTTTCCTAAACACAAACATACAGCTGCTCTGTATCTCAAAGAAAGAAGTCAGCATCCCCATAACAATCAAAGATTTAACACAATCCCTACAGTGACCTTAGGATATATGCTTGACCCTATATAACCCCCATATGTGGCAGGGGTTGTGCCTGGTTAGATGGCCGGTGGGTGTATATGTATTTATGGATGTGACAGGTGTGAATAAATGGAGTTATGTTTAGAAATAGCCAATACGTTTATATACAGTAAATGTGTTGATGTATAGATAGAGAGAAATACAGTATTGTCCCTAACCTATTACATATGTTGTGTTTTTGATATGTGAAATAAACCAATCATGCATTGTTTTATGTTACGATTCATTTCTGACCACCAGATGGTGTCAGATTCAAATTCACATTTCCATTATCTACTGTATAACTGACCTGTGTGAACTGTTACAGGGCGTGGACGCGATATCAAAAACACTAGTAAAACTGACAACAATAACCACCATTGTGAAGCTTGTTAAGCTCATTGTTTATGACAATGTGTCTCAGCATGGCTGTGATATTTCATCTCTGATAGGAGGATGTGAACATTCCCATAAACACCCTGAAATAAACAACCAAAGTCCAACATTATAGGCTTCACAGAGGCAGCCATATTGAACTACATTTCAGTGCTTGTAAATACACTGACTGGCCACTTCACGTTAGGTACACTTGTACAATCCAATGTTATCCAGTGCAACAACTCTGCCATAAAGTCTACTTTTACAAAGCGTATAATGTTTCAGTTTTTGTTGACACATTCAGAGAGGTATTCATTTTACTTGTCTTAGTGGGTGCTGATGTTGTACAGGACTGCATTATATTGAAAGGTATTTCTAATATTATGGCCCTCTCATGTATAAAATTGGGGTGGCCAAAATATTATGCACAAGTGTACTGAATACAAGTCTACCCAATTTTTTTTGATAAAATGCATTTCCATGCTATTCCTGATTTGTCCTTGACAAATAAAGAAGTACAATACTATGTCATTCTTGCTCAGTCCCAAAAAACATGTGACTAAACATTTTGTGCCTTTGTAGATCTCTAAATTGTACAATACATTAGAAGACTGAGTGAATATGTGAAAAAAACTGCAACATATTGTTGAAATTAACTTATTTTTCTTTAGACATCTCATCCACTTGTACTTTTTTTACACTAAAAGACATGGTGTTTATATTTTATTATGCAACGGTTTTACTGCTCCGGCCCTCTTGAGATCAAATTGGGCTGTACGTGGCTTATAAACTAAAATGAGTTGGACTCCCCTGGTTTAATTCCTCTAGAATCACTGAAAGCAGATATTGCAGTGAGTAACAACAGTCACCACTTCCTTTCATTTCGAAATCCTTGTCAAAACTGTATTTCTATAGCAAGGCTTTGGAAAAGTGGAAGTGTTCTAACAGCATGAAACATCATTTTAGTATCTTTCTTGTAAGAGGAACAGAGACTTTCGTACCAAGTACACAAAGCTTTATTAAACATATAGATTATTTTTTTAGTACACACACAGTCACATTCCTGCATCAATAGTCAACACATGAACAATGAGTTGGATGGCATGTAGAATTTTAAGTGTGAACAAACAAAGGACTCACATAGGAAAAGAGTAGAGCTCTGCATTAGCGACAGGACAAGATGTATATTTAAGAGACAAGGTTCAGCACAGAGAGCTGATTTCACTCTTGCTACAGCCCCACTTGCAGCAGGCGTTGGATAGTCCGACCACTACATCTCGTCCTTTCCTATCTGCACTCCGTAGGGCTTCAAGCACCTCCTCTGAGATCGGCGAGCGAGCTGAGCGACTGAATCCGGCAGCCACAGATGCAACTTTTGATGTTTGATCCCTCCATGCTTGGGACTCTTCAGGATCCTGCTCACTGGTAAGTTGAGGGATGGGATTTGTGTTCCATGGGTCAAAGGCCTCTTCTCCCATAAGAGCTGATTAAAAAAAAAGCAAGGGTACATCTCTCAATATTACAAATGTGGCACATCATAAAAATAAAACTTCCATAGTCTCACACACACTCTTACCTGAGTCTCCAACACTCCTCCTCCAGCGTGAACCACCACAGGTAAAGATGACAGCTCGTATGAACTCTCTTCCACACAGTTTCACCCCATAAAAAGAGGGATGGCCTTCATTGGACCGCACCCTGTCTACCAATGCCACCAACAAGCCCAGAGTCAAGAGTGCTGCCTTCCACATGGTGAGAGTAAAAAGATGCTGTGGGTGTCTCAAAAGCTGGAAAATGCTTGAGGTGTCTGTGTAGTTTGTGTTTCTCGGTGGACCTCGGTGTACCTTATATAGGCCTCAACATCTCGGAGAAGGACCTCAACTCACCTCCACTCTTCGTCATGCCCAGAGATAAGACCAGAGACCTTTAGGGGCAACAATGCACAATGAGAAAAAGAAAAGTTGTGATTAAGTAGCGAGTGATGGCAGAGGTAATGTCAACAGAGCTCTTGGCTATCTCATCACCTGTGACCTTTTGTTGGCCTTTCTGTCCCTCACATCAGTTAGGTTGTGTTGTGTGTCACCAGCATAATCTCCGTCTCAGTGTCTGCTCTGCCGTGCACTGGATGGAGATCACTATCCATTCACCTCAAGGATAACCAGGTGTTTACTACAAGTGACACACACACATACATGCACACCACAGAAAGATTTCAGATACTGCAGTGACTCTAATCAGTTGTGAACTTCTGACAATATTAATTGTTTATATGAGTCAATAGAGGAAGCAGAGATAAGCAGTGGCAGCAACATTTGACATGAATGAATTAAATGACATGACATTCCATCATTTTCCATCTATCTGCTTGACATTCTGATCAATCCAAAAAGTAACATAAGAAGTGGTCATTTGACTGGAGAAAGTGACAGACAGCGCCTGTCAACCAATCAACGTTCAGTTACTTCACATGACGCAGAGACCACCTCCCAAGTCAGCCAATCGGCGTTTAGCGTAGGGCGGGGCGATGACGAGAGGGTAGCAACAGTTGCCCCGGTGAAGGCAAGGCGCCATAGTCACGGTAGTCCTGGCGACAAGAACCAAGCAACGGGAGTCAACAATAACAACCTAAATCTAAGGAAAAAAAACTTGAACGACTAAAAAAGGACAATACTGGGATAAACTAGAGGTGAAAGAAGTCAAATATATGAGAATTACCTTTTAATGCTGTCTTAATTATATACGTGTGCTTGTTTGTACAGTCGTCAGCGTTGCCGTGAAATTGGTCGAGTGTGTCGGTGATGAAACTGGTTGCTAGCTTCTTTCCAAACGCAGACGGTTGTTATGGCGATGTCAGATCTTTGATAAGAGCACAAGATGGCGGGTGTGTTGTAGTGCCAATCGTACTTTTTTTTGCTAATTTGTTCCACTGTTCAGACTGTTTCTTACGGTTTCGGCTACGGTGAATTTCTATTGACACGTGATTGGTGGCGTGGTCGTAGATTTATAGACTGTCTAACAAGAGTAATTAGCGACGAGCTGGCTTGGCTTTAACGTCACAACTCAACGTGAGCTGCTAGCGGGGGAAGCTATCACTCTCGCTTTCTCAACTCACTTTTCAAGCAAGCTATTCCAGAAACATTAGATACGGAAAAAGCTCAGAAACCGCTCCCGCAGCTGAGTCGTATATGAGTGCTATAGGCTGTGATATGAGCGTACTATGTTTCATAATCTTTTTGTGACTTTGACAAAAAGTTTTTGGTCTGACATTGGATTCAGCAGGTCACTCCCGTGGACACGGTGTGCTGATGATCATCTGATTGTCTTGTTTGCCGTGTTGGTTTACGCAGGAGTGGCTTATCTTCCAGTGGGATGGCCCTAAAGTCCTGACTGACAGTGGCTCTAAGGATGAATATGAGTTTATTTAACGTTACACGTGGTAATATCTGGGATTGTACATGCTCGCAGATTTTCTCATCTTTCTAAAGTTGTTTTTATTTCACCTCAAACACCACGATCACAACGTGTTTACCTTGTTTTGGAAATGTAATCCATTGCTTTATTTATGGTGCTTAAGATCACACAGTGTTTCATACTGCAACAAACAGGAAAAGCTCTAGACTACTGCTTAGTATCAGTCAGACAAAAGCCTTACTTCCTCCTTTGGTTTATGTTACACACACACACACACACACACACACACACGTGTGTGCACACACACTAAGTCTGTGTAACCAAAGCAAAGATCGGAGAAATTATATTCTAACAAGTGTGTTGCTTTGTTGCCAATTTAATTAATGAGTGCCCTCTCTCTTCTTTTTTTTCCTTTATCAACAGAACTAGTTACACAAAGCAAAGGTTGCCATGGCAACTTCTGGATACTCAGAGGACCTTCAGCCTCAGCAGGCCAACACGGTAACCATAGCAACACCTGCTGCCACCACACCCTCATCTGCAAAGACTGCACACTTCCTGCCGGAGATCCCACCAACTTCTGGAACCATTGCATCAGCGAACCAATCAGCCACCTCCTCAAAAACGGGACAGGATGCACTTTGTTCTCAAGCACCGCCCACCCAGGCCCAGAGCCAGAAGGCAGTGGTTCTGACCACTCCCACGCAGCACTATGTAAACCCTGAAATCCAGCACTCTACAGTCCAGAAGAGTAATGGTCAGGGCAACTCACCCCAGTACATCATAGTAACTGTTACAGGTGAGAGACATATAATATACCTACATAACACATACTGCGCTCATACTTCATGCACACTTTGTAGCTCACATAGGCAGCAGGAGGGCATGATATGACATGCAGACTGAGCAAGCTTCAGTTTATTTCTGCACGTCTGTTTCTAAGGTGTGAGCAACAGGCTGTATCCTGGTTGGAGACTCACAAACAGTGCAGACGAGAGCTGTGTATGAATCTTATTTATACATATTATATTTAATCTATACGTCTTTTGACTAGTGGTGTAAAAAAAAAACTAAACCAAAGTGGTATCATCAAATGGTGCCGAAACAATTAATCCAGTAATTGTTCAAGTCATTTATGAAGCATAAAACCTAAATATAATCTGGTTCATGGTCCCTACCGAGCCTAGATTTGTGTGAAGTTTGGAGTTGGTGATCAGTAGCTGCAGCCCCAAAGAACACATTCCATTGATATCCACAGACATTTTAGGAATTATATTTGTACATAACAATATAACAGTTACTAGTCATTGTGTTTGTTAATTCAGTGTTTCTTGGTCATGTAAGTTGTAGGTGTAGCTAGAATAAAGAGAAGCAGAGATCTGAGTCCCATTAGGATCGAAAAACCACTGATGTAGAGTTTGCCTGTCTGGTTGGGTAGTGCATACATTATGAGGACAAAATAAGCTGATGGACTTGGTTGCTAGGCTGCGTAGTCCCAAACGTGGGAGCTGATGGATGAAACCTGACTTCACTTCTACTCTGCTGCTTTTGCTGTTATAGAGAGTTGGTGGTATTTTCAATCATGTTACATCAACATGGCAACAAGTTTGCAATTCCTGCAGTGATAGAAAAAAGAGATAGGTTAGTATCTATGGCAGCTAATGTAATGTGTGCTTACATGGCAGACCTTTGACCTTTTTTCAGATATTAAAGTAAATTCCTTTACTGATTTTTCAAAATGTTTCCTGAATTTAAAAAACGATTGCTCGGCCATAAAGAAATCACTTGTTGTTATGTGTTAACTAGTGGACATGAAAGAGAACTGACACTAACATTGGTGTCTCCCTGTATGTTTATTTTAGGGCCGTCTATTCGTAGATCTTTTTGCCTGCTAGTATCAAGTAACACTGTGCACTCACACCCAGAGTAAGAGACTCAAGGCCCGAGGCTTGTCACATTCTCATGAAGTTAGCTGAATAACTCTGTTTATTAAACTTGGCATTCCCTCATATCTTGAACATGGACTGCAGTAAAAAGAGCTGGCTTCTACTCAGCACAGATTTCAATTGACTCCAGTACAACTAGACGTATACACAAGGTTTTAGTAAGCAACACAAAACATACTATTGGTGTAAAAAATGAAACCAAAGTGGTATCGAATGGTGCCAAAACAATTCATCCAGTAACTGTCGAGTATATATATTTTCAAGTCACTTATCAAGGGAAAAAAAAAATATATAATCTGGTTTATGGTTCTCAAACGTGAGGACTTTCTGCTTTCCTATAATTTTAAATGGAATAGCTTTAGGTTTTGGACTGTTGTTTGGACATAATGAGTAAATTTTATGACCACCATGGGCTCTGGGAACTTTAAATAAGTGTTTTTACTAGTTTCATTAGATTTTATAGACTAAATGATTAACTAAAACAAACAAAACAACAAAACATGAGGTATTATATAAATGAGAAAGAGAGAGTGTTCATACAAAGTGTTGAAAGTTTGGAAAATGCTTGATTTTAACTGTTATATTTTCAAGGTTAGGATTATGCTTGAATTTAATAGTAATTGAAGAATGTTTGATTTTCTTTCAACACAATCTAGTGTTTCATCTGCACACTAAACTGGTAAAAATGATAACAATAACATAAATAATCAAAGTTTAGTATATAGTTATGGCTACAACTAGGATTATGTTCATTTTCGATAAGCATATCTTGTTGTCTTATTGATTAATCAATTTATCATTTCGCCTATATTGTGTTAAAAATGTGTCCATCACGGTTTACTAAAGCCCATATTGATGTCTTAACATAGCTTTTTTTGCCTCTGTATCCAACAAACGTTTTCTGTCAGTTAACTAATCATCTAACAGTTTCAGTGCTACATACACTTGCAAGTGACGAAAACTGTAAAATATACCTGTTTAATCCACAAGACTTGGTTGTTACATAGACATGTAACAGTTGCTCTTAGCTGCAACTGTCTGCAGCTAAATCTGAACAAAGTCACGGACCAGAATGGCTCGCACAGACCGACATTGCCTTCGTTATTTTGTACCCTAATTAGTCTTTCCCCGCAGTCAGCATGTAACCTTTAATGAGAATGTATTTATTAAGCATTCATTACTCTTTAATTGTTTAAAGTGTAAAAGTTGTTCAGAAGTTTTTCAAACTCTGGGAAGGAACAGCTAAGAGTTCAAACATTTGAGGAGAGACTGGTTGTCATTTTCCATCAGTTATGATAATGTAAAATTAAATGAAGTGGTGGGTTGTGCCGGCTCGAGTGTAACTACGGGTATGTTTACAGCGGTTTGCCCAGGTTGAACTAAGAGAGAGCTGGACAGTGAAGGTACAAGGAAGTAAATATCACCCTCTCCCTCGCCCACCCTCCACACTCTGTTTTCTCCTTCTATCCATCATCCCTCATGTATCTCTCATTTCCCTCTCTCATCTGATCTGCATGTTTACAAGATGGAGTGATTTCTCTCTCCATCTGGGGAGATTAGCTGTCCAAGGCTGTCCTTCTGCATGCAAGATATAAGGATGAAAGGACAGTTGGACAGACACACATTATTTTTCCTCCTGACTATCAGTCACTCCTCAGCTGAACTGAAAAAAAAAAAAAAAAAACTTAGTTCCAGGATGTTCTGTGGTGGCTGTTATTACGATTTGGAAGCAGTATGTCGTGAGTACTGAACATGTGGTAGTGGTGGCTGGCTTTTCTGTTGATGTTTGTTCGATCGTCTGATGAAACCTCTCTCCCCCACCCTCCCTCTGCCATCCCTAGAGGGCTCTGTTCACTCCAACGACAGTCTGTCAGACTCCAGCCCACCTGCCCCTGGTGTCCCTACTCAGGTGGTCCAACCAGTGCAGACCACCCAGCAGGTAAGATGCGCACAAACCGTATGATTCTTTTTTGGACCATTTAGGAGAAAGTCACATCGAATGGTTGAGCACCCAAACTTTTATCTGTCACTTTGGTTCTACTCACCAGCAGAGATCAGTGTTGCAGGCAGCCAAGAGGATTCAGACTGGTCACATCAACAACCTCCAGTCTGTTCACATTAACCCGGAGGTAAACAGACATGCAGCACATTTGCTCTCATCATGTAGGATAATATACAGTAAGCACATTCAGTTAAAATGCAGCTGTAACGTGCATTAGTGATGCAGTTGTCCAGTGTTACGGGCACACGGAAAGAGAGGGATGCGTGTCTTTTCACATTCCTCCCCTTTCGTTCCCTCGTGCTCATCGCTCACCCTCATCACGGCTTCTCAGGCTGTCTGTGATGTAACACTGAACTCTGCAGGTCGAGTTGTTTACCTGTGTGTGTGTGTGTGAATGAATGAGCTGTTTTTGAACCACCTCTGCAGTCATATTTAATGGCAGACTGCAATCCTGCCACTTGGCTTCCATTCATGTATAGCAGTAATGATGGTGAGCTGTCAAACAGGTTTCCAACTCCGCTGCTCCTCTGAACAAAATCCCTCTTGACCCAGTTATGGGGCACAGTACACACGCTGTGTTGTGAATAGTATTAAAAGAAAATTGGTCGATACTCATCAAGTTTCACTTTCTGTTTGTTTTTAAAGCCACTACAGATGAAGCTGTTCTAATTTTGATCAAATGTAAAAGTAACGAGAGAGAGAATTAATGCCCAACTCTTTCAGCCCTATTTACTTATCTTTATTTTGTTCTGGTTTTATTGCCACCAACTTCGTAACTCTGATCTGTGTTGTTTTGAGCAGCAGCAGGCAGCTGTTTTCAGCCACAAAGCTCTAAAAAACATATTATACCTGCTGTGTACATAATATACAGACAAAGCTAGTAACTAACCCTTGAATATTTAGCAGCTATAAAGCCAGATAAAGCCCACAAGAGTTGGTGGAGACCAGAAACAGAACCAAAAGGGGAATGGATAATGGACTGACATTCATCAGATGGACACGATTCCAAATAAGTAACCCTAATGTTAATGTTTGCTAACATTAACACCTGTAAGTGGTAATAATATGTCAATGTTTAGTTTACAGCTTGGTGTGTTGCCTGAAAGTGACCAGAAAATCACCGAATGCTGCTTTAACTCGCCTCTTGGTTTTGCAGGTGGAGCATGTGTACTCTGGCCAGGTGTATGTGGATGGAGGAGGCGACGCGACTTTTACCACATCCACCATGTGAGTAAAAAGGAGCCTGTTTTGTATGCATGTTGCATATCTGATAGACATGCCCACACACATAACTGTACCTGTTATGCATCTATTATATGTGTGTGTGTGTGTGTGTGTGCCTTTTCCTCTCTAGTCGATCGAGCAGCTACCCGTTCTCCGACTCACCCCTCTACTCCCAGACCCCTCCCGCCTCCTCCTCCACCTACTACGAGGCCACGCCCAGCTCTGAGTCAGACATCACTGGCTCTGTGACCTCGCAGTCGGTTTCTGTGGCAACAGCAGGAGCAAATAGCGGAGGAGCTGCTGCGGGCGGAGGGGGCTATGTCATTCAGGGAGGTTATGTGTTAGGAGGGGGAGGAGGAGGAGGAGGAGCAGCAGGTGGAGGAGGAGGAGGACAGAGTTATTCCAGCCCTAACTCTCGTGCCCCACCTGCTACTGTGAGTACTCAAGTTCAAAGTTAAAAAATGGGCTTATATTCAGTATGTTGGTTATGATCTAAGACGTGAAAGTTCAGAAAATTAAACTCTGTGATCGTCCATCTTCTCCAGGTGCAGTGGCTGTGCGATAACTACGAGGGGGCGGAGGGGGTGAGCTTGCCTCGCTGCACCCTCTACTACCACTACCTGCTGCACTGCCAGGAGCAGAAACTAGAGCCCGTTAATGCTGCATCCTTTGGCAAACTCATAAGGTCTGTCTTCATGGGGTTGCGTACACGGAGATTAGGGACCAGGTATATGGACACACACACACACACACACACACACACACGCACATTGATTTTGCTCGACGAGTATCTCAGGGCATTGTCAGAACTCTTTTTGTGTGTGTGTGTCTTTCAGAGGGAACTCAAAGTACCACTACTATGGTCTGAGGATCAAATCTGGCTCCCCTCTGCTCAGACTGATGGATGAACAACAGCACATGGCGATGAGGCAGCAGCCTTTCTCACAGAAAAACAGGTATCCACACATGGCAAATGCTTTTTAGAGTGCCAGAAATGAGTGTAAGTGCACCTCTTGTGATTGTGATTGATGTAATTGATGACTGCTCTGTCCAATAGGATAAAGCCAGTTCAGAAGACCCAGGGGATCACCAATGGGACATCAGGTGGGATGGGTCAGCAGCAGGGGACGGCACTCTGCGATATTTCCGCACAGGTGCAACAGTATCAGCAGTTTCTGGGTGAGCAACACCTGCACTCTGCGAGATGTTCAGCATTTATCCTACAGCCTATTAAATTAATTTGAAACAAGTGTGAGTCTGGCGCGTGTAACTGAAGATATTACTGTGTTCCCTCTGTATCTCGGTTTATGTAGAAGCATCAAGGCCGCTGCCAGACTTTGTGGACATTGATCTGCAAGATCGAACCCTCCCTGATGGGATCCTTTTAGAACACCTCAAGGCCTTTCAGACTCTCTACAGAGAACACTGTGAGGTAGGTAGTCATGGACACACGGTGATTGTAATAGACTTTGTTCGGTGTCCTCGTACACGGCTAATAGTCCTCAATGTTGTTGCTGTTAATACCCAGCTTTAAAAACAGCCAGCTATGTGATGTTAACGCTGTTAGTGAAAGTGTTTATTTCTTAAAAACACCAAGTGGATGAAAACATTATTTCCTGTTTCATGACACCAGAAGTGTGGAAACGGTGTAGACACCTCTGTGGTATTATATCTGATCCCCACAGGCCATTCTGGACGTGATGGTCAACCTTCAGTTCACTCTTGTGGAGACACTGTGGAAATCCTTCTGGAGGTTCAGCCAGAGCAGTGACGCAGAGTCACTCAACCTGTAAGCATCGTAAACACCCGATAAAAGGAACACACACACGCACGTCTCATATATGAGTATGAACGGTTTGTCTTCTCCTCCAGGCACAACGAGTCTGAGAAGCGTCTGCCCAAATCGTGCCTGGTGGTGCTGTGCAAGTATGAGCCGGTGCTGCACTGGACGAAGGAGTGCGACAACCTGCTGTACCAGACTCTGGTGGAGATGCTCATCCCTGATGTACTGAGACCCATCCCTAGTAAGTTAAACTAGGCCCATAGGAGCCCTGGAACACTGATTTTTGAATCTAGGGGCATGTTTAAATGTAAATGCAATCCCTTTCTTCTCTTTACATCACCATTATCCCTGCCCCAGGTGCCTTAACTCAGGCCATCCGGAACTTTGCCAAGAGTCTGGAGAAT
The DNA here is from genome assembly GCA_946959425.1 of Argyrosomus regius. Classification (NCBI taxonomy): domain Eukaryota; kingdom Metazoa; phylum Chordata; class Actinopteri; family Sciaenidae; genus Argyrosomus; species Argyrosomus regius. The sequence continues at coordinate 23,352,257 of OX336883.1, forward strand.
TGGTTGACAGGCGCCATGATGAATATCCCAGAAGAGATGGTTCGCATAAAGGTATTTGTACGACAATTTATTTATTTAAGATTTTTTTTGGGGGCCTTTTTCAAGCTTTTATTGTATAGAGACAGCTGAAGAGTGACAGGAACGTGGGGAGAGAGAGATGGGGAATGACATGCAGCACAGGGCCGCAGGTCAGATTCGAACCCTGGGCTGCTGCGGCAAGGACTGAGCCTTTGTACATGGGGCGGATGCTCTACCAACTGAGCTAAACCACACCCATATTTTTTATTATATTTGATGGGTTCTCTTTGGCGTGTCTTGATGCAGTAACATGATTTTTGGTGCAGCCCTCACACAAGATGCGCTTTACTTCAGTGCGAACCGACACAACATGCGCCATCTTATTTTGTCTCCTCCGTCTTTCCTTCAGGTGGTGTGTGTAGGCTCCTTCTCTCAGACGCTGCGCCGCTACACCAGCCTGAACCACCTTGCCCAGGCAGCCCGTGCCGTCCTCCAGAACTCTGCCCAGATCAACCAGATGCTCTCAGACCTCAACCGGGTTGATTTCACTAACGTACAGGTTTGTACTACCGTCTCTCTTCCTTCCAATCTGTTGATGTAAATTAGCGTTTTAGGTGAAACAGAGCAGCACCCTGACACTGTCCACCCGTGTCCCCCTCAGGAGCAGGCATCCTGGGTGTGTCAGTGTGAAGACCGTGTTGTACAGCGGCTGGAGCAGGACTTTAAAATGACACTGCAGCAGCAAAACTCTCTGGAGCAGTGGGCTACCTGGCTGGACAGTGTTGTCTCTCAGGCACTAAAACCCTACGAGCACAACCCTGTCGCCCTGCCGAAGGCTGCCAAGGTCTTCCTGCTCAACTGGTCCTTCTACAGGTGAGGAGAAATTTAAAATGTGATTATATATATTTATATATATATATATAAAACAACATTTGATTTTATGGTCAAGGTTCTATATCTCCTCGCTTTCTCACCAGCTCTATGGTAATCCGGGACCTGACTCTGCGCAGTGCTGCCAGTTTTGGCTCTTTCCACCTGATCCGCTTGCTGTATGATGAGTACATGTACTACCTGATAGAACACAGGGTAGCCCTGGCTAAAGGAGTGACACCTATTGCGGTCATGGGAGAAGTACGTGTCTGCACATACAACCACTCATTTAGCTTCACTCTGCACGTGTTTCTAAATATCCAATCTGTGCTCTGTGTTGCAGTTTGCCAGCACCATCAAGAGCCGGATCTCTCCAGACCTGGAGAAAGGTAAGTTCAGTGTTGTTCTCCTCACAAAAACTTTCAAGCTTGTTATCAGGTCGCTTAATATCATGTCACTGCTTTTGTTCGTCAGAAGAAGAAGAGGACGATGAGGAAGAGGAGAGCGAGGACGAGACTGGAGATCTGGTGCTGCAGTCCAGCTCTCTGAGCGCGGTCGACGAGGAGAAGGAGCCGATGGAGCCGCCCGCCAAGCAGCCCAGGACGAGTTTAAATCTGCACAGTCTGACTGAGACGCACAGCACACCAACTTAATCATTCATTTATATACTTATGACACACACACACTTTACACACACACATTTTTGCTTTAAGTTTAACATCATGTCATCCCATTCTGTCATCCTGTGTATGCTTCTGGTTTGCAAAAAGATGATGTGTGAGTGTGTGTGTGTGTTGCAAGCATGTGAGAAAGTGGCAGAACCTATTGCCAATTTTTTATCATGTACTTTTGTGCTACCATTCTTTTTCTCTTTGCCTTCTCCTGATCATTTACAGCCCTTTCCTCGCTCCCTGTGCCTTCCCTGTCCATCCAGTGGCTGGATGTCAGTAGCCACTAATCTATACTGTATACAGTATATATATATCTATATCTATATCTATATATATAGATATTCTTGAATCCCTCCTGCCCCGCCTTAACCACTGACCTGATTGCTGTGGAGAGATGATAAGACTCCAGTGTTTTTCATTGTACTCTATACTCAAAAATATCACTCACCTTGCCTTTTAAAACAATGACTATGCAGGGGAGCTGGACTTTAATGAATGGCATTGTCTGAAATATACATTTTCTTTTTAACCTCAGAGTAGCATCTGGAATGATACTGCACCGTAGATTTTTGTTGGCACGTGGATGTTGATTAACAGCTATTTGTGGATGCCATATTTTGCTTTTTTTTTTTGCTTTTTTTAAATGTCTTTTCCTTGTGAATTTGGCCAATTAACTGATACCCTGTGCCTTTGAGAGATTTCTAGCTTGAAAAAGCTTGTATTCTATATATTCTGTGTCGGTGGATTAATAAATGAAGGTCCTGTGAAGTAGTCTTGGTGTTGTCATGAACTTTTATTAGCTGTGGAAAAAAACGAAAAGAAAAACAAATCGGAGATGGTGACAGTCAAGCCTCGTTGTGATGATTCTGCTCAGTTTGCTGTTCCTCATCAATCCATCCATCCATCCATCCTTTTTATCCATCCATTCTTTCAAGCTCATAATCTCTCTTTTACACACACACACACACACACACACACACACACACACTCTGGACAGATGGCTCAAGCGCTACCCCACCACACAAACCTTCATAGATGCAGTGCAACCTGAACGGGCCACAGGACAAGGACAAAGCTTATCCCACCCAATCAAGCAGCACTTACTACACTGTATCCATGGCAACCTTTGTACCAGTTAGATGTACCAGCTACAGCGATCTCAAAGTTTTTTGTAGTGTAAAAGTAGATGTTTATTTTCTGGGTATCAATGTTGAACATTTTGTAGATAACCTATATTATGTACCTTTTGTGAACACTGTCATATATCCAAACTATTTGTATGTTGTTTAACCATTATTGCCTTAAGAAATATGTCGTGGTATGTCCACTATCCAGATTATTGAGCTATATTTTTATTGTGATGATGATGATGATGATGATGATGATGATGATGATGGACCAAGCATGTGAATATAGTGACTTTCTAGATGAACCCTTTCCAAAGAGCACATGCTCAACCAGCAGCCTCTCACGCGGCACGTGCAGATGTTGACTTTACTGAGTGTTTACAGGCTGAAAGGAGACAAAATAGAAATTATAATGGTTGTAGTGGGATGTCCTTCAGGATGGTCTGACTACCCAGATCCCACCAAAGAGCACTAAATAGAGAACAAGGGTATATTTACAAAATCTGACTTGAAACTTAAAATCAACTGCTAACTGCCATGTCACTATTATTATAAGAAAACAAATTGTCCTTAGCTTGTGCTGCTGAACCTTTTATAAAAAAAGGTCCTCTTGATGTTCTTCTCAAGACCTTTGTACTCAAATCTGTGATCAACGTTTGTAGCTTTATTCTCACTGTTAACTAAAAGGATGTGATTGCTCTCAAAACTTGTGCCTGAATCTTTTTCTTTGCGGGACAACCTCGACACTTTCTTTCTTGATCGATGCTCAACGACATCACCTACAGCAAAAGTTCCCAAACGAGATATTCCAGCATTGTACTAAATGTACATGTAATTTCACAAGAGATGAATTCCAGAGGAGAGTCAGATTTCCTGACTTTTAGTCTCTAGTTTGGGTTAAGCTTGAAAACCACTGGATCCTACATTTCCCATGATGCAATGCATCTTTTGGGAGACCTTCACTGGCCTACTAAATGCCTACTTCTGTCGAACCTCACACCTCCAGTTTCTAATGCAGGCTTATCTGTTAAAAATGTCAAGTCTCAAGCCCAAACACAACTAACCTTGAGGTTTATTTTTTTCAGACTTAAATCTCCTCCAGATCCTCAGAAGAAATTAAATAACTGATTTTACAGGCCGAGTATGACTCCTAATGACGAGTTAAGTGAACTTCATGTGTAAAACTCCACTCCAAGTGCCACTGTAAAATATTGTATCTGGACAATTGTCTTCAATCAAAAACTTATTCATGTCCTTGTTTTATTTGAATGAACTTTGAACTTTTATAAGCTTTAGGATTTAAATTATCAAGTGATTCACAACAAATACAGCAAAACTAATTTGCAAGTCTAACAGGGTCCTGGATTTTCACTGACTCAAGACGATTGGTGAGCAGAGACCATCATTGAAATGTTCAGATTCTCTATGTATCCTGTTCTTAATACAAAAGAGGCACAAAAAATATGTTTGAACATTTTATTTTAACAAAATATCCCAATATAACATAAGCCTTACTTACATGCCAGTAAACATACAGAGTGAAGTCAACCAGCTGGGCAACAACCCTCTACTTCCATGACAAAGGTTTAAAAAAAAAAAGAAAGATGTAAAGAGTCATGTGATGCTGGGTTCAATTTTAAATACTGCAGCCTTATGAATCAACACAGCTAGACTGAACTGGTCCAGGCCAGGTGAGGAAACAACTTGTTCAGAAGCAGCAGAATCTGTCAGTTACATACACTTTACACATGCGTGCACACACACTCACACACACTTATTCTCTAGTTGAAATCCCCTCGTGAACATCACACAGGTGCAGATATTGCATACATTCAGTTACACACACACACACACACACACACACACACGCACACACACACACACACACTCGCACTACAACAGTACGCCTTTATGTATAAAAACAAAAACGTAAAAACTAAATCTTCGTTCAGTCCAGCTCTTGGTTTTTGGTGGTTGCAATGATACAGTACACAATTGCACAAAAATATGAAACCTGTAAAATTAAACACAGCACCTAAAAAAAAACAAAAAAACTTCATCTTTGTTCAGTTTCAATTTGACACGTGTTTTAACTACATGTTACCGAAGCACAGTCGCTGAACGTGTGCAGTTTTGCTGAGATTAAGGTCGAGCTCCATACTGACCACGAGGCTGTGTCAACGTGTGTGTGTCTGTGTGTGTGTGCTTTTGTCTTTGTGTTGCTTTGACACTTGTGGCCCTCTTCTTTCTTCATAGTACAATCCAGGTACATCGGTCACTATCTGCCAACACTTGAAGGGACGAGCCTACAGGGCAGAAGATGATTGACGTTTGAGTTAGAATGCACAAACAGAAATGAAAAAAAACAATAATCCAATAGTGGCTCAGACCTTTGTCTTAAAAACACTCAGGGTTTCTTTAGGCAGGCTATGAAGAGTGTGTGGGATCAACACAGTACTGAAAACATCTACTGAAAACTCACTGTGGTAAAAAACTAGTATTAATTTTTAGTATTAGTACTAGTACAAGTACTAATACTAAATACTACGACTAATTTATCTGAAATAAACACTTAAAATAATCAAGAAATTTCAGGGTGCTGCCTCTTGAGGCTTTTTTCACTGCAGACATTTTGACACGTCACAGTGGGAAAAGCTAACTGACGGCTAAATTTGATTTAGCTGCTTTGGCTTCAGGGTCCCGGTTGCGGCTCTTTTATTCACAGCAGACATTTTGACATGTCACATTACTGTCCTATTTCATGACAATGTGACAGAGAGGCAGCATGCACAATAATAGCTGAATGGAATTCAGCCATCACTCAATTTATTATTTACACCTGTGCCGTGTCAGATCACGTGACTGTGACTCTTAAATAAAACAGAGCCATGTTTAATTATTAGTAACACCTGTGCTTTTCCTGCTATGACAAGGGTCAAAACGTGACAAAGTCCTCTTGCATGACTTAGCAACATGCTTAACAGAGCGACCATTAATATTATTAGTGACAACTGTGCTTTCTCTGTTTTGACACAGTCTAAATGTGATTTATTACTGGTAACATACTGGTACATGACATGAAGAAATGGTCGTACGCCTGGCACAGAAAGCAGGGACTGATCAAAGTGTGCTTTCGTTGTGCCAAAGTGAATCTACGTCAGTATATTTTGTCACATACTGACTGTTTTCTGACCATTCTGGTAACACCTATGTTTGTATAGAGCTGTTTTTAGGCACAATAAATTCCCATGTACACAAAATACTCCCCAGCTGCTACACGTCTGGACACAAGAAGTAGAATTCCAGTCGTGTTTGACCTCTGACTTGCCCTTTGACATGGATGAATGACATCTGGACAACAGTATGCGGTTGGAGGGTCTCAGATAGATATCAGGACGCTAAATGTGTGTGCAAATGTGTATATAACTCACCTTTGTGTAGAGCTTCGTTGGTCATGCGATTAATGTAGCGGGAGCTGCTCTCAGGAACCAACCACTTCATCACGGTGTTCACACAAGACTTCCTGTAAGAACTCCACACACTCCCACTGACAGGAGAGATAAAGAATGACACCCTTAACTAAACAGAGCGTAACGAGAAAAAAAGGTAGACAGACAGAACGGTGTGTGTGTGTGTGTGTGTGAGAGGCGGTAGCAGAAGTTCCTCACCTGGTTTGACCCTTGACCTCTGTGAGGTCACCAACACCCACGGTGCAACACACGCCTGTGTTTAGGTCCCAGCTGACCTGCAGGTTAGAATGATACGTGTTCGGCCTGGAAACAAAAACAAAAAAAGGCAAAGTTAAACGGGGACAAATGAAAGTGGCAGCTGAAGAAGACTTTGGGTTTATCTACGTACCTGCAGTGCTCCTCATCTGAGTTGGAGAAGGCCAGTAACAGCAGACCAATGTTGATCATCACAGTGTTGGTTTCAGGACACACCTGATACACGACACATTATTTCCAAGTCAAATCAATATATACTGTCAACTCAAACATGAAAGTTAAAATTCTATTTAATGTAGCAAATATAGTACATGAGACAAGATGGAGTGTGTGTATGAATACTGACCTCTAATATGACAACATCATAGTCGCTGAAGGAGCAGAACTGAGGGGCCCAGGCAGCATCGCTCCTGATCACCTCATTGATGAGATACTCAAAGTCTAGAGTCAACTGCTCCACACACACACTCTGGATGAGAGAGCACACACACGTTTAAATGTACACAGAAATTTTAAAAAGGTACCAAGAGCGACAAACATACAAATAAGTGCAGGAGTCACAGAAGTTACATGCCGTTAGAGAAAATGGCCTTGAAGTGTTATGTGATTTTTAAGGTGAGATTTCAGAACATTTCATTATATATATATAATATATATATATATATATATATATATATATATATATATATATATATATATATATATATATATATATGTTCCAGTGTTTCTAAATCTACAGGCACAGATAAACTGGCACAGACACACACCTGCCCGTTGTGTTGCCCGGTGACCTGCTGCAGGTTTCGTCCTTTAAGGTCAGTGACTGTGAATGGTAGCTGAACTTTATCGTCCTCATATCCTGGAGAGACAGAAAACAGAGCGGAAAAATGTTTGTCAGCAGCTTCACACTTCATTAAAAATCATCTGTTCTTTGTGTGCTCCTCGTTCTCTCACCTCCTGTATTCTGCTCTGCTGCCCCTGGCTGTTGGAGGCGGTAGTGCAGGCGCGAATAGTTGACATAGCCAGGCTCGCTGGGGCCAGCCTCCTGGGACGAGGACGAGGACGGGGTCAGAGGGGATGACGGTGATGAGGATGAGGAGGCAGGAGACATCACTTGTTCAGAAGACTGTGGCAAACTGTGGCTCCCACCCGATGTTGATGCTTGTGGTAAACTAGTCCGTCTCTCCTCCTCCCTCCTCTCTCTGAACTCCTCCTCGTCTCTCCTCTTCTCTACATTTATCCCTTTGTCTCCTGGTATCTGTGCCGACTCTTTTTCACTACCATCAGCTGTTCTCCTTTCTGTCTGGCCTTCGTTTTCTTTCCCTCTTCCTCCTCCTGCTCCTGCTCCTCCTGTTCCTCCTCCACCTCCTCCTCCTCCTTGGGCCCGTCTGAAGAGGTCAGCTGCAAACTCCCGGGCTCGCACGGCTGCTTGTGACTGGCTAGGAGATGAGGGAACTGGAGCGGGTCTGTTGGGTGGCAGTCGGCTTTCGGGAGATCCCTGAGGTAACGAAGGAGAGGAGGCCAGGGAGGTGGAAGAAAAAGCAGCGGAGGCTTGACTTGACAGAGCTGCTCTCTTGGTGTAAAGGATCTGCGATGACTGACCCTGCTTACCTGCGAGAGACAAAGAGAGGGAACTGAACCCAAGGCTGAAATCAGTCTGCACAATGCCAGCTTGATAACGAAAAAAGACAGAGATTATCATGTCTGTGTTATCCGGCCTTCATTCACATGACACTGCTCTGTCCTCCCACCAAATATAGTTCCTCCTGAAAGTCTGACCTTTTTCCTATGCACTCTGGAGGTAAGTAGTGTAGTGCATCCTAAGTCTAACACATGATGATGATGATCATGATGATGATATGACTTTAGTTGTAAGAAAGAGACAAAAAGAGGAAATGTGTTTATTCTACTATCGATGCATGTGTGTTACCTGGGCAGAGTGAGATGCCGCAGGCCACCAGAGAGTAGCTAGTGTTTAACAGAATGACCTGGTCCTTCTTCAGCTGGAAAGCTGGCTGGAAAGTGGGGAACGGGTACACCACCTGGTACCTGCTGTTGAGCACGTAGCCATGTTCCAAACACTCGCCGCTTCCTGGTGAAAGAAAAGGACGATGGAGAGTCGAACGAGTGAGAGATGAAGGCAGTGAGAACAGTAAAGTAGCGCGTGTGTGTGTGTGTTTTTATACCTGTGCGAATGGTAGTGGCTGAGGGAACAGGGCAGCATTGAGAGCAAGGTTTAGGAGGAGGCATGGAGGCGATGGTGATGTAGATGTCTCTGTTGTTTTCATCGCTCATCATTAAGTTCATCAGGACAGAGCTTGAGCTGCGTGTGCTGGCAGGTAGAACCACACATACAAAGTTACTTGTCAATGCAATAACATAACTCTAGCTTAAAGTGAATCAACTCCACATTGCTGCTGATCGATGTGTTTATTATTTCTTACTTGAAGCCAAAGATGACAATTTTCGAGTGGTCATTGGGCCACTCACACACAGTCAGGTACAGGTCGCTGTAGATTTCCTCCCCTGCAAACAGACGTACATGATGGACCTGCAGAGAAAAAGCAGACATGAGACGAAGGAAAAGATTAGTCCTAACATACAGAAGTTTGATTCTCACAGGAGGACGTCATATTACATCTAATGAGTCCTCTGTTTACATGCAAATCTGCCGGAAGAGACACGTTAAGGTGAGTACATCGCCTTTCCTTTACCTGTTTGAGTCGACTGTGCATGTTGAACTCCCACCAGTAGAGATGGTAGGTATAGAAAGAGAAATCATCATCTTCTCCTAAGTCGCCGGTGTAGGACAGAACGTATCGGCCACATTTGGTGAAACCTAAAAAGATATGTCTGGAACAAAAACAGTCACACACCACTGTGATACATGACTCGACATGGTAAATTCTCACTCTGGTCACTAGTAGGTAGGGATGCAGGGAGATTAGCCTCATGAAGAGCTAAACAAGGTGCACTTCAGTCCATAATGACAACAAACACTGACCCTGCTCTCAGGAACTCCTCGCTGACAATGTTCTTCAGAGGGACACACACTCGAGGTGGCAGCTTCCTGAACAGACGCTGAGAAAACTGTCCTGACAGCTGCAAAGAGAGTAGACAACAAAATGCATGTTATACATGTAGCTTTACTCAGTGGTGGTGGCTTCATTCAATGCCCTGCAGAGTAACACACCTGAGTATTTAAAAGGCTTCATCACACACAGCAGACAGACTGTCTATGAAGTAAAACGCCTCGCTGATTAACGTTATATCTGCATCGATTAGCTGTGGAGCGCTGCATGTTGCTTAGCTGTAGCTAACGCCGATTAATATAAAAAGGTGTTTACCAGTGGCTTTAATAGCTAGCACGCTAGCACGGTTCATGTGCACACGGGTGTCTATGAGGCTCTTAGCAAACCACACCGAGAGACACAAATACCGAGAAACGTTGGCAGAAAGCAGCTGGCACTCAAATGTTTTCATACTTTAAAGCGTTAGCTAGCCAACTGCCTGCCATTAGCCGTTAGTTAGCTTCCGAGCTAGTTAGCAGCTAACCTAGCCACAGGAGCTACTGAAAACAAGAAGGCTTCACTGAAGCAACCTTTACATCTATCCTGTGTTTAATGTCACATTTCGTGAATCCATGCATACCTTCCCACGCATGAGAAGCTTCACGACATGGTCTTTGTGTTTTCGTTGAGCTTTTTGTTTGCTGTCGTCCTTTTCGGATTTCGAGCTGGGCGCCATCTCCCACTGAACCGCTGTCCCCTCGCTGCAGTCACGGACGGACGCGATTGGTCCACGGGCTGCACGGGGCTGCCCTCACTCGCCGGTGGATACATCCATCAAAACCAAAACAAAGGTAGGGCACAGCAGAGGTGACATCCCGGAGGAAGACGCCACCGGAGGGACCCCAAAAGCAGGTCTGTTATATCAATGGAGTGATATAACATAGAAGCAGCCAAACAAGGTGTTTAATCCAAGTTTACATTAGATCTAAAAATGAGGAACAACCTCCAAAACACAAGACACAAAAATTAAGAAACTGGTCATTTGAATGTTTTTATTTAAGTATTTAAAAACAAGCTGTAAAAAATAACATTAAAAAAATCAGCATACAGTAACAGAACCTACTGGAACAGAAAAAAAAAAAAATCTCCAACAACAAACAAGAAATTAAACATGAGGGGCACAAGTCAAGCACACAAACACATACATGCACACACACAACCAACCTACATAACCGGTAGGACAGCCTTATTACAGCCAACGTACACACATTTCTGTTCAGTAGCATACACTGTATACAGACACACGCAGCCCCCCCATAAGGAAAAATAATTACAATGAATAAAATTAACTAAGAAATCATGATAGCAGGGAGAAATGCACCTGCAACTTAAACACTGGGAATGTTTTTAAAAATGAAGTTAAAAAAAAAAAAAGAAGTACCAAGAACAAGAAAAGAAAAAAAGACCAACATTTCTGTATTTTTTTTTCTTCTTACAAACATAATTTCTGAATATATTCAAAATACTGCTAGACTGTTTTTTTACCCTCAGGAAACTGATGGTGGAAAAACTACTTAAACGTCAGTCAGTGTTGAGATCCTGTTGTGCTAGCTTGCAAGCAAAAGATGCTTATTTCACATTTCTTTTTTTAAAAAAAAGGATCAGATGTATAACAAGGTGTGGGTGAGGTGAAAAAAAGGATGAAAACTGAATCTTAACCAAAAGTAGTTATTTAGTGCTTTGTTCAATGTATGGGCAAAATGTGTTCCCTTTTTTCCTTTCTTCAATTCTGACTTTAAAAAACAAACAAGAAGGTTGGAATAGAAAATGTCTGGGTGGATGAGTAAACCTTGGTCTTGTCTTATTAAAGCCAAAACGGAAATGTCTTGATAGAAAAACAAAAACAAAACAAACAAGTCCAGAGAGCCTTCGCAGCCATCCAACAGCCTGAGCCGACTGTTTACTGGGCCTGAAATGAGACAAAATGAAATAAAAAAAAAAAAAATCAGTCTGGGATTGGATGACTCTGAGCTAGTTTAATTTTGGAGACTGGTCATGGATGTGCTACCTGTTGTCCCTGCTGTGGAGCAGCTGCCTGTCCAGGCACCTGCCCTCCCTGTCCATAGTAGGCAGCCTGCTGTCTGTAGTACTCAGCCCAGGCTGCACTGTAGTCCTGCTGACCTCCAGCCGCAGCTCCTCCACCTGCGGCTGCGGCTGCTGCTGTGGCAGCTGTTGCTGCACCTGGAGCGGCGGCTGCCCCTCCAGCTGGCTGGGCTGGAAAAACAACATACTTTTTTACTGGTTGCACACAATCATGTACTGGTTTAATTTCATGGTACACTGCTGACATCAGTATGACCAATTACTAAATGTAATACAAGTAATACATACAAAAGACAGTTGTATTTACTTGGGTAAACTGAGCTTTAAACTACAAGGTTCTGTATCAGTAGTTGTCACTTACTCATGCCCATCTTCTTGTAGTACTCCTCCCAAGCTTTAGTGTAGTCCGGCTGGCCCCCAGATGCCTGTGCCTGACTCTGGTCCCCTGGTGCTGCTGCTGCTGCTGCTGCAGTGGCTCCTGCAGTCTGGGCTGCCATGGCACCCCCTGGTTGTTGGCCATAGTACTGTGCATAGTAGGCTGCCCATGCTGCATTGGGGTCTGCTGCTGCTGCTGCCGCCTTACCTAATGAGGGGAGGGAGGAAATACATTTATAAAAGTGTCTTACAAGATTTGAAAAAGAACATTTGAGGTACAGAAATTAGTTGAATGGAAACGAGTGCACAAAATAAGGTACTCACTGGGGTCATGAGGACCTGGGGCTTGCCATTGTTGGTAAGTATTTCCCCAACCCTGAGGACAGAACTGGGGGCCACCAGGTGCAGCTCCACTGCAGAGAAGAACACGATAATTTAAACAAATCTTGTTTATACTAGTCTGCCCTGAAGGGAAAATCAAAACTTCCTGCATTCAAGTGTTGTTTGTGAGTTGTACTTACTGAGGAGCACCACCAGGAGGACCTGCATTATAAGGGTTGGGATTATAGGGACCCATTGGACCACCTGGGCCTCCTGGACCAGGACTACCACCCACTGGACACAACGGAGCCTGGACAAAAAAACAAGAGGAAGCCGTTCAAACTAAGACTCCGTTTAGGAGGAGGTGTTATCTTTTTACAGCTGTTTGAACCGTGTGTTCCTTCTCTGCTGTGCCAGACACTTGAACATACCTCAATCTTCTCCTCTATAAGCTGCTTTGCATGGTCGATCTGTTGCGGGGACCCTCGGATGGTGAACAGTTTGAAGTTTGGATCACCGTTTGGCGGAGGCTGACGAGATATCTCCACAAACGCGCCGGTCTGTTGGTTGATGGACTTGACGTTCTCTCCTCCTCTGCCAATGACGAGCCCACATTTGTGAGCAGGAATGGAGAAGGTCATCTCTCCTCCTGGAGGACCCCAGTTCCCCTGGCCTCTACCCCGTCCTCGGCCACCAGGTGGCATCCCTGAACCGGGACCTGAGGGGCCCTGTAGAGGACAACATGGCCCACGTTAGGTTTAATTGTTCAACAGCAAAACCCAGTTTCTTTAAAAATACATCAAAGGCCTCTGCACTGTGTACCTACCCCCTGTCCACCCTCCTCTCGGGCACGGATGCTCTGTAGCAGGTCAGTGATGATAGAGGCAGCGTGCTGACACTGGTCTGGTGGACCCATAATATGAGCTATTTTATCAGGGCCTGTACCATCATCTGTAAGGGACGACAAAAAGACAGGCAGGGTTATTAGTGAGACTTTGTACAAGGACTACAAACAAGAAGTATCAACTGAAAGGAGAGAAGAGTTTCCATCCCACTCAGTCCAAGTGACACTCTAGTCTTCATGTCTGGTTCATGGAAAGGTTTTGCACTAGCACTATTTAGTACGCTAAATACAATAAAAACTAAATACAATTCAAACTGACTGAAAAGTGACATTTTGCTGCCAACAAAATGAGATTTAGTTCAATGTTTCTGAAAATGTCTGGAGTGCTCACCTGGTTTAAACTGTATCTTCACTCCGGCGTCGCTCTGAATCTTCTTGATCATCTCGCCACTTCGGCCAATTACGACTCCCACAGAGTGGCGAGGCACAGCGATCTGCAGAATTACAAAAGAAATTCTGATAACTGCTCCAAGTCTCAACCTTCAGTTAAAATTGTGGTAAATGCACTGTAAACATCATTCAACAGTCAAGAAACATGATCTATTTTACAGCAGCTTTTTGTTTTGAAACGGATTCCTTACCTCAATGCCGCCGCCGCCACCAGCGCCGCCACCTCCGCCTCCCATCCTCGATCCGTATTCACTCCGGTCTCCAAAACCTGCGTGATCCCTGTCTCGTAGAATCTCATTAACCATCTCCTTCGCTTGCTAAACAAAGCAGCACAAGACAGACACGATGATTTGAAGAGTAAATAAGGGCATAAATTATCTCCCTTTTAACCAAAGTTATCTCCACGAATAGTACCTGCACTTTGTAGGGGTCTCCGATGATTCGCAGGGGTTTATCGATGTTGGGTGGCTGGGATCCATCTTGAATAAGAATCATTTTAACTCCAGCCCGCTCCTGAGATTTTGCAGGAGAGGTAAGTTACATGAACATGTTAGACCGTTTACAGTACACAAGAGTCGTTCTAATATTTGTGAATTCAGAGACCATAGAGTTATGTAAAAGGTACTCTATGATTCTCACCTGTAGCTGTTTGATGGTCTCTCCTCCTTTGCCTATAATAAGGCCGGCCTTGCCTGCAGGGATGATCATCTCCTGCATTGAACCTGCCTGCCCATTGGTCGACTCGTGGCCTCTTGACACTATGTCATCGATAAGTGCCTTGGCTCTCCTGGAAGTAAAATTTAAAAAATGAAAGGAGGATGATAAATGATGGAACAGAAGACTAACTTGGCATACAAGCAATTCAGGTAATAGTTCACACTATTGTGACTTATTACAGGCTGTGCAAGAAGCTCCAGCTGACACCTACAGTATGTCAGCCTTGAGCAGCTGCAGAGGTTTGAACAGACAATGCTTTGGGGTCGTTCTGTGCACCTAAGTCACGCTGAATGATGCGCTTTGCCTGGCTTTGCTCAATTCATCAGGGATCAAGTAGCATCTTCTTTCAAAAGGCAGAAAAACGCATCTTGCATAAAGTTAAAAGTCTGACTCTCGATACTCTAGATCCAACAACTTTTCATCATCATTCCTAACATTTCCTTTTTTTGGGTCTTGCAGTGAGACACTTTTGTGCCCTGAGGTGAGCCTCTCAGGCTGTTAAACGCCACTGACTTCCAATCAAAGCTATTTATGGAAGTAGAAATGATTATGATTAAGTAAGGACCAAGATGGAGTTCACCTTTTGCAGTGTCAGCAAAGGACAATTTGTACACAGCCTGAGTGGAAGTGCTGCCTTAGACACCAAACTCACTTTCTTAAACTAAACTTTAATAAATGATGTTTAATTAGCCCAGCCATTGATCTCTGGAGAAGTTTAATAGCTTTATTTCATCACCTTTGGCAGAGTTGCATAAACATAACTACATTGGAAATAATGAGTATAATGGTTTAAATGCCGACTTACTGTACGGCGTCTGGCGACCCGGTCAGGGAAACACTTCTTTCTGAAAGGCCGGCACTGTCTGCGAATGAATATGAAAATATGAATCAATCAAGTTTATTGGAAAATCTTTTAGTGTTTGTTAATTTAGCAAATCTGGGTTTAGCACATAATTTACCGTGCGCAATCTGGACCTTGCAGCCAGAGTCCTGCTGGATTTTGTTAATCTGTTCACCTCCTCGGCCGATGACTTCAGGGACAAAGACATTTAGATGTGAGTTTGAACACGAGTAAGGCAGAAACGCAAACATAATTTCTATGGTTTGGGAAACGTATGTGCATGTACTCACTGAGACCGACCATGCCATCAGGCACCCTGTACTCTTCTGTCATCGTGGAGGACCTAACACTACGGACAAGTAAAAAAAACAAACATGATTTATAAAAAATGATCTCAGGCCGACCATAACTACAAGCAGCAAATGTGTTCATGTTAAAAAAACAACAACAAAACTACCTTTGTTGCGACAGGGCAGCCAGTTGAGCCCCAATAGCTGTAAGAGAGAGAGAGAGGGAAAACAGTGGTGAGTGGCTGGAAACTGAGCCGAGTGAGTGTCTGTAATAGGATCAATGTTTGTATTTAACGTACACAATGCAGAATCTATTTCGCTCTGTGATGCTACCTTCTTAGCATCGGGTTCATCTGAAAACAAAAGAAAAAGTGTCTTACAATGTGGACAAACAAAATGCAGACAAAGTGTCCGTCTGTGCTGATTTTTTAACCTGCTTCTTCCAGGGATCTTTTCTGCGCTGCGAATGGGTAGCTCTCAGCACCTCCGTTGTTGCTCACTGAGGGAACGCCGTCTCCACCGATTTTAGCTGCAATCTGGAAAGAAATACACCGGATAAAGTGACTGCTATACACCCTTAAAAACAGCATGACAAAGGTTCAGGGTCGCGGGTTAAGAGTAACCCAACGTCACTATCAGACGTAAGGGACATTTTAACCATATTCTGTTGTATAAAAGTGACACATGGAGATCAATTTACTCATGAAGAGCAGTAAACTGATGAGGTAAACGGAAAGCCTGAAAGTTGCGGGTGTGTTTGAAAGACCACACGGGTAAGGTCTGACAAAAGATAGTATTGAGTTGCACTATGGGAAGTGTAGGATCGAGTCTTTTCAGAGCCATGCTATGGAATAAAAGTCAGGATATCTCTGTGGCATCAGGTTCTACCTTTTATTTTAAGATCCGTCTTGTAAGTGCCTCACTTTTAGTGAGTGCAATAACGCACTGCCGGAGTACCCATTTAAATTTCTACACGAGTAAAAACAGAGGGAACAGTGCCTGCACACAACTTTGACTAATCAATAGACAGACAATTAATCAATCAATAGAGTATTTTTCTTAGTCAACATGCCAGACACTCCGCATCTCAAATGTTTTATATCAATGTTAATTGAATATCTTTGTGGTTGTCCCTCAAACTTGCCGTCACCTTGGAAAATGGTGCCATTTACCATTTTTTTCTACTAATCCAGTAAAAATCCAGTTAATGAATCATTAGTTGCAGTCCTATCCGCGAAGACGACAAACACCTGTAAGGTAGCTTCACTCTTATCACGGCCAATGAAGAATATATCATTAAATAACTTGCTAGCATCCTTTTGTCCATTTAATGCTAGTTATCAGTAGATAACAAAACAAGTCTGTTGACCTTAATTCATTAAAATTATGTTAATTGTTCATATTTTTCTACAAACGTGTCCGGTACGTGAAGGAGGATGAAACCTAACGTCCAGCTTACCGTTAACTACCGTTATACTAACTAACCTAGCTAACTTAGCTAAAGTAGCTAGTCCGTTTAACTTGACTAAAAACTGCCGGTGGCGACAGGTCCTTGTATTTACATGAAAGAGTGACCTACATAGCTGCTGCTGCCGCTCAATCCAGCCCGCAAAACATTTTAAACTGACCACACAACCCGGCAAGCGTGTTTAGACAAATGAATGGCTCTGCTAACAGCTAGCTCGCTATTAGCTCGCTAGTTAACTAAAGCTAACGTCACGGGTAATTAAGCTAGCTGCAGTTTCCCACCAGCTAACTAGCTCGCCGGCTGTCTTCTCCTGTAGCCGGGCTCTTCAGTTACCTGTCTGGCTCGTTGTACAGCGTCAGCAAAAGCGTCTTTTTTCATCCCAGCGCCGACTCCATTAGTCGGCAGAGCGCCGTAATCAGACATGCTGCTCACAAGGGGCAAATAGACACAGGGGGCAGGCTGAATAGCTGTGGCCGGGTCGTGCTGCGCAGAAGCGGGAAGGCTAAACAGGAGCGTACGGAAGACACCAATGTGAGCGAGGCTGCCTACCACGCCGTCAAACTTCCCTGCTTAAAATAACCAATCAACGAACCTTCCACACCCGGGTCTTCTTCTTCTTCTTCCCCTCCGTCTTCTTCCTCCTCCTCCGTGCACCTTCGGGTGTTGATGTCCGATGTTATAAAGCGTAAACACCGCCTCCTCCTGGGCTGGAGGTGGGCTGGCTGGACTGTAGATGAGGCACTGTTGGGACAATCCTGTATTTATATCAGTTTGTGTTTGAAAAGTTCTTAATTTCCTAATTTTTCTAATTAAGAAACTATTTTACAATGAGATTATTGTAAAGATGGTGATTGACTTCAGGAGGAAGATGCCTCAGACCACGCCTGGGATTGTATATTGAGGTGGTGTTCAACCATAAACTGTACTGGCTGGACAACACAGACGTCCTGTACATGAAGAGTCAAAGTTGTCCACATCTGCTGAGGAGACTGAGGTCTTTGGAGTGCGTGGGACTCTTTCTATCTGCTGGGGAGGGAGGCAGAAAAAGACTCAACAAACTGGTCAAGAGGGCCAGCTCTGTCCTGGACTGTCCCCTAGACTCCATAGAGGAAGTCGGGGAGAGGAAACATCCATCATGAACAACTCCTCTCACCTCCTGCTGAGACTGTGGGGACCTTAAACAGCTCTTTCAGCAACAGACTGCTGCTCCCACCATGTAAGAAGGAGCTCTACCACAGGTCCTTCATTTACCTTGTGTATATGAGCTGCTGTGACAAGTGAATTTCCCCAGTATGGGATCATTAAAGTCTGTCTTATCTTATCTTATCTTATCTTATCTTATCTTATCTTTTTAACAACCGAGGTGGAAAAATCTAACTTCTCTCTTCAATCATACTCAATGTACTGAAGATAGCAAATAAAGGTTTCACGCAATATGAGCCACTACATTTTACTTTTAATAATAATAATAATAAAAATACAATATATTTATTCTGGTACGGAAATTAGTAGCAAGGTCAACATGACCAGCTTAGAACTAAATAATTTTTCCTTTCAGCCAATCAACACATTTTATTTATTTATTTGAAACTTCTGGGAAATGATTTGGAAATTACAGACTTCTTAAATAAAGCCTCACCAGAATAAAGCTTATTAATCATATTTGTTAGGAAACCTATAAGGTCAAACTGCAATTATCAGTCCCTTTTGCCGTCATAGTTGCATAGTTATTATAGTTGCACACTGCACAGCCAGAGCACCTCGGTGAACCTGTACTGACTCGATAGGTGTAATTAGTAGCAGAAATAATATGATATTCTTAGCTACAGTTGCCTGGCAACTGAGGGTGACAAGACTGAGCAAAGTGGCAGTCAATTAATACTTTCATAAGGACAAATTGGCACATATTAGTGCAGTGATTTCATTAGGCTGTCGTGTCTACAGGAAGCTAACTTTTCTCAACTTTTCAGTTCTTCAGGAAAAAAAAGCTCCGTGGCGTTTATTTAACAAAAGCAGCACCATGCGCTCATTTATTTTCACTTCTCATAATAAATACTGACACATTAAATCTTCTTATTGTTTCATGATACAGACAAAGCTAACTCTTACCACAGTGTTAGACCTGTACATTGTGCGCTTACGCTTTATGAAAATACCATGTGGCACTGGACCCTGTAGTGCGTTTCAAATGTAAGAAAGCAGACACATACACACCTCTCTGCATAGAAACATTTGGACAAGAGGTTATCACGAGTCCTCTATGCGTCTTGATATGGCTTTGGCAGTTTCACTTCTGTAAAATTAGTCCTTTGGAGAAGACTGGCAGTGTCTCTTCATTGTTTCACCATCAGCTGCTCAGTTATTGTTCAGTAAAGTTAAAGTTCAGTAATTTTCTAACGTTGCTCTAATTCTAATTATTTCTGTACTTTAGTATTTGTAACATTGGTTTAAGACAAGTCACTCAAAGTCCTGATTTTGTTTCTCCATCGATGTGCAGTGACCTCAGGTTCTCCTCACTTACAGAACAGGAAAATGGATCAATCCTTTATCTTCTCTACATTTCACCTGGAAGAAAAGATAATACTGTAGGAATGTAACATGGCTTCCAAGTTTGGTTCAGTTTGTTCTCAGGCAAGTTCATGCAAGTCTTCATTTGTTCAAGCCAATGCAGGAGCAGGAGGCCAGTTAATTAGCGTTCACACAACTGCCGGCATGCTTTGCAATGCAATATATCACACGTGAAACTCATCACAGCAGCTGCCGGTTCAGGTGAGGTCCTCCAATTGTGAGCAACAGTTTATATATAATGATGATCTGTTGTTTGTCTCTTTTCCTTCCATGGTATATCCATTCAAGACTTCACAGGACCATGTATTCATCCACAGTCAAGGCCCAAATCCTCATGCATTGCCAATAGATCTGTACGTGCTTGTAGTTGAAAGCCACCCCAAACCATTTAACTTTTTTCTACCCCTTCTCTTTCCCACCCCTCCTACCCTCAATATCCACTCCCAGCATTATCCTTGTGTATTCGTAGACCACGTAGGAGACGCTGACAGCGGGGATGACTTTCAGAAGATTGGGGGAAATCCCTCGATAAAGTCCAGCCACACCCTCCTGGGTCACGATGTTGTGAAGCAAGGCCAACATGGACGGTTTAGGGTCTCCCTTCACCGAAGCTGGAGGCAAAGAGAAAGATGAGCTCCACTAACAGATTCTGGTCTCTCACTGTTTGTGTAAGTTTAAGTTAAGAGATCCCCCAGAAGCTTTTTTTCTAGCTCATTAACTATAAATGTGGGAAACAATCTGACATTTTCTACATTGTAAAAGACAGAATAAATTTAGAATAACATTACTGCCAGCCAAAGCATATCATGCGAAACACAAAACCCTTCATTCAAAGTCCACTTCAGAGCGCTTTCAACCACATCTCGCAAACTCTAACACATCTTCCTGAATAGATGGAGTCTGAGCAGAAAACTTCACTGTGAAGAGATTTGAAAGTTGCGTAAGACAAAAATGCACAATAAACATTTAGTTTACTTTGTTATTGCTTTGTCAAATTCACACAAAATCGTAGTGTGGTTGTGAGTTGGCTCAGTTGTCACCACATGACCATTTATGGAACTAAGCAGTGAGCAAACTCTGTGCTATGAAGAAGACTTTGAGACGTGGCTGAAAGTCTAAATGAAAAACTTTTTTTTTTCATCCTCTTTGGAGTCACGTGTCATTTGTGTTTGATTTGGCAAAATTGGTAAAGTACATTCCTCATCAGCTAGTGAGTAAAATAAAGTCTGCATTAAGTTACGTTATACACAATTTATATTAATTCTGCTAAATCATTGGTAATGTCCTCAGGTGTTAAGGTCTGCAAAATTAGCATGTTTCTTTGTACATACAGAGAGATGGTGGACAAATTAAAGAAAAAAACACGAATAAATGCACACAAGGGGTCATTAGTACTCCCCATCTATACAAGCAATGGTGTTTGTTCCTCCAGTCCTGTTCAAGGGACTTGACATGACAAAGAGCACTGAACTGTGGCCTAAAACGTAATTATTTCTCCTGTAATTTGCCACCCATCTGTCTTTATATTAGTATGAGCACAGTTGTCCTGACCTTGTGCCTGCATTCGGGTGCGGATCAGTGCCAGTGGGTAACTTGCCAGCTGTCCACAAGTGCTGGAAACGGCACCGCAGCCAACCAGCACCATGACCCCTGGGTCAGCTAAACCTCTATTCCTGTTCAGCCAGGCAAATTTCAGAGTCTGTGGAGCAGAGCAAATGAGAAGAAGGTAAACACCAAGGAGATGCACTATGAAAGCTGTGCACTTTCACGTCGTTCTGACCTCATAGACAGCCAGATCGATGCCGGCGTAAGGGACAATACTCAGCATGTTGGGTAAATAGCCCTTGTAGAAGGCTGTGATACCCTCTCTCTGTATGATCTGTTTGGCACAGTCTGCCATTCCTGAATATTGGCCTGTTTTTCTGAGTGTGAGACGGGTCTTCAGCACCTGTGAAGAGATTTAAAGGGAACAACAAGGACGAACAGACAGAGAAAAGACATCAGTGTGTTTTCTTGAAGCTGTATGAGTGTTTTTATGTGTACCACATATTACTCTAATATTACCTCCATCGGGTAGATGGCTGTCTGAGCTGTAGCTCCAGCCAAACAGCCAGCAACGAACCTCTCATAAACCCTCAGATTTCTATCTTCATGACTGCCACGCATGACATTCTTGATCTATGCAGAGTTACAAAGCAAATCAAAGAAAAAGGAGAACATAATTTGAGGGAGTAATCACAGAAAAATTACAAATGATAGTGCTGCTTCAAGACTAATTCGATATCAGTCTCTTCTGTACAATAGATATGACGCTACAAACAACAGCCAACAAGCTTATACTAAAGACTGGAGACCGGTGGAGACAGCTACTTTGGCTTTCTTCAATGGTAACACAATCCGCCTACCAACATTTTATTGGTGATGCTCACTAATTAATACATCATATTTTGTTTGTTTAATCCGACAAAAACACAAGGTGAAAAAAAAAAAATGTTAGTGTAATAGTGTGTAGTGTAGTGAAAGTGTAATAATGTGTCAGACTATTTCTATTTCTTGACCAGGAGCAATGTCTTCCTGGAGTCTTGTTGTTGATGTGTGGTTGCAGCAGAGCTGTTTCCCCTTGTTTCTGCCAAGTAACATTATATTTAGTGTACAGACAAGAAACTAGAATCGATCACCTCATTTAAATTTCAGTGAGAAAGCAAGTGAGACTATTTCCTTATATAACTATTTCATACATATATATATACATGTGTGTGTATAATATATATAACACCTTTTCATAAGCTGTGAACTTGATAGCAGTTTCTGGTGCAATTTTAAGAACATTGATTCCATTGCCTCGCCACAACGATTGCAGTCCTCCTTCGGTCACCATGTACTGAAAACCGCTCCGCACGTTCCCTTTAAAATCAGTCGAACCGTGAACCTGTCAGAGTCAGGGAGGAACACTTTGTGTGAAGCAGTAATGGCTGACTGATGGTTCATCTCAAAGGTCTCTGCCACAAACCAAAGATAAATTGAAAACTTTTAATCATAAGGAGTAACACGAAAAGGTTCATTTGGTTCTGACTGACCTGTCGGAAGACTTTGAGGCGGTCTAAGGGGGCAGTCCCAGTCCGAGATACAGACCCAGCCATAGCTCCAGCCATCAGCTGTCGCCACACATAGCCAGACTTTTTCTCCTCTTCGGAAAATTCATCTGGGACTGTCAGCTGCTCACCTATATCCAAAATCTACTGGACCAGTTGGAACATACATTTTGTTTGTTAAGACTTTAAGCAACTGATGCTTTAACCCAACCATGTCATTATTCAAATAAACACTGTGGTTTTCTTGTTCAAGTGTGTGTGACCTCACTATTGAACGCTTCCAGTAGCGTGCCACTTCCTCCATGTTACTGATAGGGTTAAACAGGAAGTAGTCTCTCCACTCATCCCAGTCAATGGTCATGGTACCATCTTTGTCCATTCTGAGTGACAAACACAAAAACAAGTTCTGAAACAGTGAAATCACTAAGGTATCCACTGAGTAACAGAGGGTAGGTAGGATGAAAAAATGTGCTCATGTGGCAATATGCAATCCTTCAATGCCTTCGCAGTATAAGATGTGTGAGAGGGTGTTTCTTGGTTTACCACAGTCTAGCCTGACAGAGGAACTGACTGTGCAAAACTAAAGCTATTTTACACTACCACTAACATACAAAATGCAGCACCTACTCCAAGTAAAGGACAAATATTGAGCTCTAAAAATGCAGTTTAACAATCTGGCTACTGATCTGCACTTATGAACATTTGTATGCAACAAAGCAAACGGCATTATAAAAGAAGAAGCATGTAGTTAAGCTGACACATTGTCTGGGTAATTAGCAAGGTAAGAAACAATCAGCCTCAGTGTTTTAAACCACAGCACGAGTGTAAATATATGAGGTATTGCAAACTCATTTTCGGTCTTGGAGGTTGTTAATATCCAAGACAGGTTTCTATATCCTGCAGATGTTCTTACATTAGAACATAATGTGATGTGAGATCAGATATCAACATACTGTAAGCAGACCTTTGCAAAATCCTGGTGGCATCCTTAAGGCTAATGTTTACACCGATGGTACGTAGAGAGTGCTGGATCTCCGCTGCATCTATCTGACCTGCAAAGATCCCCAGTCACACACAATAAGAGAGAGAGAGAAATAACTCTGTAGACTATGGAGAAAATGTTAACATTCTGAAGTAATTATTATGATTTCACCTGTGTACTGTGGGCTGCTACACACCATCATTGTTCCTGTCCAGGTTTTTAAACATGATTTTGAGCTGTTTTTCATGGGTGCGAAGATACTGCGTGAACTCTTCAAAGTCCAGTACTCCATCCTGGTTGGTGTCCCCGGCCTTCACCATCTGAAAACACAGACAGGCAGGGCGGGCAATGAAAAACAGGTCAGGGACCTAAAAAGTTACAGTTATCCTGAAGGTATGTCTGTATTGTGCTGCTTTATCCTTCTTCTCTTACTGGTAGCAGGAAAAACATATTTTAGCCAACCCACACCAGTAATATCATACATCATATCATGTTGTTGTATTTTTGTAGAGGAAGTCTATGATTAATTTTGTACAACAGCACATGTTTGGCTAGTCTATCAGTGGAAACACAACAGAGGTGACCCAGACAGCTACAAAACACCACAAGCTCAACATTCAAGGGTTGTAGTCTTTAAATACTCCTCTACCTTGCCATCTGTTGGACAAATAATGCTACAGCATGTTGTGTAGCTGCTTTGTCATGAAGATATAAAATTTGTGTTTTACTTTATCAGAATCTCATATATAATTTTGAAAAGGGTACATTTCCACCTGTGATTCAATCCCATTACTGAATCTTTTGAAAAAGTTTTGGAGGGCCCAGACTATAAAACCATATAAAATTAATGTGGAGTGACAAAGGGGACATGCAAATGGCTCCAAAAAGAATTCCTGACAAAACCATTGAAAAATGGTAGAGAAGACACTCTGGACAATGATCCATACGTGTAAAGAGATCAAGTGCAGGCCCGAGAGAAAGGTTATCATTCTCATCTTACAAAGTCCTGCTCCTTGTTCAAAAATAGACAGCATGCTGCCCTTTACATGTGCACACACACACACACATACACACACACACATATCTCATAACTTGTATTGTAACCTTAAACCTTAAAGTGTAAATTTTAAAGATGTACTTATGGGGACTTGCATTTTGTCCCCATAAGGGAGGCGTCCCCACAATGGGACTGTGAAAACATGTTCCCAAAACATGAGTAATATATGTTCACAAACACACACACACACACACACACACACACAGACAGGGAGAGAGCAGCACAGGAGTAAGTGACAGTGAGTCTTCTTGGTGACCCACACACTTTTTGCCAAAACAAACAGTCAAAGACAGACTGAGAGGAGAGAGGCAGACTGTGTGTATTCATAATAAAGTCATGCTGTCGATGTCCTCGGCTTCGGCTGTTGCACAAACAGCAACGACGGATCAGATCAAGGAGGTTCCACATCATGAAAAATGGGAAGGCTCTCACAGCCTTGACTGCATGTTTAATATGAAGGGGGAGAGATCATCAGGAGACTCCTTGTTTATTATTAGAGAAGGAAATCCCTGTAAACACCTCACACACACACACACACACACACACACACACACACACACACACTGTATGTACAGTTCTAGTTGAATTTTTATTTTATTGATTGATTGATTCACTGTGTCAGATGATCGGCTCTATCTCCTCTGACCGAGATTCTTTTATCTGACCTAAGAACAGTGATGCTAGGAAGTTTTTTAAATGCCTTAACATAAACAACTGTATTTGTTCAATGTGATAATGTATATATAATATATATATGTAATACTCACACCCCACATACATGACACTGCATGGTATCCCAGTAAACAAACAGGTGTGTGTGATAAAGGTGTCCTGCTGTCTTACCCTCTCCAGGGAACCTTTGGAAAGCCCTCGTCCTGCCAACCCTGTCCGTAGTTCAGCAATGTCGATGTGTCCATCTTTGTTGAGGTCCAACTGATCAAACAGCTCAGCCCAGTGCTTCTCCCTCTCCTGGTCCGGACCAGGGGCTTTGCTGTCCTGGCAGCGTGCCCGAGGGAACCAAATCCATTGGGATCCCATAACTGGGGCCAGTCAGAGTCAGCTGATGGGACACAGGGGCATCAATTCAAACATCACCGCACATAGACACAGAACAGTCTTCACATCTAGCAAAGCTTTAAACACATATTTGTACAGAAAACAAAAAAGACTTCAAGTCAAAATACAAACTTGTTATGTACATTTAGTCATCAATAGTTCCTAACCTGGGAGTCATGGACCCAACAACAGATCGCAAGATGATTCTGCGGGGTCATTAACAGAGAGCTACACCGTTTTAGCTCTGCAACCCTAACACATTGTTGGACAGAGTTATCATCTTTTTCATTCCAACATTCTTCTTCCTTTTCAAACCTGGTGTTTACATTACATTAATGCAACCCGACCACCAACAGTTTGGTTGAAGAGTTACGCTACGATTATGCTAGTAGCAGAATGTAGCCTCAAGCATAAATGAGGAGCGAGCAGGGCTGTACAGGGATTATAATTCATGTTATAATCCAATTAGTCGTTAGGGAATATACTGTCAGCCCAAACCACACGATCAGAACACACAAAATGTGAGCGTTTTGTAGAGATTTTCTTTCTGTTTATGTTATATGCCAGTAACATTTTTCAGTTTTACATCACAGGTATGCTCCATGTGACCTGTAAACAGACTGTGATGTGTATTAATTTGTATATGATTGGTGGAGCTCTCCTTTAGGAGCACATAATTCTACCACAAAATAATTGAATTTGTCCTCTAATCTTCGCTGTTTTGTTTCTTTAAATGATAATATTGCTTTTTGTGTGACAGCACAACAATGATTCAAATAGATTAAAGAAAAAAAATGTCACTTTGTGTTGGACCACAACCACTGACAGTATAAAGAAGACCACAGCCAGTAGATTTATGCAGCAACAAGTGATAGGGGGGTCACATGTAGACATGTATCTTTGCTTTAAGGGGTCATAAGCCAAGGTGGTTGGGAAACCACTGATTTAGACTATGTCAGAGATTTGACTGGGTTACCTGGATGCACAGTGTGTTTCTGTCATTTTGTCTATTGTCCAAACATGGGGCAGCAGCCCCTTGTAATTAAAGCTTGCTTCATTTTGCATTACAGAAAGTGTTTTAAGATAATTGTTTCTGTGTCACCCTTCTTAATCTGTTTTGATCATTCAAACTAAATCTAATTTTTGTGTATTTTCTTCGATCCAAAAGATCTTGACCCATAATGTTTGGTGAAATGATCGGTTATTACCGATAGATATATTAGTAATGCCATAAACAATTCAAGCTCAAACACACATATTGACGCAGGTTGATCCACAAACACTATTTATGTTGCACATACATTCATAACTCGATCCTCACATTCCTATGGACGCTGTTATGGTCTAATACAAGCTACGAGAACATTTTGTAACTCACTGTGTGTTTATCTCCAAACAGCCCATGGTGTAGGATGCAGAGGACCAGGACTCGAGAAGAACCAGCGGGGTCTTGGAGCTCAGTTTACTGGACCTGATCCGACACCAACCAAGCAGGTCCTCCTCTGGATTCAGTAGGTCCAGGGAGGATCTGTGCTCACCACAACAACTGATCGCTCCGTCTTGTAGATTTCACAGCGACTCTTGTTGAGGAAGCAGGAAGCGACACGCCGGAGGAGCCGTCCACTCCCCGCCCCGCTGCTGAAGCCTGCAGATGGCCAAGTGTCAGATCCGTGCATGTGGAGGATGGACTGACACTGCAGGAGCCATACACACTGTACTTAAACAGTACA
Source organism: Argyrosomus regius (assembly GCA_946959425.1). Lineage (NCBI taxonomy): Eukaryota > Metazoa > Chordata > Actinopteri > Sciaenidae > Argyrosomus > Argyrosomus regius. The sequence continues at coordinate 23,379,573 of OX336883.1, forward strand.
CAGTCTATTACTGACTATCGCTCGTCTCTTGTATGAGACACACTCTATGTTTTTGTTACACATTGATTGTTATTGATGAATAGTGATAATGACACCAAATCGACATTGTACCATCGACTGAGGTCATAAGTGGTGCAATGCAAAATTTTGAACCGAATACCGAAAAAAATATTTTTGTTATGATTATAATTAACTTGCAACGAATCATTGCATTATTTAATTATGATACATCATTTGTACTAATATTAAATATTACAACTTGCACTTAATTGTGCAAGTCTGTGTTGTGAAATGACAAATGCATTACCTTGATTGTTACAGAGAAGCAAAAGCATATGAAATGGCATTAAAATGCTGCTTGTGTTAATGCATCAGTCATAATCCAGTATGCAATATACGTACACCAACCAGCCGTAACATTATAACCACCCGCCTAATTTTGTGCAGATCCCCTCTCTTGCTGTTAAAACAGCCCTGGCCCATCGAAGCATGGACTCCACCAGACCTCTGAAGGTGTGATGTGGCATCTGTCACCAAGTTGTTAGAAGCACATCCTTAAAGTCCTGTAAGTTGCGAGGTGGGGCCTCCATGGACTGGACTTGTTTGCCCAGCACATCCCACAGATGCTGGTTTGAATATAAGATATGGGTAATTTGGAGGCTAAGACAACACCTTGAACTCATTGTTGTGTTCCTAAAACCATTCTTGAACCAGTTTTTGCTTTGTGGCAGGGCGGATTGACTTGCTGAAAGAGACCACTGCCATCAAAGAAATACCGTTTCCATGAAAGGGTGTACATGGTCTGCAACAATGCTTAGTTAGGTGGTATGTGTCAAAGTAACATCCACATGAATGGCAGAACCCAAGTTTCCCAGCAGAACATTGCAAAAAGCATCTCACTGCCTCTGCTGGCTTGCCTTCCTCCCATAATGCATCTTGGTGCCATGTGTTCCCCAGGTAAGTGATGCACAGGCACCCAGCTATCCACATGATGTGAAAGAAAACGTGACTCATCAGACGGTCTGATGAGTCACGTTTTCTGTCTGATTCAGAAAAGGCAACTTTCTTCCACTGCTCTGTGGTCCAGTCTGTTCGATTGGACCACATGAGCCATCCTTTGCTCCCCAAGTGCATCAATGAGTCTAAGACCCTGTCACTTGTTCATTGCTTTTCCTTCCTTTGACAACTTCTGATAGGTACCAACCACTGCAGGCTGGGAACACCCTACAAGAGCTGTAGTTTTGGAGATGCCCTGACTTGTCATCTAGCCATCACAATATCTTGTCAAAGTCACTCAAATCCTTATTAGTTGTAATGTCACAACTAGGTTAACTTACAGGTGATACAGAGAAGCTTTACCACTTTTCATATGATATAACAACATTTGCGATGATATATACTGTAGATACACACTGACTGAAGAATACAGTGGCATTATTGTTATTGCAGTAATTATTGATCTTGGCAGGTGTTGTCTTACTTTTTCCATCAACACTCACGTCTCCATCCTGCAGTTTTCTGACTCCAGAGAGTTGATGTCGCCTTCCCACCTGCTCCTCCCTCATCACTTTATTCTCTTGTGGGAAACACTCTAAAGGCCAATCCAAGCTTTGTTTATGACTGTTAATGATCCCTGACCAAACACACAGGTACTGGACGCCCCTCACTTTAATTTTCCTATTATATGTGCTGACTTGCTTTGTATCTGCTGTTGACAGGACTACATGGCCTGTAATCACGTACACCACCTCTCTCATTCAGCTGTTTTCACCTCTGTTCAGCTCTCTTCTCTACACCTGCTGGTCTGAGGGGAGCACACTGACAGATCAGATAGCAGATAGGTAGACTATATAAGAGCGGTACACTGTAGTTTTAGTAGACAGACTGAAAAATTCAGAGGAAATCATCTATGAATACAGCTCTCTGTTCATTTTCTCTTTGCAGGTTTTCTCAAACTACACACCTCAATGTGTAAGGGGCTCTCCTCCCTGCCCTCCTCATGCCTGGAGAAGTAAGTATGCAACTAAATCATCGTGTCTTCTATGTGAATATGTGACTCCCTGATTGCAACGTTTGTATTATGAAGTGTTGCACGTGTGTAATTGTTTTTCTCCTGTGTGTTTCAGGGCAAAAGAGATGCGGGTGAAGTTAAGCCACCTGGCTGAGACGCACCACAAGCAAAAGTAAAGCCCATGTTTCATATAAGTGGTAAATCTACTTGTCTGACAGTGACGCTAAGTTGTTTCTGTTTCTGTCTGTCTTCTCAGGGTTCAGGATGCAAAAGCTTTTCAGGACCTGGAAACTCTGCTGAACACCAAGAGTAAGAAAGTTTTTCCCTTTTATTTATTTTTCTAACAATGTCTGAGTTCAGTGTTTCAACAAGACATTTTGACATGTTACAGGTGAATAAAGGGAAATAAAATGGATGATGTGTGAATCAAACTAATTTAGCTGCTTCAGTTTCACAGTACTGATATTGTTCTTGTTGGCTCTCTGTCACTGTCTACTGACTGTGTTTTGTCTTTTCCAAAGTTTCTTCCATGTCCATGTAAAACAATAGCCACTGTGTTAAGCTTACACAGCAGATAGGTTTATATTTATATCTTGCAGTGTCTTGGACATGTCTCTTCATACAACACTAATCCTCAAGAACCATCTCATCTTCTACAAGGTGCAATAATTTGTGCAATAACATTGACTGAATACAACAAATCAATACAAATGTCATAAAAATAACAATGCTTGATTGTTCTGATACAAATGATGGCTAACTGAAAAGTCTTCTTCTTCTTTTCTTTGTGGAAAATAAAATATATTGTGAATATTAAGGCAACAATATGTAAATTCTAAATAATAAGTAACACATTCTTCTTTTTACAAATAAAAAGTTGATTTTGTATTTCACTTGCTCAGTTCAACTCACAGGTTTTGCTGCTACAGCCTTACTTGGTCTGACCAGTAGCTTTGGTTAATACTGTTAGTAGACTTGTGTTACACAACATTTTAGCATTATTACCATTAAATCTCAGTTGTGTGTACATTGGCTGCTGTTGCAAGTTGAAGTTGTTGATGTTTTATCCTTGATTTGCCAGTGTCCTTGAGGTAATGGTGTATCTGACAGAGTTTGCCTCATAGTAGGGACTAAAAGATATCTTGTACTGTGTTGTTCTAATATTGACCTTATTTATAATATATCTCTTGTGAGGCCCAAGCTTATGTAAATGCAGTATCCCTTTAAGAAGTGGACGTTGTACCCTTTAAATGTGCATTTATAATTTTAAGATCATATTACAGTTAATTTTCCATGACAAAGAGCCAAGCAAGCATAAGAGGCTCTGATTTTAAGTTTTGGCTCAATATGTAGCCTGAGTTGCTTGCAACTGTTTCTCACACTTTTTTTTCTTTTTGATTTGTCTCACCCATTTATCTTCCCTTTCTTCTGTTCTCTCTTTCTCTTTTGTTCATCTCGCTCTCAGGTGGTCTGCAGGTGTTTCGTGAGTTCCTGCGTTCAGAGTTCAGTGAGGAGAACATCATGTTCTGGCTGGCCTGTGAGGACTACAGAGTTTCTCCTTCAAAGACCAAGGCCACGAGCATCTACAACCAGTTTATCAACCCTGATGCCCCGCAGGAGGTTGGTGGATAGAGGAGTGTGTGATGCAAGAGGAGCATTAAGATGGAAGTGTGTGAACACCAAAAATGATTGAAGTGAATTTGATGATGTGTGCAGTCAGGATAAAGAGTGGACTATAATTAAAGAGCTTCTTTTGATAATCTGTTTTCCTCTCAGGTCAACTTGGACGCTGAGACCCGGGAGGCTCTGTTGAGTGTGATGGACTCTGTGTGTGCCAACACATTCAACAATGCCCAGCAGAGGATCTACACTTTGATGGCTAAAGACTCCTTCCCCAGGTTCCTGCGCTCCGCTCACTGCATGGACGCCATTAAGGCTTTCTAAACATACACTGTTTATTACCACAGACCTGCTTTAGATATAAGTGCTGATGAATCTGTACTGCTTGACATGTTGATTGTATTTTAACAACTAGCTTGTTTTGTGATTGTTTTTCATGTAATAGTGCTGTCTTTGTGCACTGTATGCATGTCAGCTAATGTAACGACACTGAGTGGAAAGACATAGTTAAAAAGTCTCACATAGTAACCTCATTTATGAAGCTTAAATGTAGATGCAACAACAATGCACCTCTGAACTGTATAAGCTACAAGTGATAGGATTTAAATAAATACCTCATAAAAGAGAACTCAAGTCTGTGGTATTTAATAACATCAGTATTTTTAACATACGTTCTGTATATTAGCTGTTTTTTTTATATGGAAGCTTGCCAAACTTGTTCAGGTACAGGCTGGTGGAGAGTGTTTGTTAACATTAAAACAGTTCAAACAGTGTTCAGTCTTATCACTGGCTGTCGCAGTGCTGGTCTGTGTCTAAGTGGCCTTGAGAAAATTCACTTCCTTAGACGATGCCGTTTATTAAAGACAAACAACCCGGGGCACGCCTCAGCTAAACAGTGTCACCTTGGCTTTTTAGTCCAATATAATAGACTTAATGTAAGACAGGGCGCAATGGTGCATTGCCATGGTGACGTACAATAGGCTGCCTAGTTACACTGCTCTGCTAATGAACAGGTAATCTAATTAAAGAATTCAAACAAACACTTTAAAGGTGAATTTCACACATCAAAGTTTTGCAAAAAGTTTTAATCAGCCTTTTGTGTCTCCAGAGGGAGCTGTGCAACATCTGATATTGACTCAAGTGATGTCACTCGAGTCAGTGACAGTTGGGACTGAAAAAGTAAAAGTCTCGGGGTGTGCAGTTAGAAAGAAGTATTTACCAGCTTACCTCTGTACTTTGGGGATAACAGCTATGATGCTACGTTAGCCACTACTGCATAACACTCCTGAATCTCTGACCAAACCAAAGCATTCAAGTTGCATTATGGGTAATGTAGGTGGCAGGTTTTGACGAGAAAGTATAATGTGTGTAATACATAATCTGAGAGCTCTGGTTCTGCTGCATCGATTTTGATCCTTTTTTTAAAAAACTGTCCAACAGGAGTCCGATAACAACGCTCTCCTATAACGCTGAGGACTCTTGTTACATCACCACACTTGGCCAACTATTGCAAATGGCTAGTTCTGTGGATATTAATCTACTCTCAAAATAATGATACTGAATCCTCCAGTTCTTTCAATCTTTTCTCTCTCTTTGTCACTGATATACAACAAAGAGGTGGCTTGCGGGAGCACCGGGCTCTCCATGTCGCCAATTTAGATAAACCAGCAGTTTACACTCATTGAAACATGTAGACTTTGACTGAACACTGTATGTGCAATAAGACTAAGTTTCTTGAGCCTCGACTTAGCTGCTTCGTCTGTCCTGTCTTATAAAATCATTTGCCTTCTGAAAACACTGCTTGACTTTGTCAGCTAACAAAAAAAATGCCCACTTCCTCACGAACAGTCTCTCTCTCTCGAAAAAAAATTACAGCATTTACAGAAACTTTCAAATGGACGGCAAAATAAATCATAATAAAAATGAGGGCTAATAAAATGTGTGTTTCTCAAGTTTGATCAAACATGTGTGTATGCATGTCAAGACACTTTTCACCCTCACTTTTTCTCTGATTATTATTTTCTGTACAATCAGAAAACAACATGATGGAATTATGGGTGGTACAAAGGTCTCGTAAAGTAATTAGTACTTCAGGATTTTAATAAAGAAGAAGCAACCAAATAAGAAACTCCATGAGAGTCAATAAAGTCCTGTGGTGCCTCCTAGTGGAGGTTTGTGTTACTTGCATCACACAGTTATACATATATCGTGCAGAACATGTGTTCTCTTATTTTATACATTTCTTTGTAAACTGAAAAACTAATAATTAGTATCTGTACAAGAAGAAATATTTGCCTGAAGTCTGCTGAAACATTCAAGAATAAAAGACAACAGGACAGCTGGCATGCATCTTAAATCTGAGTCATGGGGACAATGTAGGTCACTGATCCCATGACTAAGTCTTAAATTTAGCACAGTCAGCCTCAGGTCTGTAGGTATGTGGATGTGTATCAGGTCCTATTTGGAGCTGGTTCCTGGACGGGCTGCTCCTGGGTTGCCTTTACTGTCAGGCCCTTTAACCACACTCAGTGACTTGTGGAGGGATGAGCTCGCCCTCTGGGTCACCTCCTGCTCAATCTTGTTCCTGATGGCAACCTCAAGACCCTTCAGGGAAAAACAGAGGAGGCCATGTTAAATTTAAGTAATCATTCGAGCTCACTGATGTGTTCGTTGTAAAATGAAGATTGAGAGAGCTGGTCTGAGAGACACTGTTTCTTAAACTTGTTCTCACCTTCTTCAGCTTCTGTTGCTGAACCACTTGAGCCTTCTTTGGTGCAATTATCCTCCCTTTACAAATGAAAAATGAAAAATCATTGTCAAATTTCCAAATGCTATTAACAAGTATTTATCAAATCAAATAATAAACACACACTTTGACGGTCTCTCTGTCTTAAATCAGATTGACCTGAAATGTCACTGTGGAAAAATACACTGAATTTACCATTCAGAGAGCTTGCTGTCAGAGAAAACAGTCCTTACTTTGGTACTGTCACTATAACCCACACAAAAAGATTCACGGTTTATTTATCTACATCAGAGTATTCTTAATCACCAAATTGTTTTTTCCTTAAAAATACAAAACATTGTTTTATTATGATCACTTAACAAATACAGACAGTATTTTATTCTTGACTGTGACCACATATAATACCCAGCGGCCATTTCATCAGATATACTGAGCTCGAACTAATCCAGTCGGTTACAAGTGCCCTGCAATAAATCCTTTTGTGGTCATTTTGGAGGCTGAAGTTTTTATAGTTTGTAGCGCTGTTTGTGTATAGCATTCATCAGTTTTATTTAATACACCTTCACTGATAGAAACAGGGTAGACAAAATAAAAAGGAACAGTTTTCAGTATAACACCAAAAGTGAACATCATAACCACGAGGGTAGGATTTATTACAGGACTGTTGTATTAGAGTGCACTCTATTTAGTAAGGTGTACAGCTGTTAAAAAACATTAAGCTCCGTTGTGTTTCTTCAGTATTTAAAGCTGTGTAATAGATACATTAAAGGTTATATGTGAAGTCCCTAAGTGTTACTCTAGACATACAGTCAGTCATATTATATATTATTGTTACCTTTCTCATTAAAAACACCACTACACATAATAAATCAATCAATGAAACAAAGGTAAGAAACAGGTGGCTTCCTTAGAAAACATTCAAAACATCTGAGTTTAAATGTTTAGCTAAAATTAGTTAGTTAAAGGACCAGTGTCACCCATAGTTTTGCGAAAAACCGTTTTGATGTTCAGAGTGTGGTGGCTCGGTCCAACGCAACGCCGCCTTCTAGCTAATAAAAAAAATTTGCAAAGTGCTCCAACAAGCCATCTGTTACAGTACCCACCTGTTAACGAAAGTGGCCACGCTGTTAATTATGCATAACTTTAAGCCTTAATATAATTCGAACAGGTGGGTTAAATAGAAATTCACCCTCAGTACAGCTCTTGTCAGTCAGGAACAGGGAAATTAACTCGTACCAGGCTGTAAACAGGTTTATTTCTGCTGTGAAGTTGGACATCTTAACATGGGCGCTTATGGAGATTGACTTGTTCTGTAGCCAGCCTCAAGTGGCCTTTTGAGGAACCGGATGTTTTTGGCACCTCCACATTAACTTGACTTCACAGCCACTTGATCTAGAGCCAGTGTTTAGTTTGTCCACTCTGAGCTACTGTAGAAACATGGCGGACTCCATGGAAGAGGACCTGCAAGCGATATATAAAAGTCTCATTCTTATCTTCAGTTAATTAAACACTAATAAAAACATAGCTGTGAATATTTTATTAAATTTTTATTCCATTTTATTCCATTACTGTAATTTTTATTCCATTACTAATAAAGCCCCATAAATCTGACACACTGAACCTTTAAGTATCATTATGTCCTCAAAGGTTTTGGTTTAGCTTATTGCTGAATATAATATTTAGAGGACATTTTGCTAGATTTTAATAAATAATATTCAGACACGAGTTAGTGTAACAACGTGTTCGGCTGTTTCCGTGCAGGTCACATGTTGATTTTACGTGACTAAATATAGTTTCCTCGACCTTTTCAGAAGCTAACTGGATAAATGATAAGACTCTTCAGTTCATACCTCCTTTCTTCGGTCCTTTCTGTTTGTTTTGTTGGTGTTTCTTCGAGGCTCCAGGCCGCTGAGCTTTAAACTTCTGTGAACCTTGAGCCATCTTTGCTAACCGGAAGTACACAAAGCGCTGTGCTTCTTCGCTTTAAATTGTATTTTTCACCCCTCTGTGTTGTAACACCGCCACCTACAGGAGTCTGAGTGACAGGCTGATATTACGCAGTGTGTTTGAGACAGACAAAAACAACTCATTTCACTGTGGTTTTATTCTTTTTACTGTATTGATGTGAAAGAGAAATCTCATAATTCATGACTGCACTTTACAGCATTATATTCATATACGTATATATAAAAAAAATCCAGTTTTGTACTATTTCCACATGTTACAAAATAAACCCAGATCAAGTGATTATCAATAACAACAATAACATACTTGCACTTAAAGAGGCCATCTGAACAACACTCCTTCCATGGTAATAGCAGGCCATACTAATCATTGAGAATAATACACAAGCACCTGCTTTGATTAGTCAAATCAATGTGGAAAATACGCGGCAAGCAGCACTGAATTTTGGCACCTGATTATTAAGCATGTGTTGGGCGTCTTGAGGGGAGGTTGGGGTCTTTTGAAATACTTTATCATATTGCTGCTGCTTCAAAAGCATGGTGTAAAAAACATAGCGTAATGCAGAAACAATGAAGCTGCAACCCAACATAACACGCTCGCCTGAATCTAGGCTACTTTGGCAAACTAAAAGCACCACCGCAAATTATTCGTCACTATGGGTTCAAGATACAAACATTAGAGAGATGTGGAGAATTTTAGTCCAGATTTTTTTTTCTTTTTTTTCCCGCAATCTGCTCTGCTGCAGCCTTGAGTGCTTGCGTTCATGCATTTCAGCGTTTGAGTCCGTGTAGGCAGACGGAGAGGTAGTGTGTATGGTTGAGGAGGCCTCCCCAGTGTGGTGTACTAATGGCCTAGTCACTAGGAATCACAATGTCATGAAATAAAACAACAAACCACAGCCAAACAGCTATAATCATGATGTACAGACAAACAGAAATCTCATACCTCTTAAAGATTTAGAAAGAAATAATATGTGGCGGGTCTGACGGCCACAAAGTTGCTACATATGTCTGGAACAATTTCTAAATTTGCCCCCAAACACGTGATGTCTTAAAACTGTACAAAACAAAATAAAGAAAATTCAAAAACACAAGCGTCTTTTACGCTTGCGTGTGACCTAACAGCATCTTTGTGAGTTGAGGTTTAATGGGTGGACAGAGGACATGGAGGAGGAGGAGGAGGAGGAAGATGAACATGAAGGAAGAAGAGTGAGCTTATATTACAGCTAGATATGGGCAATGACACTATGGACACTGCAATTATTATTGACATTAAGCTTTTTTTTAAGGGTATTTTCTCTGGACCTCTCAGTGGTCCTGAAGGTAACGTGGTGTATTTGTTACCTGTTTAAATGAATACAGTAAATGATAAAGTCCATAAGGGCAGTGTACGAGGTCAGAAGGGGTGTAAAGACGGAAGGTATCTCGTATTATGTGGCCAGACCTCTGACATCTGTCTCATCAAGCCTGAGATCTAATTCAAGCACAAAAGTTAGTGAGTATGTTTACATGCACATTAGTGTTACGGTTTTGAGTCTCATCCTAGTTTTGATCCTTTTTCCAGGTATGAGAAACCCGGTTCTTCACATCCCTGTGTACATGATCACTGGTTGAGTTGTATTGTTGGTTGGTGATGAAGACAGTTTGGTTTCTGCTGTATTTACCATTTTATTGGACTTAGCTTCTGATCACCTGATCACTAGCAATGGATAACAAGAGCAACAATGAGTGTTTTCCTGACTAACTGCTGTGTAACTTTAGTAGATGACACGCACATGGCAGAGAATGATCAGAAACCTGGATTAGGTGTCACATGATCCTGATTTCTACTGGGATAGTCCAGCGACCATATTCAGGTTTCTAAAAACAGGGTTAAGGGTTTATCTAAGTTTCCTAGACCAGGGTATGACGTTTACATGCACAATACATAACCAGGACACTAGTGTGCATGTAAATGAACTCATTTACAAAAGGGTAGAGACACAGTGTGCTGTAGTCGTTGTAATCATTTTTTCAATGTAATTTTCTCCAATGAGCTTGACGAGATGGCGGTCTGGCTACATGATATAAACCAGGGTGAAAGAAGGACCGAGGGGCTGCTGTCTCTCCGGTTATGAGCAGTGAGCTATATTGGTGCTGCACCTGTAAGGCAGTGAGCAGTGTGGGCCCCCGAGTCTGGCCCTGTGACATTCAGTACAGTGAGTAAGTGTGTCCCATATAGATCGACACATCTGGGACTTTTCTATGGAGCCTCCTTAAACAACAAACGCATTGTAGGATCACTGGCCAGGTGACAACACTGCAGAAACTTTCACAAAACATGGATGGCACATGGGTTCAATCGTCAATAACAGTCTGATTATGGGAATACTGGGTCACTGGTTGCTGCTATTATTTTTCAACTAGAGAGTTAATAAGGGTGGATGATGAGGACGGGGCTGTAATTAATTATAATTTTCATTAATTAATCTGTCAATAACGTTTTGGATTTTTGATCAGAGAATAGTGAAGAATGATCCCAGAGCTCAAGGCCAACCAACAGTCCAAAACCCAAAGATAATCCATTACAGTCATAGAAAACGGAGCAAAATAGCAAATATTCACATTTGCGAAGCTGCAACCAATAAACGTTTGGCATTTTTGCTTAAAAATAACTGTCGATTAATATATTATCAAAATAGTTACTGATTATGTTCTGTTAATTTAACGGACTAATTGTTTCAGCACTATGGATTAGATATTTTTTCCCCCCTTTATTCAGCTTCTGAAAACTGAATGCAACAATTTCTGCTCTACAATCTTTTGCCATCATCAGGTACAAGAAGAGGGCAGGGCAATAACTACAGAGAAAACCCTTTGTGTATCCCATAATGAGTACCCATCTTCAATCGCCTATGGAGTAGCCTGAAGGGCTGCAAGTCAGTCTGTAGTGAAACAGTATTGATCCAAACAGTCGAAACACATTCTGAACAGAGCACAAAGGCAAGAAGTGACTGAGTGTCTGAAGTCTGTCCTGATCACAGCCCCAAACAGTTCATCTGAGTTAAATGTTACATTCTGTATTTTTGTGGCATTACACGGTGTGTGTCGAAGAGTTTTCTGCAGACAGATTCTGCAGCGTGGATAAGACCCCCAATCTTAAAGGAAAAGTTCACCCCAAAGTCATCCACTTCACTTGAACACTCACACAACTGCATAATAACACCGTGGGTCATTAAACCTGCATTAATTTATATCTTTGGCCACTTGGGGACAGCACAAAAAGCTGTAAACACTACACTGACATATTACCACCTTGTAAAGTTGTTAAGGCGGACATGTTAGCCAACAGTTGCCTATCTATACATCCTGGGAGCACAGAGCAACATAATCATTTATCTGGAGTCATGTTTGTGTCCACCTGACAAAGGTAAGTCTAGTGTTTACTCTCAATTTAGCGCTTTAGCAGCTCTTTTGCTGCTAAATGCTCCACTATGATCACCAGCTAGTTGCTAACTTTGTTTGTCTGCAGTTTGGTGCTGAATAGGTAGCGTATAGTAGGTTTAGCAGAGCTTTGAGTGTAGTCTGTGAGATTGTCTGTTTGTTTTTTTCAGTTGTAAATATAAAAATATTGTTTTGTGCAGCTTTAAAGTTGTTCTGATGGTGCTCTGGTTGAACACACCATCAGTGGCAAGCTTCAGGAAATAGAGATATTATGTCATTTGATTTGTTTGTCTGTTATTAAAAAATAATTTTGGACAAGCCTGACTGAATAAGAAGAAGCTACATAAGTATTTTGTGTTTGCACAAACTTCAGTAAAGTCTTGACTGACATGCAAGCGAGCAGATGACCAAACCTTCATTTTGGGGTGAACTATGCCTTTAATAGTGATGCCTGTATTACAGAAATACAACAGCATGACAGACCTCTGAGCTCACAGCAAAGCTGTTATGGCAAAAGTGACACAATTTCCCTTTTTTAGATTTTTCATTCTTATAGAGTGTCCTGTGCATTACGGTGAATATTTGTATGGTGCTGAAATAAGCATGGTTACATATATATATTTATATATATCAGTACATTATGAGAATACACGTGTGTTATGATACAGTAAAACTGGGAATAGCAAGATGCAAACAAGGAGTGAGGTATAAATACAGCCATGTTGTCATAGGCTTCAGCTGACTAACAAGGACCGATCAAGAAATTCCACTTGTTCAAAATTTTGCCGCACAGGGTAAAAAGTGAGAGTGAGATACGATTTTTCGTATCGCTAAAAATTTCTCGTTGTGAAAATCCATGAGTTATAAATTTGGATCATTCCTCTACAAAAGATTTCTACACAGAATCAAAGAAATTAAATGTTAATATAACATTTTGATGTCAACCTTAATTTTAAATAACCACATATTTGGTTAAAATAGCAGTACCTTCTACTAGCAGGGGTTAGTTTTCTACATATGTACACACTACCAGCAAGGATATGTATATTTACAAGTGGGTAGCAGCATTTTTAGAAACCATGGCTGATAAAAACCACTACTCTGAAATAATAATAATTAAAAAGAAATCAGTCATGCCACTTAGATTTATTTTTTGTTTGTAGTTGACGAAGCCCTGAAAAATTACCTCAGTAACGACTCATAAAAATTGTTTGCCAAATAGAATTTGCGGGATTGAGTCCAGCTGAGCACTATTCCTTGTCGCAGAAGCCATTTAGAAGGAGAAAGATGCAACGGATGAAAGACGAAATGGTAAAATGGAGAGACGACCAAAAACGATGAGGGACATAAAAGAAAAGGGAGACTGGCACACGTGTGCGTCTGCTCGACTCCCTGCGGTGACCTCATGTGTGGGTGAGTAAGAGACTGAAGAACATATTCTCTTCTGTGTGCACCACTGACATCTAACAGTGACGGTGCGTTGACCAAAAATTAAATTAAACCACAACTACGACGTGGATGTGTTCTGTAATGATATGAGAGTGTCTTTTGAGTGTGTGACATTAAGGTGCAGTGGCGCACACGGACCAGCAGGAGGGGCTGAGTGGCTCTTAGAGGGCAGTGAGGCGGCCGGTGAGCGCCGCCTGGAGCTCAGAGGGGAGGAAGACTCCCAGCTCTGTGATGATGCCTCCCGTGATGAGCTGGTGAGGGGTCACGTCGAACGCCGGGTTCCACACCTCGATACCTGCAAGGAACAGTGAGGAAAGAGTGACATAAAGAGTGATGTTTGGCTACGATGTCAAACTGGCTTCAAAGACTGACGCACTTCCTTGAAACTTGTGTCATTCCAGGTGTCGATCTCTTCTGTGAAACCTGATTTAAAACTCCTCTGCTTCTCCGTCTCGTGACTTTCTTCTCTCAGATTTGAAATACTTTTAACTTTCTAATATTTCAGAAGGAAATAGCAACGAATGTAGAAAAGCATGAAAAATGATGTGTGGCAGAAAATGAATTTTTCGCTGTCATCTCATGACCCCTCAGATATATCTTGTGAACCTGCCCCAGTTTGTTGCTGAGTACTTTCTCAGACACAGACGTAAAAGAGGTCACTAAGATATAGTTTCATTTTTTAAAAAAGGCTCAGTAAATAGTGCATTCTTTTGGGAGCGTTTTCAGCAACAGATTAATCCACATTTGGTCCTCTAATGAGTATTTAGAGCAGCAGGACGGTGTATGCAGGATTGATTTTAAATAAACTACAGTGTATTTTTGTTTATGGTAATAAAGGATCATGTCACACAGAGCAACTCATTGAAGTGATTTTAATACAGCCCTTAATAGAGCTCTATGTCACAGAGGAATAAGCTACAAGAGGCTTTGGCTACACAGTTAATACTTATTAGTACACTGCTTGGTATTAGTGTCGGCTCATTGCTGGTTTTTGGATCTTCAATGGAATTTTTTTTTTACTCTAAGAAAGCCGATATAGTTGTACTGTAAAATGCTGTTTACAGGAAGGAGCAGAGAAGCGTGAGATGAAAGTTAAAGAGAGTAATGTACAGTCACACATCCTCCTCTCTGGGGGCCAGTGAGCTCATTAAATGAGTGTGCTTTAATTACTGTGATGTCACCGAGCACCTCTCTGCTCTGGCAACGTAATTAGAGATCAAATGACTCAATTCAGTTCCAACAAACTCACCTAAAACACACCACCCGTGTGTGCATTTATGGACTCACGAGGCTCAGAACTACCCCCCGCATGAAAAACCTGCAAAGTGATTTTTTTTTTTAACCTCCTTTCTGAACTATGTCTGCAATTCTGGAGACTTTCTGTGCACGACTCACACATAATTCATAGCACTTCAATGTTAAAACAATGGCAGGGGTTGGCCTGATGATATAAGGCACTGACCACGGACTGCAACATCTCCAGTTTGAATCTGGTCTGAGACCTTTGTTGTACGTCACTCCGCATTTCTGTCACCCCTAATGTTTTTGCCATCTCTCTGCTGTCAAACAAACCAGCCAAAGAAATGGTGGCAGGGGAAATCCCCTCCCCCAAAGAGAAACACACTGAAAAAGCTGTCAAGAACAAGTTTACAAACAGATGGCAGCAAGCACTTTGTGAAATTACAGCCTCACTCTTTAGTGCCCACGAAAATGCCTCCGTTCAGGTAACGTGATTTCACAAAGTGCTGTCCTGTTCCTCGTACAGCATTCAGAGCCCTCATGCCTTCTTTTCCACTCTGGCACTTACACTGCATGTGACGTCAATTCAAGTCTGTGTGGGTTCAGTGCTTAGGGCTTAGGGCAGACATTGGATTTGGGCCACACTCATCCGTCTCGCCAAGCCTGATGTTTTACCATCACTCTCAGTCCTCTACTGAACTCACTGTTTTTTAAGAGTTTCAACCCGTTCCTGTTATTTTTTACCTCAAAGCTCCATCATAAAATAACTCCCACTCTGCTCCTGTACGTCTGTTTCCACACTATAACTTTGTGCTCCGGGTGCTACAAGTACGTTACGACACTAAGTCACACATCACCAACTATTTCACTGGTTTTGGTAAAACTGGATCATATTTTATGGAGAAAATGTTTTCTCCAATGTAACCCAAATGTAAGAGGAGACTTTCAGGCGCGAGGCACGTGGGAAAGCTGACAGAGAGTCGAAAATGGGTCTGTCATGCCAGAACTGGAGCTGGGCAATGTATCCCGCCTCAGCAGCCACTGTGGACATGATGGCAGAGACCTAAGGACATTTACGGAGGAAGCTGAGACGAGAAAAGGAGAGAGTGACCAAGCAAGAAGCTGCTGGACAAGAGTAAATCTGGGACTGACTTTTAATTGTTGGCGAGAGCTTTATGAAATAAAGCCGGGCTGGGCTTCTTACTCTAAGTAATATTAGCTGGCTGCTATGTCTTGTGTTGTTGCACCTGCTTGATGTTTGGCTGTTAGCAAAGCTGTCAACTCACTTGTTTTCGATCATAAATAATGTAATCATAAGAAATAGATGTGTAAATTGCACTCTCAAACCGGAGGCACTAAATCGCTAAAATACCAGTGTCTACATCATGTTGCTTTAAAAACAATATTTGTGATTCCCTCCCGTACAAAATCCCACATTTCTTACCCGGGGCAGCAATGGGGACTCCGTTTATACTGGTGAGCTCCTCAGGGGGACGAACTTCGATGATGATGTCCCTGCCGCTTTCCAGGCTCAAGTCGCACGATGTGCTAGGTGCAGCCACATAGAAGGGAATCCCATGGTGCTTTGCAGCGATGGCCAGCTGGTATGTGCCCACCTTGTTGGCTGTGTCACCGTTGGCAACCACCCTGTCTGCACCCACCACCACAGCTGAGAGGGAGAACATGACGGAAAGAGTGAGCGCCAAGACAAGAGAAAAGTTTGGAGAAAAAAATAAAAAAAATGATACCACCACACACAATCACACACCTGTGATGTCCATTTCTCTCATGGTGAGCGCTGCCATGCTGTCTGTGATGAGTGTAGCAGGGATTCCCTCCGCTACCGCCTCGTACGCCGTCAGTCTGGATCCCTGGTTGTACGGCCTCGTCTCTGTGCAGTACACACGTTTCAGCCTTCCCAGCGAGTGGAGGCTTCGCACCACACCTACACACAAGCACCAAGTTATTATTACAGTTACAGTGCCATAAATATTTTAACAATCCCCCTCTTTCCTCATTCACACTCACGGCTCCAGCCTCACCGAGTGCGGTCCCGTATCCAGCTGTGGCCAGCGAGCCGGTGTTGCAGTGCGTAAGGATGGTCACAGAGTCCCTCGGGACGCCAGACAGGATGTGCTGGGCGCCATAGTTACCGATCTTCCTGTTGTCATTGACGTCACGCTCCAGCATGTCTTCGATCCAGGCAATTACACTGTAGGAGGGGTGCCACAAGAGGTGGGAATTAAGAAGAGGCTCCGTCTGCCACTGTGGATTCAACACGTCCATCAAGTTTGCAGTTATAATACGCCTGCATGTTTCTGTGTGTCCTCACTTCTCTGCATCTTTTTGTGTTTACTTTTTTTTTTTTTTCTCTCATCCCTCCTTCTCTTGGAGCTGAATCATATTTTTCATACACCTACAGTTTGAATCAGTCTTTCTTGCTCCGTGAACTACATTGAAAAGTCATCCGATTCATTAAGTATGCACAACATGTTTGGAAACTAGCCCACAGTTCAACTCACACAGAGTTTCAAGGAGCAGAAATCATCCACGTGTCCCCGCGGTCTTTAACCCCACAGCTCCAGGATCACCCTTCAGCATGAACTAAATTACATATCAAGCAATGCATGCACAGTTTCAGAGTGAAACACAGTTAACTCATGACCCATCAACTATGCTGCACTGTAGCTTTTGGCTCCACAGATTCATCACCCAGCACCACAGCGCTGTGACGATTGGAGGAAAGAGTTCTTCATAGTTTGAAACAGCCAAAAACAAGAGACGCATCGATTCAGCTTCAACTATCTGCTGATAGATTCCCGCTCTGTGTTTTTTTTGTTACCTCTCTGCGTATCTGAATCCTTGTTATGTGAGCTAACATGAGGGATTGCTGTGGCGTGGAGTCAGGTGCCCGCTGTGACTGAATGACTGTAACTGATACCAGAAACATTGACTTTTAGAATGACATTGACAAAGAAACTTTATGAAAACGAGGATTGGTCACATCTGGCCGATACCTGATACACTTAATAAGTTCAGTATTTGAGCCGATATCGATCGGCCGTATTAGAATCTGGTTTATTGTCCCATTGTGAAAGCCATTATGTACCGGGGCCAACATCTCTCCTTCATATTATGTTCTGCTTCTTTGCCGTTTGACTGCACGCACAGCTCTAAACTACAGTCCTGTAAAGGTAACACTCCTGAGGGTGTTTCTTTTTCACACTGCCAATTAATCTGCGATGACACAGGTTTCCCAGTTTTCACAATGTGTGTGTGACCTGATCATTTTCACAACTTTGAAAAAAAAACCCGAAACAAAACACTTGCAGCTGGTGTTGAACAAGGAAGTGCTGTAGCAGCAGCTAACTCTGGCACAAGTTTAGATCTTAGTTTAATTCACAGTTTACTGATATTTCAGAGCAAGAAAGTGATATGTTCACTGTTTGCAGATGGAGTGTTCGTTTGTGGTTTCTTGAAAGCAAATAAAGTTTCGGTTACAAAACTCACTGTATCCCAGAGGCTTAACACATGCAAATGCATTTGTAACCTCATAAAACAGTTGCAAAGTAGGCCTTTCTCATTAAATAAAGAGAGAACTTCCATGTCGTGTCAAAATAAGACTGGTCCTAATTCATCAATGCATCTCCGAGAAGGAATATAATCAATAAAATTGCACCAAAACTTATTACAAAACGTTAGTTGAGTCTCGTGCAATCTTTGCGTACCATTTGTTCTTGCTTAACATCACTTGCCCTAAATCCCAAATACTTCCGACTGGTCCTCGCCTTATCCTCCAGGCATCTGACTTTTGTTTTGCCCGTCTGCTCTCTGTTGTACATTACTGTCATTTTTAACATTATTATCACAGCCATGTTTATTTTATTGTGGGAAGCCAAAATCGTGTTTTTACGATTAATATTTGTTTAATTGTGCAGCCCTATTGCAAAGGCTTTTTTCTTTGAACTTTGAAGCCAGCCTAGTTTATGTCCATGTTTACTTGCTAACAATCTTCATGCCCCCTGCCTTTGTTGGTGCATAACTTCCACTAGTCGATCAGCAGAATAGTGTAAAACTAATGGAGGGAATGATTGTGTCCTTGTGAGTGCAAGAGGAAACAAAATAGAGACCCAGAGGGGACGAAACATGTCTCCAAAGAGCTACTAGTGATAAAAAAAAAAAAACTCCACAGTGTACCTTTAACTAAATTAGACTACCATGCACACACACACAAACTAATCAAAAAATGTCAAGATTATGTTCAGAATTGATCAGTATGATGAATACAAAAAGGAAACGTTGTGGCTGTCGAATAAACAATGGTGCTCTGCACACAGCTTATGAAATGAAATTAAAAACATTAAGCATATAACTTTTGAGGCAGGTAAATAAGACGTCACACCAAACAAATCTACGGTTAAAGGACAGGTTCACATTTTTTTTTTAAGTCTTTATAAAAACTAATTGTTCCTCCCGTTCTTGCGAGCCTTAGAGATCCGTTATAAAAAGGGATTTCATGTAAGTGTTTGGGACAAAATCCAGTATTTGTACTGTGAAAATAATGGATTTCAAAGTTTAGTCAGAGCCAGTATGAGGCTTCAGCAGTCTGCGCTCGACAAACTCTTCTGTAGTTTCTGTTTTTTAGTGCAAAATGTCCTGCGGTTTTTCTCCCCAGACAAGGTTTCCTTGCTGAGCTCCAGGTGGACAGATTGTAACATTAGCTTCGGTTGAACTTTGAAATATTGCAACATGCAACAAGGACTCACTTTTATCACTTGAGTTAAAATTGCATTACAGGGTGATCTGTGAGTGATGTTTTAAGACAGAGTTGTATGTAAATCTACAATTTAATCAGCGTTTCGATGATGATGTGCCTCAGCTCTGAGGCTGTCCCCTCCCTCTAACCAACCCACCTTTCTCTGAGCTGCTCCGAGTTCTTCTCCATGCTCTCGTTCTCTGCGAACTCCATCAGCTCGCGGGCGGCTCGGCCCATGTTGACGGCGGTGGGCCTGGCTGAAGTCAGGTGACACAGAGACTCCCTGATGAAGGTCACAGGGTCATCGCCTCCGGCTCCTGCCCTCAACTCCACAGCCAGACTGAGGCAGCCGACGATGGCGATGGCCGGGGCGCCTCGCACCTGTAAGTAGGAGGGAAGAGGAGAGTCGACATCACATCCTCCCTCTTTGGTTTCTATGCCAACTTGCAACACAGTTTTCATGAGGGCTGTTAAGAGTTGTAAGTGGGTGATCAGTGAGCTGAAACTTGTCACATCTGTCATTAGACTCCATTATCGTGACATTACCCTTCGCTTATGGTACATTCCTTCACTCTGACACACTGATGATCAAACGTGTAGCTGCTCTGTGTGTGTGTGTGTGTGTGTGTGTGTGTGTGTGTGTGTGTGTGTGTGGCAGACAAAAGAGTGAAATATCTGCTCATCCCTCATAAGTGAACATCTAAAAATGTTCCCGGCTCAACTTGAACACCATGTCACTATCTGAACACCTCCCCTGTGTGTCAGAGGCTTCAGGTACGGAGCGAGAAATGAGCTGTGAGGTGTCACTGAGTGCAGCACAAGACCAAAACGCGAACAAAAAAACCCTGGCAAAGGTCATTAATAATTCATCAATAATCTCTCCCAAAGAAAGAAGAGGAGGAGGAGGAGGAGGAGGAGAGGGGGCATCTTTGATGGGTGGGTGGCTGTGTGCAGATAGCTAGTTTGTCGTGCATGCACATGATAATGTGAAAACTAGACATAAAGGATGTTTTTCGATGAGGAGGGATGGTAGATGATCGTGGAGTTGTGGGTGCTGCAGGTGCATCCAAAACAAAAATAACAGGCCGACAACTAAGAGCAACGGCGGCGAGCGTGTGGCAACACATGCGTGCAGCGGTGTGGGAGCACAAAAGAGCCGACACACACACGCAGAAAAAAAACGCATGCACGACGGGGGGTTCATGCACATTACAGCGGGCATGCAGGTCGGGGCTGTGGAGGAGGAGGTGGTGGAGGAAGAGAAAGGAGCTCCGTACCTTCATGGACTTGATGGCCTCGTAAGCGTCCTGCACCGAGCGGATCTCATCGTAAACGGTCTGATGTGGCAGCAGCAGCTGGTTGAGGATCTGCAGAGATCCGGCCCGGTAGCGGATCGCTTCCAGCGTCATGACCGAATAACGAGGCGGGATAGTGGGAGAAAGAACACGGATGGACCGGTTGCGGGCGGGTGCGCGCACACACACGCACTCACTCACTCACACACACTCTCACTCTCTCACACACACTCTTCCCTCTCTCTCTCTCTCTCCTTTTCTCACACACACACATACACACACACTCTCTCTCTCTCTCTCTCTCTCTCTCTCTCTCTCTCTCTCTGTGAGCGGATACACGTTGAAGTGACCGCGGCCTGGCTGTCGGCAGTCCCGGGAACCGTCGCAAACACACACGGAGGAAAGTGGAGCAGGAGGTTAAAGGGGGTGGAGGTGCGGGGTAAAAGAGGAAGAGGAGGAGGAGGTCTGCTGTGTTGTATGGGAGGATGAAGAGGGGGAGAAGAGTGACGAGAGAAGGACTGGAAACCTTCACACACCGACAGGCAAGCGGAGGGAGGCAGACACGGAACCACGTGTTCACCCGAGCAGGAAGCCCTCTCCTCGGTGTCCACGCCCACCAAAGTCTCGCGGGTTGTCCAATTTTCTCTCCCCTCTTGTGTCTCTGAGCACCATCCCCCCTCTCTCCCTCTCTCTCGCTATCTTTTCCCCCCTCTTTGTCACAGGAAATTTCACATTCAAATACGTTATTAGCATAACTCCAAAGCCCCGAGCTCCCCCCAACAACACCAAGCTTTGTCTGAAAAAAAAAATCCTATTTTTGTCTTTGATTTTTATTGTTTCAACTCTTGTCTCCTTGGCTTTACTTCCAACCACATAACTCTCTGCTACATATGTAAAGAAATAGTACTCATTATTACAAAATCAACCAATATTTTACCTTTATGACCTTTTTAAAACTCACTATAGAGAAATTATTGAACCCTTTCCTTTGCCATGACACGAGCTCCAACATTTGATGGTGACAAAATAGAGAAATGATCACAAAGTATTGATATTACACCAAACAAGTAAATATTTCATGTTTCATATTGAATACGCATGAACACATATATTAAAATATATAAGGACTTAAAGATACAGACCCATAAATCTGCATCTGATTACAGTTTTTGGGGGCTTTGGGTGGGGTACGCTGTACAGAAAGTTCTTCCATCATCAGTCACAGACTGTAGATCATTGGATTTAATCAGGTGACGAGAGGTGATTTAACATAAATAATCTTCATTATCGCTTACGGTTATGAAAAGTCATGATTTTTTTATTCAATAAAGACATAAACTCAGTGCTGTTTCACCTTTTTATTCATGTTAACACCAACCTCATACATAAGATAATAAAGCCTAAACAATCAGGCCTTCATACATTCCCCCTGTAAAGCTGCACAAATCATCATGACTTACACTTAAAAATAGAGACAGTGCATAATATGCTGTATATTTACTGTATATAAATATTACATTTATACTGATTGCCCTTACTTGACATAACAGATTTAAAAAAAAAAAAGTCATTAAGTTCAATGATAGTTATTTCCCAAGCCCAGATGAGTACATTTATACTGCAGCTGATCAGGACAAACATAATAAACAATCCACCCAACTTTCTCCTTTTTAAATGGAGTGTAGCCAGATTACAGAGCAGGACAAGAAAATGGAGGCAAACAAACTTAAAAAAACAGAAAGAGTAAGGAGGAGTGTGTGCTGGTGGTGTCTTGAAAATGCGAGAAAGGACTCTGAGTCACCAGAAGGACAAACTTTAAACAATATGTCTCTCTTCCCGGGTCCTGACCATTCAACTACAACACTGAATGCTGATGAGCCCATTGCCATGACAACAGGACAGCCTCAGAGGCCGCGAGGTTACTGGAGTAGTGGGGTGATGTGGCAGGAGTGTGTTTGAAGTGACATGGGGGTTAAAGGTTTTGGAGTGAAAGAAAGTGGGTGCTGCACTGTCGCATTTTTCTGTGTGTGCGTTTGTGAGAGCTGTGAGAGTTTGCCATGTTTTAGCTCCCTTACTACAAACTGCATATAGTTTACATCACAGCTGGTCCCATCTGTAAAACATGTTGCTGTTTTTAAGAAATGTAGTTTTCAAGACAAAACACCAAACATTCCCGATACCCAGCTTCTGAATTGTGAGGATTGCTTTGTCTTATGTGAGTGAACTAAATATCTCCTCGGGGGTTTTGGAGCCGCGTTCAGACAAAAACAAGAAATTTGAAGCTGTCACTTCGACAAACATTTACGCAGTCTTGATGTTTACTGTGATGGAATACAGTGGACCAAATATTTGCCTTAAACTCAAGTTTCAAGTCTGCTAAATGATTTTCAAACTATCGGCTTCTTTGAACAGTCCTGCATGCGTTTAAAATCTGTCGTGTACATGGCTTGTAGTGAAGGAGCTAAACATTGCAAACACACTGATATGATCCTTTAAGTGACATCCCATATTAAAGTTATTATGTCACTAAGATCATTACCATATCCCATCTAAAAACAGTATCAGCTGATCAAAGGCGCCATAAGAGTCAGAAGATAGTTATAAACAAAAAAAAGGGGGGGTGACATAAAAAAAAATCAACATGAATGACGACATCAGTTCAACTTTATCCAGGATTATTTGCTAATGGGGCGAGGCAGCGTGCTGATTAGAGCAAACACATAATGCTCTGTTTTGTCACGTGACCAAAAAAAGATTATTAGTAAAGTTAACAGACATCATCCACAATGTAGAGTCAAATAAAAACATAGACGACAACTCATTTGAAGTAGTCTGCTACATCCCGGCCGCATGCAATCAACGCGGATCAACAGCATCTGCTGTCGTCTGCTGTCAGGTTGTCAAGCACACAGAAGGAACATCTGTCCAGAGCACTAAACAGAGCAGAGAATACATGGCAGCAGTGTGACACATTTGTCACATTGCTGTTTTTGTACATATAGTGTTGTTGTGGCATGATGATTCATTTCAAGGCGCCTGCACTCGTCACACATTTTATAAAATTTACCAGGTTCGTCCGAATTTTGTTTCCTTGACAGTCAAGAAAAAGTGGATAGTAGAGAGGAATGACAAGGATGCCTATGATGGGTGAACAGAAATAGAAATGAGCAATTATCCAGACTTACTGACACATATTGGGTTGTCTTTCTGTGGGCAGACTGTTCAGCATCTACTGTGCTGCCACTGGAGAGCTCAGTGGGACAGAATCTGGTTTTGTAAACTGCACATGCCAAAATCTGTGGAAAATAGCAGCACACTGACGCAGCAGCTGTTAATTATTTTCTAATCGACAGCACAATGGACTTAATATTGTTAATAAGAGTTTAAAGAAAATCCAAACGGAGCATCTTATTACTCACGACTCTGAATAAACTATGAAGGAATTAGAGTGACGAAAGTGAAGATGAAGAAGACAACAAAGAAGAAAGAACCGATGATGAAGTAGTAGCAATCCTTTTGCGGAGCTAAGCTTCTGCCACATTCACGGCACGCCATTAACACCCCCTCTCCCCAGCCCCAAAGGCGACTCTACGTCTGATCTAGTCGTCTCCTTGGTGACACAAACACTAATCCCTCATTATGGGATGTAGGCTGCAGCACCCCGGAGCGCTGTTTTTAAAAAAAAAAAAAAATTTATTCCCATATCACACCACTCCAAACGGAGCAGATTACTGTAATCTGGGAACACTGTAGCAGACAGATTAGATTAAGCTCATTACACACATAAAATATGGAAAAAGGGGTTAAAAACACCTCAGTCCATTGGTTAAACACACTTCAGAGCACACACACGCACACACAAATTTTTTGGTCATCTTTGGACACCAAAAGACACTGAGCTGGTGTCAAATGTAAAACTTTAAGTCTGACGAATCTCTTCACCAACATTTCTCATAAGAAAGATGGAAATAAAAAAATGAGTGCAGGTCTGTAAAGCCATACTTTAAAACCAGCTTTCTGTAGTGTTTGTCTTGTCTAAGTGCAAATAAACCTGCCTCTCCTTTACCTAATTGAATGTTTGCTTTCATTTGTGCGTCCCTTTGTAGTTACAGATTTGTTTTACTTTGGCAGGCGGCTAACCACAAGCGACACAAGTTATATGATTAATTGATAGAATTACCAAGCTGGTTCATGCAGTTGCATGAACATGAGCAGCGCAGAATCATGCTAAAGGTTGTACCCACTGTAGTGTTTGTATATGAGTGTGTATGACAGACAGAGAGAGAGATGATATAACAGTATTTCAGCCAAGTCCCCACTCTTCTTA
This sequence comes from Argyrosomus regius, assembly GCA_946959425.1. NCBI lineage: Eukaryota > Metazoa > Chordata > Actinopteri > Sciaenidae > Argyrosomus > Argyrosomus regius. The sequence continues at coordinate 23,404,403 of OX336883.1, forward strand.
CTCTCCACTCATCCAGTGCGTTTCCTTTTCAGCGATTCCAACTGAAGCGGAGAGAAAAAGAAGACACATATGGTATGTATGCACATGCTTGATGATTAAAAAGACCAGTGTGTAGGATTTTGTTGCATCTAGTGGTGTAATTGCTGAAGTGCAATCTCCTCGCCTTCCTAGGAAGGCGAAAAAAGCAAAAAACAAAGCCCTAGCTAGAACCAGTTTTTAGTTTGTCCATTCTGGGCTACTGTAGAAACTTGGTCTTACAAAATGGCGGACCCCACTGAGGAGGACCCGCTCCAACTGTAGATATAAAATGCTCATTTTAAAGTCATAAAAACATAATGATTCTTTTTGTCTGGTGATTATACTCTAAAGAAAACATAGTTCTGCATTCTGTCTGACATAAAAAATAGATCTTACACACTGGACCTTTAAAACATTTTTTATACTGACAGTTCATAGTCAAGTCTTACCTCACTCTCTACCATCTTCAACCTGCCAAGTGCATCCTTGGCAACATCCTATAAAAAGACAATTAAAATATGTATACAATAAAACCCAATGTCTACACACTCAACCACATTCAAGTCAGCCCTGATCCTGCACTCACCCTGTTGCCTTGGCTGGAGTATTTCTTCACGGAGTCAGCAAGTCCCTGAACTAAACGGCGCAGCACAGTCTCATACTCTGCAGATGTGGTGAAGGGGAATGAGAGTTACATCCTTGAGAGGTTGAGATCTATTCTTATATGTTTCATTAGTCTGTTAGTGTACATACTTGTGTGTATTCTGTGTGTGTGTGTGTGTGTGTGTGTGTGTGTGTGTGTTACCTGTCAGCAGAGCAGGAGACGCTCGCTCCAGCTGCGCTTTCTGCCACTGCAGTCTGTGTGTGACCTCTTTGTGTTGATGGATGAGGTCAGATGGGGGGTCCCGTCGCGTCTTTCGGTACTCTGCCATCTGAGAGACAGACGCAATGACTGACGAGACCTTCGCGCCTTTGGGGTGCCATTACAAGCATTAGAGGAGTGGATGTTGTGGACGGGCTCAAACACACACATATACCTTTCTCTCCAGTCGCTCCCTGTCATAGTTGAGGAGACTGAAGCTGTGGAGTTTATACTGTGGAGGAGAGTTGTTGGGATGGCTGCTCCTGCTACTGCTGCTGCTGCTGCTGCTGCTGCTGCTGCTGCTACTTGCTTCATGTCTGGGTTTAGACCGAGGAGATGGAGCCTGATTCAAACAAACACACACACTGAGACTTCACTGAACTATATTTATTTAATATATTTTTGTGCCATGTTAGCTTTTGTTACTCCTGCATTTAGCTGTCCAACCAGGCCTCCATAGAGGATAGGATTGTGTTTTTTAAGAGTTGCAGCCACTGTAGTTTCTCCTTCACGCTTTGTTGAGTCAAGGAGTTTCATGTGGTTGCAATCTGCCTTCTCATTGCCAGACACCACTAAACCCTACACTCCTTTCCCAACCTCGCCTTTAGTTTCCTTCCCCACTCTACACACATGCTTGGTTGAAGAATCTACTCACTCGTTCCTTTTGTCTCTCTGGAGGAGAAAGGGAGGACACGGGTTCGAGAACCAGCCACTTCTCTGTCACCGGCTGGAGATCAACCCCCGATAACGGCTCTCTGATCTTCACCCTCACCTCCAACTTGCCACCTGTAGCTTTACGTCCATCCATCACCTACGAAACACACACACGCTGTTAAATAGATCTTCTGTGAACGCGCGTGTGTGTGTATCCAGTTGTGTTTACATGTTTCCAGCGCTTACCTCGATGATCTCTCTCATGTCACAGTGGTTTTCTAGAGCCTCTAGCTTCAGCTGAGCAGTACCCACCACTTTGTCTGTCTTAAACAGGCCTCTGTTAACACAAAGAGAGAGAAGAACACAACTGACAAAAGCATAACAGACATGACATTTACAGCTTCTGTAAAGTGTTTGCCTGTCACTAAACGCTACACTCAGTAGACACTTTCTCCTTTTCGTTGCTAAAACTGGGTGGAATCAATTAGAGAGTTTAAATAAACCTGCATAGCAGAACTTCATACCAAATAATCAATATTTTCAATGTTTTAAAAAGCTCTTGCCATATTACAAAGTAATTCACTCCATTTGTTTCACTATGGAAGAAAATGGGAGTGTGCATATTTATTAGTGGCCATTCTCAAACAACTACTTTGCATTTAGCAATCCACAGATTGGTGCTGAGATCCCTGATTGTCTGGTTTCATGAGACTAATAATGCCCCAAAGCTGTTGTGGTTTTTACCCCTTGTGGATGACTTCAAACTTGATGCCTTTGGACTGGACGACTCGTTTGAAGCCTCGGTGGCCGCGGTTGATGTTGAGTTTGAACTGCTCTTTAAACTCTGGACTGCTGGTGTTCTTTACCGTGTTGGTTTTGTCCCTCTGAGCCTCCTCCTACTCACACACACACAGATAAATGAATGCATGAAAATACATCTTGACATAAACAGAATGAAATATCCATAATGTACTCACGGAGTGTGAAAGATTCTTACCGCACTAGGAAAAGGAAACTCAAACTTCACACTGGCATCCAGATCGTTAGGTGAGACACCTGAAGGCAGAGAAGTAGGTGGGAGTGAACATACATTTGACACATTGCTGCCTGGTTATTTCAAAGACGCTGGCCTGCGTTCAGTACCTGAGGGAGCTGGTAGGTTGATGCCTCTGATGATGTACAGCACCATCTCATTAAGTGTCAGATTAGAGTAGATCCTACACAACAAAAACAGCAGTCATGACCATTCAGAAACAGCATCACGACAGACAACAACCAGTCAGCATCACAGAGAGCCAAACAATCCTGACTGCTGAATGAGTCACTGCCAGAGTCACCTAGGTGTTAGCTTAGTATGATACTGGAGCAGAGCCAGAGTGAGTCACAGTGAGTCACTCTCAGCTACTGCTCTAGTCAGGGAATGTAATCCTCTTGTTGTCTAAAAACATTTGTTTTCAAAATTAGACAACTGATGCATGCTTTGAAAATCTATCTATCTATAATCAAACATACATTCAGTCCGGGTGTAAAGCCTTCAATAAAACATGAAGTTCATAATTCTTTAAAAATTACGATAAGAGATTGATCTATTGACCGTTGTATTTTCAGTTGGAGGCTGTGAGAGGTGTTAACACCAGGATAAAAATATCTAATTCTTTGATTTCAGCTTCTCAAATGTAAAATATTTTCGGGTTTCTTTAGTCCTTTATTACAATAAACTGAACATCTTTGGGTTGTGTACAAAATGAAACATTTGAGGACGTCACATTGCACCAATTAATCGTTTAACCAATGATTGGAAACTGGTGAATTGTCGATCGCTAGAGCCCTTTTCATGACTAAGAACTGTTGACATAAACTCTTTCTGTCCTTGTGGAGCATGTGTCATTCAAATAGAATACATTATAAATTAATATTATGAATATCTATGAGTTTGTTGCTGACTTGACAGTGTTGAAGGTCCTCTCCTCTGTGTGGCACTTGGGGACTGGCTGGCCCTTTGCATGGGCATTCTTCAGTATCTCGATGTTCTTCATACACTCCTCAACCAGCTTCTCAAACCTGGGGAGAGACAGAGATGGTCGTTACAGACAAGTCTTACAGGATGGCTTGGAGCCATATTTCTTTACGGCAATTTGTTTTATTTTGCCTCAACTTTAATACAAACAATACGTTAAAAAGCACATACAGTAGTTTGAATTAAACTAATGCTGCTTGTGCACAGGGAAAATATATTCCAACAAGCTCCCTTAGAAAGAAATATGACATTACTTAATTAAAAACACCTAGCAAACTTTTGTAGCTTTGACTTGACTATCTCTTTCACTTGTTACTTTTAATTAGTTGTGCTGGGAATAAGCTGTTTAGCAGGACATTATATGGATGACTGAGAAGTACACACATGCACAACTCACTGTAGGTGAGTAATTATAATGAGAAGACTGCAAACAGGTGTGTGCCGCACGTTTTTTTATAGATCTGAATATTTTCACGTGTGTGTACAATCTGAGGTTTGTGAGTAAGTTTTATAAATGAGTCCCTGGTGACACGTCACATCTCTGATCTCTGCACTGCACAAACAACTAATTGCAAAAACAAACACATGTATTTCTACATTTAAATAACTTTGGATCACATAAGAATGTCAGCCGGGATTGGTTCCAGCCCCCCATGACCCTGACAAGGATAAGCAGTTATGGAAAATAGATGGATGGATCTGGGAAAATAAAATGTTCATTTTCTAGACAATGTGATGATAAATTGTATGTGAAAATATGTGAAAAAAAAGCTGCAATATATGCAGTGTGGCATGAAAGTAACACTGTATGTATTATGGTGATGTGGTTAAAGTCTGTGTGTTGCCACAGTGACACCACACTTCACAATTACTTCAATACGTATATATATTAAAAACAGGCACAAATTGACAATAGTTGCAAATACATATACCATGCATCCACACACCTGTGGGTGTACGTGTGTCTTACTATATAGTTTGGTCATGTTATGTGTAACCTTTTAGAGGTTATGTGCCTTTTGTTTTCTTATAGGCCACTCCCAAAGCCACACTCAGTTTTTGTTAGTTGGCATGAATAGTTTATCAGCTGTCTTTTGGCTCATGATGAAACTTTCCACAAAATCTTGTGCAAGTCTGTGACTCCTTTTGAAAGCCATCTTTTCACTAATTGGCATGACAGACACACACATGCTTGACCTCCATGCCGAATTTCAGACTCCTGGAGCAAAACTGTGGCCACCAAAGGGTGGAGTGTTGGGGTGTGGACTGACTGACCAGAGGAGGTCAATAGAGGAGCTATAGGGCTGCTCAAATGTGAGAACTTGCTTGTTTTTTTCTGTTTCTAATGTAATAAAAACTTAATTTCTTTGGGCTTATGACCACTGGTCAGGATTAGCAATTTGTAGACTTTGGGCTCTGGAAATAATGATGGCAGTTGTAATTTTATGTGTTGTTTTGTAGATTTAATAATAAATCAACTGATCTCAGTCAGCTGCCTGAGAGGTTTTTATGATAAATACCCTAAATTATATTAAAATATCTATTATGCGCCATCAATTGAAGCAAACTGATTCAATTTAATGACTAATGTTATTTTTTTACTGGCCTGATGGAGCAGAAAGGAGTAGGTTTTAAATTCCATCATGGCTGCAGATAATATGTGTAACAAAATTCACATACATATACAAACATACAAATGAGGAATGTCTCTTACTTCAGAGCCTCAGCCACACTGCCCAGGTGTACGAACTGCTGGCAGTTAGCCAGACATCTCTGTAGATCAAGATAAACAGAACAAAAGAATATGTGGTGGATCAGAAAGACAAGAAAGACAGACAATAGCCAAAAACAGTAAGATACAGAACAACTGTGATCTGAAACATAATTACTACATGATATAAACATCAGAATAAGCTGCTCACTGATATACAGTAAGAATTAGGAGGCACTTTAATACAAAATGTACATAAAAAAAAGAAAACTGAGATGTGTGACCTCATGCTGCTTCCGCAAAAGACTCATGAGTCCATGGAACTGTTCACTGGAGTGAGGGGAGCGAGGGGAGGTGCGGGAGCGAGCCAGGGAGTAGTCCTCCTCACTGACTGGAGCACTGGGAATCTGTCAGGAAGGACAATTACAAATGTGGTGAGAAATAAAGAAAATGTGTGTATGGAAAAAGGAAAATGTTAAAATATATAAATAAACAAAAGCAAGAAGTAACTCAGAGATCTCAAACATGTGCCAACCTGCTATTCCGCCAAACCCTCTAATATTCCTTTGGGATTTGAGAACCTCAGATACAGATACGCCAAAATCTAATCAGCTGTTCCTGTGCAGAGGCCTATATCTATCTGTCTGTCCACTAGAAATTATGAATATCTGTTTATAAGCTTGTGTGATCTTCTGCAGACAGACCGGAAGACAAACTAACAGAGGCACAAGCATAATATTCTTGGTAATTACACTGCAGGACTGAGTCAGAGAGAAATATGTGGCTAATATGGAGAAAAAATGTTGAAGAAAAGTGAAGCAATATGAAAGAAAGTCATATGGGACAAGGTGCAACTTTATGAAATATGAATAGTGGGATGACACTGAAAATATGCAGATAGCCTCACATACACACAGGAGAGACACAAACACACAGAAGGTGAGACCATTATGAGCACAAAGGTGTGTTTTGGTCCCCTCCCATGTCACCTTCCTCCCATCTTCTATTTCTGTCTCACTTTCTGTGAACACACCTCACAGATTTGGTTGCTCCTGTGACATCATGCTCAACATACACAAACTCGCTCTGCATCTTCTTGTAGTCTTTCAATTACAAATAAGAATATAACCTTGCTGATATCAACTGGTAGGCCCGACTTGGCAGCGGTGATCATGGGGTCCAGTCCCTTGGCATGTCTGAGGTGCTGTGCTGCTCCACTCATGTCCTACACACAACCAAACAGCAGCAGATGAATCATTTTAAAACACTGGAACACAACAGATGTTCAAGACTACAACAAAACAACAAGCAGCAGCATCTACGGAAATACAACACAAGTGGCAGGCAATCCAGCCACAGCAATCCAGTCCACGCTTACCTTCATCTGTTTGGAGCGCAGTGCCGCGCGCATAAAAGCCTGTCGTCTTAGCAACAGGAAATCAACTTGCTGCTGAGCTACAAGGATAATTAAGAGAAAAAAAGAAGAGACACCGTTTCATGTAACACTCTGTATGACACATTTTATATGCACAGGCAGGCAGATGTGTATTAGCATGTACATACACACACCAGCACTCAAAACACACCTTTAGGTCCCAGTTTTACAGCTGTGGAGCCTCCAGGGGCCTGAGGAGCTGGAGACTTTGCTTTCTGGGCAGGTGGACGTGCTGCAGGCTGAAGAGACAGAAGAGTTTAAGGTACTGTATGGTTCTTTTGAGACACTTATTAGTTAGTTTAACATTTTTAACTATTTTCTCTTGACTAATTTACTGTTCTATAAAGAACTAAAGTATCCGTGATTATGAGCATGAAGTTGATGGAACAGGCAGGAGGTGTAGCAGAGAAAACATTAATGATTCAATAACCTACCACGAGAGCTGACATGGCACACAATAAAACATTGCTAGCTGTGGTTAAAAGGCAACCAATCAGATTCCTTGGCTGCACAATAACAACTTCACAATCTGGCAGTGCTTTTATTTAGTTTTTTACCTTGGCAGCCACACTTTGTCCATCCTCTTCTTCATCTTCGCCATCTGCATCCTGATTAGCTATTTTCATAGCTGTTTCCAGGACACCCAGGAAGTTCTGCTGACCCCCCTCTGAGCCCTGAAGCGGTGGACAGCCTAGAAGAGCAACACTCACATGACTCACTGTAATTATATAGTGCAAGCTGTACTGAAACACACCTGAAGAGAGAGTGATACCTGGTGGCACAGGCAGGTCAGACAAGCTGACAGGTCGTCCAGCTTTGTGAGCTTTGATGGCATCTTGGTATTGCTGTAAAGAAAAGAGATGATTGATAATCCTGTTATCACTTTTGAAAGCAAAATTCCACTCTCAGATACTATTACATTATTAATACTGGTACTAATACTCTGTGATAGTCAGTGTATGTAACAACAGTAAAATAAAGCCTGTGCAGGCACACAACCTAATTTTCCACTCCCACCAATATACAAAGTGGCTTTCTTGAATATAAAGATAAACAGAACAAGAAAACAATGCCACGCTGAGAGAAAGGACAAAAGCAGAACTCCCACATGGTAATCAATGTCATCAATGTGGTTCCACTCCTACAAAACTAATATACACGTCACACACCTAGTTGTTGTCCATTCTTTCATGTTTCTTGCCAACGCTACTTAATTTAGAGGTTTCCTATTTTCGGCCTTAAAACAGGACAGACGTTATTGCAGGTTACTCTGGTAGGTAAAATAAGCAATGGTGGTAGTTGCAGTCAATGCAACGGAGGGCATTTCCAGTCAAAATAAAGTGAGTCACACACCAGTTATTCAGGGAAATAAGAAAAATACACCACCAGACAGCAGCACCAAGCCAGGAATACAAAGTGCATCACAAAAAGGTGTATCTTTAAAAATATTTAATGCCTTATTTCATTTAGTTTCAGCTGTAAGTGTGGAATTATACATTAGTTTTTTTTATAAGATAATTATTTTGCTTTGAAAGTAGGTATGCAGGTTTTAAATGGATGGTGTGTACCTTGACAATGCGCTGGTGCATGCGAGCCTTGCGATCATCTCCTTTGCTCTTGGCTCCCTCTGCTGCTGACTTGTATATGTCCATCCTCTGCTGCAGGGCTTCTGCCAAACTCCTGGGAGCAGGCAGGTCTTTGCAGGGCACACACAGACACGCAAACTCCATTTTTTAAATTCAACATGTAACTTTTTTTTAAAAAAATGATCTTCCCTGTGTTGCTTTCTAGTGGAAAGGAAAGGATCACAGCTACTGGGGTCTTACCAGCAGTGGCCACCTGGGTGGGTGCAGGAGCAGCGGGGGCAGCAGGCTTAGTGGAAGACTGAGGAGGAGGAGGAGCACAGTGAACAGCTACTACGTCTCCTGCAAATGATCACACATTAGTGGAAGGGTGGGTTATCATTAGTATAACATTTATTTAATTAGGTAAGCAGAAGAAATAAGATACACAATAAAACACAGCTAGTCACACACAAGCACAACAAACAATCACAGATGTGACTCCACTGGGACTTTCAAATTTGAATGTCCTTTGTAATTCATGTTATTTATGTGGTAGAAAGATCTGTGATCAGGTGTGTAACATGCATGTAAATACTACCTTCAGGACATTATTCTAGTAAAGATATATGTATCTGACATGTAACTGGAGATCCAAGATATGGAGTTTACTTTAAATGATGTGGTATAGTTCTTAAAATTGTTCTTTTCTGTAAAGAAATCAGGCAATAGTGAGTGAGTAATTGAAACAAAAGTCAAAAATCTTGTGTAAAGTATTCCTTTAAAAAGGTCTAGTGTGCAGGATTTTGTGACATCTAGGAGTGAAGTTACAACCAACGGAATACCCCTCACCTCACCCTCCTCTTACAAGTATGAAGGAGAAACTCTGGTGGCTGAAAAACTTGTGAAATGAAAACATAACGATTCATATTTTCAGGTGATTGTACACTAATGAAAAACGATATTCCAATAAATCTGCCTAAATCTTACGCACTGGACTTTAAAGTGGTTACAGGACACACATACTGACCAGGAGGAGGAGGTAGTGAGCTCAGGTCAACTGGTTTGCCTGCATCCAGTGCCTCCACCAGTAGGTCTATCTTCTGCATTAAGAGAGGTCAACACTATTAGTGACTGACACATACACAAACAAATAGATGAATTCATATGATACACTGACAATGATTATGTTACCTTGGAAGTGAGGTAGTGCTGTTTGGCCAGGTCAATATTGCCATTCTGTTTGGCGTGTATGGCAGCCATCTTATACTCCCTATGTCTGGACAACACTGCCTGTTTCAGCTCTGAATGGAGGGAAGATATGTGTGTATGTGTGACAAAATAAGAGAGAGAACAAAATAGAAAACAAAACAAAGAGACTAGTTTGTTAAAAGCTCAGGAGGATCACATATGGGAGTGAATGTGTCTGTTTTTTGATTGTTGTCAAATAAATATTTAGTTCATTATTAAGTTTGATCATACAATCTACAATATATATCTTTTCTTACCAAAGTAATAAAAAGTCTTAAAATTACGATCTGATCAGCTCAACAACTCATCAACAACTAAACAGCAACAACCAAGACAACTACTTGAGATAAAGATATTAAGTTTGACATTAGGATTGTACTATGGTCATCACATAAATCCACTAATTTGTTAATCAAGTATTCACCCAATCGAAACAAATAAGAGAACTAATAGTCATTGAATCCCTTTGAGTGGCCGTGCTAATCTGATAACATTAATCATATTTTCAGTTGAATAATGAGCCAATGAATTTAAAGTGTTAGAGTGGGCCGATATTACCACATCTTTATTCTTACACATCCAGTACAGAGAAGACGCACACAGAATATTCTGTATGTTATCATGTGTGCACTTACCTGAGTGCTGTGCGTCAGGCTGACTGGGGGTGAGGGGGGAGATGGCAGGTGTTTCTGGGGTGATGGCAGCAGAGGGGTTTTGAGGTGGGGTCAGATGGACTGGCTTTGTATTCGGAGCTGTAGGCGCAGCTTCCCTCAGAGGTTTCTGATTTGTGGGAGGAGAGGGCATGAGCGTGGGCTGGGGCGGTTCTCGTTCTTTCGTTGATTCAGACTCGGCTGTGGCGTTGGGCTTTCCGCCAAGTGCAACAGGAGGCGGCATCTCCTCCTCATTGACTGGCTTTCCTTTCCTGGCAGATGTCAACATGGACTGTAGTGTCTATGGTTTAAGAAGAAGCAAAACATTTTGCAAATTTTAACAATATTACGTTTTAGATTCTTAAATAAGAGGCTCATTTAGAAATTTCTAAAGATTTGAAGGCAAAGTACAGGGATCAACTTGTACTGAGCTTGTATAAGAAGTTTTCTCTTTTTCTTCTCCACTTTACCTTTAACCCACGGTCATATCTTCGAACTTTGCTAGTCTCCCCAGCAGCCTTGGCGTTGGAGATGGCCGTCTTATACATATCTATGCGCTCCAATAGGCGGGACTCCAACCCAGTTGCACCACTGGGAGCAGCAGGAGGAGCGGAGTGGGATGCGACGCTCACTTTGGGACCACTCGGTGTGACAGCAGGAGGGCTGGCAGCAGGAGTTTCCTCCTCATCTTCCTCTAAAACGTCATTCAGTTCTGCCTGCGTACAGAAACACAGACATTTATAGAATTCAGAGAAAAATCCAGATATTAAGATAAAGCAACTCAACAGCTACCATTATATTCTATGTAGAATGAAGGAAGAAGATATTGACAACATGCCCATCACAATTTCTCAGACTCCAGGTCATGAAATTGCTTGCTTTGTCGAATCCAAAACCCAAAGATATACAGCTTATCATCATACATGACAAAGAAAAGCAGCAAATTCACATTGGATGAAGCTCTGAAAAATGATTAATCCATTGTTAGAACTGTTATACTATATTTCTGACAACTAATTCACTGATTGATTAATCTCTCAAGAAGATACAAAATGGTGCAAGTATGTTACCAGCAGATCGTCATCATCCAAATCGTCATCTCCTATTTCCTCATCATCCAGGTCTTTCATACAGAGAGCTGCCATTCGCTCTATTTCAGCCATAGCAACAGGAGCTGAACACGGACAAAAAATATATCACAGTCACTGAATCTTGTAGCACATCAAAAATTAGGCATGGGGATATGCATGAGCCAGAGAGACAAAAACACAGCTTTACACTGGTAGATCTCACCTTTGCCTTCACCTTTCTTCCCTTGTGATCTTCCTCCTCCACCCCCTCCCATCAGATTCAGCAGCTCTGCCTCCAGCTCTTCATCATTTCCCTCGTCATTCATCCCTCCATCCGGGGACAGGTCAAGGAGCAGCCCCATCTGAGAGACAGCGAGACAGACACACAAGCAAAGTCAGGGAGAGAGTTGCTGAATCATACCTGCTGTTGACATGCTGACAGTGGATATCATTCACACATCTCATTATCAGACATGAGGGGTTGTTACCTGTTTGGCTCGGGCTGCCCCTTGACCCCGGGGAGGGGGGTTTCGACTGCGACTCATGGACTGTTATGGACCTAAATACAAACGAGAGGTGAGCAAATGAAAAGAAGGAGAGAGGTAATAAACGTGTCGATAAGTGAAAGTATCCACTATTAGCGCTGGCACACCTGCATGGAGTCAGCACTGACTTCAATATCACCCACTTTGAGCCATTTATGTGTCATAATTCAAACTGTTTTAACTGTCATGTATCGAGTTAGCTTCTATACTCATATTAGCTAACAGCTAGCACTACATATAACTGGATTTTTACATAGCTAATGAGTGTGTTTACCTCGTCAGCTTCACGGACCGTGGTGTTATTATCACAGCTAGTCGGGTCGATTATTCAAGTCGACAACTACTCACAAACAGCAGCAGAACAGGCTGAATATATGAAAGCTGAAGGTGTATTTTATTGTCCGAGCTATCAAAACACCAACGGACAAGCTGTGGAATTCACTTCCTACATAGCGTCTCCAATGGCAACGCTTTACGGCTGGACGAAACACGCCCATTACTGACGTAAAAAGTCTATTCCACAGTAGTACAGGTGCGTGTATGAGCGTGGGAAAAACATGAGTCGACAATTTGTCCACTAACCAGGCATTAACTTAATCAGCATAAATTAGTTGGTTGGACCTCAGCAAGTACACTTTATACCCAATTCATATCTTCAGCTTTCTTCACTCAGTCAGTGTAACTTTGTTGATGTGAGCTGTTAACTACATTTACAACTTTGACCATATAAACCTTTGTTAGTTAGCTGTAAGCTAGCTAGGTAGCTATTTTATTTCCCATACTTTCTTATATGTCTTCATGTTTTTCATCAGGTTAACTTCTTTTTGATCTTTAGGGAAGAGGAGATGGCCAAAGGAAAAGCCAAGAACAACAGCAGTGGTAAAGGAGATGTTATAGGCCTTTTTTTCACAGCAGCCATTTTGACATGAAACAGTAAGGTAAACACAGGTGATACTAATTAAGGCTCCCTACCATTCAGGTCAAACAGAGTCAGGGTGCTGCTGTAGTCTCTGCTGCACTAAATGGAACTGAACCTTAATTAGTATCATTAGAAAAATGCTGACCCTACTATTTCATGTCAAAATGGCTGCTGTGAAAAAGGTCTGCCATACCATAATGTGGGCTAACTCTGATGTGCTACTGTTAAATAGGAATGTATGTTTTTTTTTCTGATGTTTTGAAACTAAATGATAAATAATAAACATTTTAAATATTAATCAGCTACAGTGATTCCCCATCTGAGTTGGTCTTCATGTGTTCAGACAGCTTATCTCCACCCCAGCCTCGGTCACTCAGGTCAAGGAAGAGGGAATGTCCAAGTGATGAAATACCCGAGACTGATGATGTCCAGGCTACTATCCATCATCAGGTAATTTAGGTACAGAAGCCCCAAGCGGTCATACATTCATACATTTTAGTTCCTCTGTTAGTCTAATTAATCTAATCTAATTAATTAATCTATTAATGATGATGAATAATCCGATAGACTATCCTTTTATTTTTATTTAGATGTCAAATTAATGATGTCAAAGTCAGTCATCAGGGAAAGTTTCGTTTTCTTGAGATCTTGAGAAAATGATCCCGTTATCTTGGGATAACAACATTAATTGTTTTGACATAATGACTTAAATAACTTGAAATCTTGAGAGAACAAATGAAATAAATCCGTTATCACAAGAAAACAGAGGAAATAAAGTGTATGAATGTATGACCGCTTAGGGCTTCTATATTTAGGTGATTCAAAAATAACATATATTTATTTATATCTTTTAAAGCCAAATTGTTGAGTAGTCTGATTTTTTTTATGTCAGGACACTGAAGGGATTAATACAGCAGCGGATGCTGCACTGCTACAGTGCCCCCAGGCCCCTCTGCAGGAATCCACTGTGATTACAGCTCAACAGCATCAGTCTTGTCTCACCAAACAAGAACCTGCCACCACAGAAGAAAAACATGCAGAAGCAACAAATGAAGTGACGGTTAAAGCTGTTGAAGTGCAAGAAGAGACAGTTCCCAACTATGAGCATCAGCTGGAGGGCTTTAGAGTGCATTCTGATAACGATGTCAACAAGAGTGGAGAGGACATGGAGGAAACTGCAGAGGAGTGTAACAGATCACCATCTCAAACATGCACTGATCAACTCCAGGTCTTCTTGCCAACCTGTGAAAAGGAGGATGGATCCTATGCAACTGCTTTGGAGGAGCAACCTGCTGCAAAGGAAAACTCTCAGTGTAATTTGAAGAGAAACCAAGAAACGAGCCATGAAGCGCACAACGATGTGTTTGTGGTTGATGTCAAGGAAATCACAAAGGAGGCAGCAGTGGGCTTACCAGCCAAAAAGAAGAGAAGGATGGGTATGTGTGGTCTGACGGAGAAGGAGCGGACTCACTTTCTGCAGACACAAAAGCGTGAAAATGGGCAGAACGGACCAGAGAGAGTCGAGAAGCAGATTTGTAAGGACACAGCTGACCTTGTGACTCAGGAAGAGATGATATCTTCACCCCCCTTACCCTCCTCACTACCCATCCCAGGAGGCAGCGTCACAGAGCAGACAGACATAAAGCTTCAGTCCAGCCACAGTGGAGGGGACGACAGGTCAGAATAATGTAGCAAGGAATCCAAACATGTTAAACACATGTAGTACATTTCATATTTTTAGTTTGTAAGTAACAAATACCAGTGGTTGAAAGAGTTGTGTCTTGTGCTTCTCAGGTGAGTCAACTGAAATCATTGGAGAAAAACACAAAATGTTGTACAACAAAATAACAGGACTAAATGTAACTTGCTACTTCCCTCTTGGTTATAACATTGTTTGTTAACACACAGGGCAGAAACTGAAGTCCACCCCGCTGTCAGTGTCTCAGCTGGGACCAGTACCGTGAGTGATCCAGGCTGCTCAGAGGGAAAGAGTGAAGGAGGCATACTAACTGGTCCAGAACAAACTGGTGACACAAAGTCAAAACTACCTGCCGAGGAGCGAGAGGAGAAGGAGCAGCAGGAACTAGAGGAACGTGCAGCTACAATTATGGATAAAAAACCTGAGGACCAAATAAAACACGGGGAAGATGGGTCAGCAGTAGTAGACCAAAGTCCAACACAAAATGTGGACCTGGAAGCTGCCCCTCTGCAGGTAAATAGTGCGACCAGGGCAACGAATGAGAAGAAGGAAGAATTGACTGGTGATGCTGGGGAGGGTGACGTAGCTGAAGCAGGTGCTTCATCCACAGACACAGGAGGAGGATTTAACTGTGGCTCTGTGGAGCCCTGCAAGGCCTCGCTGACACCCAGTGGCACAGAGAGGAATGACAGTGTAAGTGGTCATACCAGAACTCAAAATACCAGTTTAATGAAGCTCATAATGTTGTCAGTTTTTGTTGAGACTGACATAGGTGTTAGTTAAAATCAAGGGTCATTTGCTGTTATGCAAATATGTCCTGGAGTCCCTTTCAGGCCATATTTTTGGCTTCATTCATGCATTTTTTTTCCTGTGTTTTGCATATTGCGTCATACCTTTGCCACTTCCCATAATTGTGCAGTGGTGTGTAAAACACCAGCAAAAAACTGTAAATTAGTGCTGAAACAATTAATCAATCAATCTGTGAGCAGACCTCACAGAGCAGGCGGCCTTTTTTTCCTCTCACTGGATGTCCCTATCAAAATAAAAGCATTAAAAAAGCACAGACAAAAAACAGACAAACTAAACAATAGACAGAATAAGTAATAATGGAAATAACTGTCTAGGCACAGTACAAAAATCCATAATAAGCTGAATATGTAACCAGCAATGTGTAAGCTTTAACACATCTGACAGTCACCTGTTAAATGACAGCAACTAATAAAGGTATAGAGAAGCCAACTAGTTGCTTTCTTAATTGCTGTTCCTGACAGTCTAACAGTCTTTAAACACAAACATGATCACCAAATGTATATATAGTCAAGGTTATTTCACTGTGTACCTTGTAACCTTAAAGAATTAAGTGATTTTGTTGCACACAGTGTGATCCTCATGATGAACCTGGTGATGGCCCTTCTCCTCTGAACGCTGACCTGTTTGGATCTGGGTACTTGGATTTCGTGTCAGACTCACAGCTGAACACCATCGCTCTGACGTAAGAAAGTAGGGAATGGGGGAAGTTGTGTTAAGGTTGGGGAAGCAAATGAGCCTTACTAGATAAACATGTAAGCAAGCTTGAAGCCTGGGAAACCCAGAGGTGTCTTCTTCCATCGAGGCAAACAACGTACTGATTGACAGGTTGTAAAAACAATGTTTTCTGTGCTATCAGGAAGGAATCAGGAGCTCCTATGACTCACCAGAGATTGTAAACAGAGAGGGGAGCTTTTCAACAGAGAATCTGAACATGTGAATTCAGATAAAAGTTTAATTTTGTTTAATTCCTTACCACATCAAGTAGACGTCCTTTCCTTTGTCATAAAACTTAACATATCTACTAATTTTAGTACTTTTGTGACTCAAATTTAGGATTTATTACAAGCTTACACTCCACTTTTTTCAACCATTTTTTAAATTTCTCCCCATCTAGTGAGGAGGAGGACGATCTTGGATCCGCAGACTGTCATGATGCCACAGACCTGATGTGTGGACTCATCATTGAACTCTCATCTCTGAAGTATGCTTCTCCATCTCTGTTTTATACAATCTATTCTTTTTCCTTTTTTGTCCTTTTCTCTGCTCCACCTTCTTCCCAGAGTTGAACTTTTGACTTGTAACACCATTGGTCAGTTTCATCCTCTTCACACCCACATCTGTGCTCTAATTGGCTGGAGTGTGTCATCAGCTCTGTCAGCTGTAGACTGCTTGGCACCTTTCACCAGGGCTAAAGAGATTGTGTTCCTTGTCTGGTCAAGCCCTAAATGGTTTGCTTTGATGTGCAACAAATTAACCGGATACACTCTGGGTTTAATAGTGACCAAAATGTGGAAAAATATGTAGGTGTCAGACAGACAGACAGTGACATGTGGATGACCTGAGGGGCTACTAGCAAAAAAGAAAGTGAAAATCGCAGCCTTAATTTGTTGTAAGAAGGTTCTAGAGGATTAAAACAGTTTAATATAATAAGCGGTTTACAAATGATAGATAACTTTATTCATCCCGAAGGGAAATTAAATCAATCATACTTCCAATAATGATAGAGGCATTTTGAGGGTTTCTTTAAAAACTTTTCCCAACACACGTCTCACTAAATCACTATTTTCTCCTCTGTCATTTATTATTTACTTAACATCTTCAGCCTGCCTTAATTTGTCCTGCTTCTTGTCAAAATCAAATCTGGTACATTTAACTATTAAAACTAATAATCAACATTTGTCCTCTGGTTGCTTTCCTCTAGTCGAAAGGTCATGGCCACTCATAGAGAGCTGGAGATCCTGCGCCGCAGCAGTAAAAGTTCAAGGAGCTCCACACGTTGAGGATTTGTTTCAAGTCCCTGTCACTCTAGTCTTACTGTTTCCCCAATGGTTTGTGGGTAAAAGGCATTTGTGCCATTATAGAAACGTTTAAATACTTTGTTTTAAATGTACCTTCACTCCTCTTTCGTCAGCGACAGCTGGAACGTTCAGTTTGGCTCGGTTCTGGTTCTTCCTAAATAAAACTGGTTGTTGTTGAAATCAGTAATCTGAGTATTGTTCTCCAAGTATCACCAATTCACACACTCAATTCGCTCGCTTAAATTCTATGAAAAAATGGAGAGTGAGGACAAAGAATACACAGATTTTTGTCAATTTAGACATTTATAATTTCTGGCATACCAGAATATTCACACACAAAATTTCACACAAATTTTTTCACAACGTTTGAAGAGCTGAAATGGCATTTTGGAAGAGCCACAAGCACAATATTCAAAATAAAATAACATGCCTCAAGAACAGGTATTTACACACCAGAACAAGAACAAGTCACTCATATTTTTAAAAATTTAAAATGCTGACATGACACAGTCACATGATGTTGACTGTAGTAAAGTTATTGCTGATGACTGTATGTCTTATAAAGGTTTGATAGTGTTCTAATCCTTCAATGCATGTACAGGAGATATGAAGCTGGACATTTTAAAAATATGTGAAACTAACATTTTCCTTTGAAACGTATATTTTTTTTCCCCCTCTTCTCCCAAACATAATATCTGGCAGTCGTTCTAGAAAGTACTCTACACAATCCAAACACCAAACAGACACTGTTAGAGGAGGCAAGAGCAGCTGGAAAACAACTCCAATCAGCAGTACAGAAGGCTGCAAAGCAAACGTGCCAAAGCATGCAAATAAAAACCAAACACACAAAAGTAAAACACACACACGCGTGCTAATGAACAAAAATCACACTCATTAAAGGAGGATTCAGCCTTCAGTGTCTCTTTGCTACCTGCCACCTGTTGGTTCAGCGTCTGGACTTGGCGTACACGGAGCTGTACGCGCTGTCCACCCTTGGACAGAAGCGCTTGGTGTGAGCTCTGGCCCCCGTAGCTCCGCACAGAGGACACACATACTGCCGCAGATAGGGACACAACACTTCTCCTGCCTGGTTCTTTAACCAGTGGGATCCGTACACCAACTCGGACTCTCCGTTGTGCTTGCAGAAACTGCAGAACATGCGCTCAGATGATGGAGTTAACGCTGGCGCATCCGGTGCTTTGAAACGAGTGCTCTTCTTGCGCTCTTTTGGCCCCCGGGACCTCGTCGGTCTTGGCATCGGCTTCAAATCCGCCATGTTTGGCGTATCAGCAGGTAAGGAGTCTGGAGTGTACCGCAAACCATCAGGTGGACGCTGATGGGCCAAAGAGCTTGGAAATGTATGTTCACCGAGAAGATCTGGCACGTAGCCACTTTGGGAAGCTGCGTTATTGCGCACAGACGGTGTGTTGCACGGCCCATCAGAAACTGAGTTCGGAGCTTTGGAGACTGGCAGTGGGGACTCAGTGGCGGTGTTCCGGCCCAGGATCTCTCTGATTGTGTCCGACAGTCCTATGTAGTCTCTCCAGGGCTGGAAACTTTTGTTGTCTGGCTCCATGAAATGCGACAGGTGACAAGAGAGTCCACAAACCATACCGTTAATTCTAGTTTCTTGTCGGCAAAAATGTTTTCGTCTCGTCTGACAGACTCCCTCAGTGAGATGCTCGAGTTGCCAAGCGCACAACGTTTTGATTGGTAATTGAGTACAGGTGGCGATTGGAGACGCACTCCCTCCAACGACAGCCAATCATATCAGCACGTGCATGGCGCGTGCAGGTCAGCTTGTCTCCAATAAAACAAGTTGAGTGATACTGCCCCCTCATGCGCAGTTGCATGCCCTTTTTGCATACCAAGAAGCCACAAAGTTTTTAAATGTTGTTTCTAGTACTTAATTCTCAAAAATAATTGGTTTAGGGAGCCAAAGGAAGGTGTTTAAATTGAATCAACAGCATTTATTACTAAACACAACCACTTCTTTCACATACAGATGGGAGACACCCATGTGAGTGGAGAAACATGTTGGGTGAAGATGCTTGAAGGGTCAGAAGGGTCGCTGGATAGTTTGATCATGATCTTCACCACATCTCACCCATCTGAACATGTCTGCTAGATTTTGGACTGACATGTCATCAAAGTAAACAAATATATTTTCTGAGAATGGTTTGTATCCCTCCAGTTGAGTTCAGAGACTTGGAGAATGTATGCCGACAAGCATTGATGCTGTTTTGGCAGCTTATGGTGGACCAGTGTCTTCTTCTCCACTTGTTTTTCCCCTTTGTCACCTGTCTGTATATCTATCTGTCCTGTCAGTGCTGCACCACTCTGTTTGCCTCTATGGAGCTCAGTTTTGCTTGTGCAGATGATTTGCTGGTGAGAGCTGTGGCTTTGCTCGTATGCACCTAGGATACCTTGCACAGATCTGAAGAACTAGGACACATTTAATGTACTGAGAGCTTCTTTCTATCATGTATTTTGCCAGCTTTCAGATGCAATAGGATTCAAACAGAGCAGGTCCACTTTGGAAGGGGCAGCGTCGCCTCATGAACTGTCATGTTACTGGGTCCACCTGTATCAAATTTCAGCTTCT
This sequence comes from Argyrosomus regius, assembly GCA_946959425.1. Taxonomy (NCBI): domain Eukaryota; kingdom Metazoa; phylum Chordata; class Actinopteri; family Sciaenidae; genus Argyrosomus; species Argyrosomus regius. The sequence goes on from OX336883.1 coordinate 23,424,229, forward strand.
CAGAAAGATTAATGGAAACGTCTGTGTAAAAATACACTGAGCTTGAAAGGCTTGTGGAACCAAAAGTAGCCCAGAAATGGACATCTAAACTATTTTTACTAAATAAGAATAATCTGTCGGCCAAATATGATCCAGTAAAAATGTTTCTAGGCAAAATAAATGCTTACATGCTAAGAGAGGTGTAATATTACTCATACTTGGTAAGTTGTAACACTGCGCAATTTCTAAACCAGATATACATCTTTAATTTGCATAGACGCAACACATGTTGTTGTGAAGGAAGCAGTCAATTCTCATCATGCAGCCACTGTAGATTATGATTTATTATTAGGCTGACCAAAATTACCACACAAATTGAACATTTAAATTTCGCAGTTTAAATTACTTTACTGATTGCTGCTCCGATAGCCAAAAGGTTAAGCCACATACCACATAGCTGCAACATCCTCAGTTCAGATTTGGAGACCTTTGTTGCATATTTTCTCTCCCCCCTCTTATTTCCTATCTACCTCTACACTATCATCTGATCAATAAAGGTAAAAAAAGGAATATTTAAAAACATTTTCCTGACGAGAAATAAGTAAAACATGCATGAACAATGTGTCAAGCAAATGTATGTAAGGAGACAAGTGCATTGTATATTCTTCTGTCTTAAAAAAAATCCTGGATTGGATCTATGAATTTTTAAAGAGAGAACAAAATGCCCAACAGGTTGGTTGACAGCATTCATAATTAGCCAGTATAAGGACACTTATTTTATTGACCAGGGTAGATTACAACAGCCAAAATCCATTTTCTTTTTCAAACAGCACTTTGTCCAAATGGAAAAAACAACACAGTAGGGTAAAAATATAATCAGACTTTATTGATTATTTTAAAAAAGGAGGAAATAATATACAATATGTGTTTAATCACCACCTATCATCAAAATTGCAGTCCAAGTGTGGAGCCTGTGGTGAGTGCACCATCCCGTTTGCGTGGCAATCCCATGTCTCTGACTGATGATCAATCTCACTGGTCCTGAAGGAGATGAGAGGAATGACAGATGACAAAGTTTTTAAGATCAAACAGAAAAATATCACTGAAGTGCAGATGGAGCTGGGCTTAAACTGTGTAAAACTCCCATGCATAAATACACACACTTCCTTTCTCAGGTTGTAACATTTTATGGTATCATTTGAGCCAAAACTGGAGAAATGAAATATATAAATATGTGTATAAAATGTATTTCTTTATTCAGCATTAGCGCCACACAAGGCCCGATTTTATTCATCCAAAGCACAAACATTGCAGGGAATGCTTTTGGGTTAATTCATGGACACAGGTAAAGCTCAATACGTTTTGTTCATTTTTTCCTCTCTTTATGTTACTATGACTGCAGGACCTGACTAACCTGCAGTTGTATGACAGATTGAGAGCAGAGTAGAGCTCAGGAGTGCTCGGGGTTTGAACTCTGACTGTTCCCTGATGTAATCCAGAAATGGCAGCTGTCCCAGACTTGGAAGATGGAGTAATGGGAAGGCAGCCTGACATGCTGGTGGGCCCCAAACCTGAGAAATCTGGAGGCACATACACAGAATATATTTAGGGTTTTTATAGTGAAACTATTTCATCACAATAAAAAAAAACATCAGTCTCCCACCACTCCACTGTTTAACTTTATACTCACTGAGAGCAGTGCTCTCTCTTCTGTTGTTGCTCGGCGCTTCTTTACTAAACAGAGGTGAGTCACACAGATACTGCTGCTTCAGGAGAGAGGCCTTCTGTTGCTCAAAATCCCGACGCTATAGAGCCAAAACATTTCCAGAGTTACAAGCAGCCTTTTAAGCCGGCATACTGTGCCTTTTTGTATGAGGAAACTACTGTCATTTTCAACTCAGCAGGGACCTACAGCATAAGACAAAATAATCCCAGCACTGATCATAAAGCCCTGACAGTCTCTACCTCATGGCTTAGTCGGATTGCAGCATCAGTAAAGGACTGCCTCTCCCTTTCAAACGTCCGTCTCTGATGATCGAGCTCTGCCCAATGCAGCTGAAGACGTTCCCACTCTTCCAAAAAGTAGGAATCAGCCAGTTCAGAGTGGACAGGTGAAGCAATGTTGTCCTGTAGACACAAACCAAGTATTGCAAGTATTTCTGACGCAAGCAAAGGAAACTGTGTGTACATATATATATATGATAGATGATCATACCTGCAGCAGCTGCTGTTGTAATCTGACAAGCTGCTGACTCTCCTTCAGGTCAGTTTCTAGTCGAGCCAGGAGCTTGTCATGGTCAGTACCAACACCAGTGTGGCCTGCACAGTCAGGAAAGACCATATACTGTAGTCCTTAGACAAGTGATTCTCAGTCATTGGCTTGGCAAAAATAAATCAAAGCTGAAGACAAATCTGTACAACACAAAGTGTAACTTTAAAAAGGATATTCAACTGTGTTTACCTTCAGATAGGATGTCAACCAGTCTCTTCTGCACCTGCCTCCAACTCTGAACCACACCTCCTGTTACATGGTCACCAAGTGCCACCTCAGCTTGATCCAGCCTTTTGTCTTCAGTGTGGGCCTCATCCTGAAGATCCACGGTATCCGACAGGGTCTTTAAAAAAGGTTAAACTGATTTTGTTATGTTGAATAATTATCATCTTGGATTCAACATTGTAACTTTAAAGCTCCATTTTGTAACTTTTCTAATCTAAAATAACAGATTTTAAATAATTTTGCCTCTGTCATTCCCACTCTGCATCCTGTACACATCCTTGCTATGTAAATTTGTGCTGTTATGATCACCTGTGAGAAGAATGTAAGTCACACACCACCAAATATTTAACTGATTTGGTGAAACTGGATCATATTTTAATGGAGAAAATGTTTTCTGGTTTTCCCTCTGATGTCCTCCTGCTGCTCCGAATCCGAATCTCTCAGAGTTTCCTGATGGACAGTAAAGTATACTGCAAATTATAGCTGCTGTTAGCTAATGTTAGATCAGTTTGTTAACCGGGCTGCCCAGACCTTTTCTGGAGAAGGGGGGTAAACTTTGCTTTAACTCTAACCCATTTTCTGCTAAGGAAGATGATTTAATGCAATTCAAAGCCATTAAATAGACCTTGTGGTGAGAGGATTTTGTCAAAATAAATGTACTTTTTGAAATTATTTATTTTTTTGCTAAATTCGGTTTGTTTGGTGAATGCTTCTTGGGCCCCAAGTAATGATACTAGTTTAAAAAAAAAAAAGTAAAAAGGCTTCTTCCTCTTTTACTCACATGTTCCATGTCAACTCTGAGTGCGTGAAGTAAAGTGGTGAGGCTGTGGCGCAGCTTCATCGCCTCTCTGAGCTCTGCTTCTCTGCGCTCCAGCATCAGACGTAGCGTTGCCTCTTCTCGTCTACGAGGTGGAGAGAGCAAGCGAGGATTGGAAACAAGGCGGAGGAATCAAACAATAATCAGAAAGCAATAATAATAGCAGCCAACGTACTTTGCAGTACTTGCAGTAGACCTGGATGACTTGATCGGCTGTTCTCTCTTGCCTCGACTCCCAGGGGGGAAGTTCAACACCTCTATAGCTGGATAGAGAAATGCAAGATGGTAAATGAGTGATTTTAATAAACATTTGATGTACCAAAAAAAAAAAAAAAATAGCTGTGTTTGGAATATTCAGAAAATTTAATTGTAACACGAATGAGTCTCACATGGTCCTTTCTCTCTGTGTCCAACAGTCAACAGTGACAGCCTCTCCTTCAGTCTGTTGCCGTGCTGCTCTCGACGCTTCAGCTCTGTCTCCTGCTGGTTACTCCGCAGCTGCAGACGAGTGCACTGGCAAGAGGAGTGAGATGATATTGAGAAGGCCAAATACTCTGAAAGGTAGTAAAAAATACTTACAGTACAACTTACTTTGGCCCGTTCAGATCTCAGCATGTCCTGAAGCCTGGCCACGTGATCATCCATCTCTTTTAGTTGCTCCTATAAAATAGAATTTTAGTTTTTCCCCCCCAGAATTACAAGCAATCATCTGTTTTATTCACTTTATTTTTTACCCACCCTGAGTGAATCTTTTTGCTCTTTGTGCTCCTCCCTGTCAGCCCACCAGGAGGCACTGTGAGAGACATCGTTCAGAGGGCTGAGGCTGGGATCTTTAAGCAGAAAGGAGTCTGTAGTAGACAAGAGGAGCGGGGACAAAGTGGCCAATTTAAAGACAGAAACATGGTGGTAAGTCAGAATATACTACAAACATATGTCTACCTGTACCTGAGTACTCCGGGTGTCTTCTAGCAAACCTGGAAGCCATCTGAGTGCCTTAAGCACATATTGGTGACAAGGGGACATTTTACATCACAACAAAGTACAACATGACAACATGATCTTTGAGTATTTTAAATAACAAATATTACTAGTAACAATGGATTAGTTCACCTGTTTCTATTTCCTTACCTGAGCAGTAAAACTTCCTCAGACTGATAGTGCCTCTTTTATTTCCAGGTGATGGCACTTCTGCTAATTACCACTGACAATGGGCTAGAAGATTGAGGCTTTACAGTTGCTTCTGCTTCCTACCAAACTTTAACTTGTGCAAGGCTTTAGTAGCGGTAACTATTTTTAAGGAGCTTTCACAAAGTGGTGTGACCCACATTAAAAAAATCTATGATGGGAGGAGCACACTTGATAATCCCTAAGACACACCCAGACTTACATGCTCAGCCACTTTAGGTTGAGCTCAGCATTTTTAAAATCTTCTATGGAGCGTGAAAAAGTCCCATCAAAAATCCACATAAGCATGTGGTGTCGTGTATCAGGTGAATTTGAGCACGGTATTGTATTGTTTTCCAGAGCAAAGGTGGGGCAAACACACTATTTCCAGCATTTGTCATTATTTTCCTTACAAATGTATTCCAAAACATCTTAGAAATCTCCCAGGAGACGCTGTGATTTACATGGATGTACAGAGGGTTAATGGCACTGTCCGTCTGGTTATCCTGTACATTTATGACAGTGTGGCCATATGTCTACTATAGTCATTATATTTCCGTGTTTTAGCAACCAACCACCCCATTCATTTTATTACTACATTCAGGTGACTTGCAGATGATATTATTGAACATGTTGATGTTCGCACATCCTTCAGTCTTTGCGTTTTTACTCTGACACTGTAACACCTTAAGCTTAAATGAAATAGAGCCTGAAACCTCTAAGTTCTCTGACTTGTTCACATGTTTTTGGTAGCAGAAATAAACTGAAGGCTTATGAGTCATGAAGCAGGAAATTGTTTTTAATCGAACAATTAAAAAGAGATACATAAAAGAATAGTTTTCCTTTAAAGGATTGCTGTCAAAAAAAATAATCACAGAGCAATTTGTCACTTTCCGAAAAGGTAATTTAATTTCTAAATGGTTGCCCACAGTAGCAAAGTTAAGAAAGATACAGGTTAACAGTAGCAAAGGTTTTGGTTGATTGGAACATGATTCCAGTGTGGAAAACAAGTCACTGCAGCATGATTCATTAAATACAAACAATACTTGGGAGTTTTTAACAGACATGAACATTTGCTGTTTGGCAATTTGTGTATCTGAAATTATATATATTAAATTTACTAACAAGTTGCACTACCCAAATAGTATAAGGCCTTTATAAGATGTTTGTAAGACAGGAACATATAGGCTAATAAAAGCAGTTAAATATATACATAAAAAAGACGGGATGAAGGGTTATTCAACAATCACATGCCCTGCACTGATAGGGTTAAGGTCTGTACCATGTTGTACCTCAGAATAGTAGTAACACCTTTACCATTGCCACAAATAAGTGAATAGTTTGAGACAGCTCAAAAGCTCTCAGTATGTCTGTTGGCCACAATATGAAATACATTGTATATATAACACAACGTGTTCTTATTTGTGAGCAGCACCTGGTTTAAATTAATGTTTGATAGTTTTTACACAGAACACAAGAGGAAGCCAATCACATGGGCTGAATTTTACTGACTGGAAACAGACACCATTAGGTCAGTAAATTTAGACCGGACATGTTAAGTACTAGGTAAACCAAGAATGGTTTAATCATTAGTCAAGTTAGTGTCAATAACATTTTTTTGAACATGTAGAGATTGGCCCTGCTTTAATGTAACAGATGGGAGTTATGATACCATTAGTTTTGGCAAACAAGTGGAAAAGTTCCTTCCCCCAAACCCATCAGTCCCATGTTGCATCATCCCAAGAGGAGCTGCTGGTTTGATCCACAGCGACATCAAGTAGAAGTGTAGAAAGCCTTCGACGGATAAATTCATAAATCCTCCTCCTGTTTTCTGCTGCCAACAGAAAAATAGAGAAAATTGGGAAACACTAATAAGAAAAAAAAAACACCCAGTTTCAGGGTTCTGGTACTGTTTATACTGACCCACTATCACAGCTTACTGGGGCACTTGAATGCAACACAGACACTGTTAATGTTGTTAGTATCACCTGTGTATTTCCTACAATGACAAGCCAAAATACTTACTGTGAAAAAGACCACTTCCCTGTATAGCTTCACAAAACGTCAACTTAATGGAGGTCTAATCAGCCAGAATACGTGAAAAGACTTGAATGAATGTGTAGGCGCTTTATTGGCTTTACAGCAAGAGCACTATACTCTACAAACAATGCATATATTTAATAATAAGATTGCTCATGTGCCATTAAAGGACAACTATCAATTAAATTACAACAGTTCAACACTTTAATGAGTTAGATATAATACCTAAGTTTATACTACCTTGTTCCTTAAATTACACGCAGAAGTTCCATTAAAATCTCGTTCTGTTTTTCACAGTACTTTGTTCAGTGTTTGGTAATCTAAGCATACCTACACCAGCTCACCTGGTATGGTAATCTGAACTAAACTGTTTGTGTAAGATTTCCAGTAACATAGTTGGTAATCTTTAGATCCAGATTTTAACAGGAATTTAATGGGAATTTACTTTTGGCTTCACAAGGTGGTCAAGCATCCGCATTAGAAAATAAAGAATAGAAGAGCACACATCATGCTATAGCACAGTGAAATAAATAAGAACCTGCAGCTTTCATTAGCAACATAATTTGAGCTGAAACCACAGAAAAATAATTATTTAGATCATTTCTTATTATTCTTGGCAGTTGGTTGGACAAAATAAGGAATCTGAAGATGTCACCTTGCTTAAACTGTGATGGCCCTTTTTTTTTGACATTTTATCGACAAAATGATTTATTGTTTAATCAAGAAAATAATTTGGAGATTAATTTGTGATGAAAATAATCATTGGTGAAAGTCCCCAAATTGTATGCAGGTGAGTGAAGACTCCGAGATCAATCTTTACTTCAATAAAGTCCATGTCATATAAAGTATTTGACCTTTTAAAACATTAAACAGGTTGGTGGCTCTGCAGTAAACTGATTCAGTGTAAACCTAATGTGAAGATGTAATTAATTTAATCCCTAGTGGACTTAATTACACAGATTAACTCCCCATCTGAAGCCTCAATAAAAAGGAAAAAATAAAGCAGGCATACCTCAGAAGAGGGAGCAGGACTTGGGGGGTCTGAAGGGATTATCACTGGAGGGGACCCCGACCAGGAGAGGGTCCTTGGAGGCATTTTGCAGACAGAAGTTTCTCAGCTCAGCAGCAGCCTGAGACACCTGCAGAGCCAGACATGATGTTTGAGAAGAAACATAAACACACTTATCACCTGTACAGTATTTGTAATACTCTACCCGTACAGTCAGTTGCCTACACACTATGTGCTCACTATTTTGCAACTATTTTGCATAAGCATTTGCAAGCAACGGTGCCATACACGAACGGGTGTGTCCACTGTGTAACTTTTTGAGAGGTACTGTTCACCTGTGGTCCTTTCGCTAAACAACACTGAGAGGTTAAACTTTAATAAACGTGTCGCTTCCGTCGATACTGACACTTTAAAGTGGTTACGCTTTCTCAAAACAAAACGGTAAGAGAGGAGAAAAACACAAGTGACAGCCTTTAAAAGGCGGAAGAAACTATGCTCGCTTGTGGCTGTGGTTTAGTCAGCCAGAAACCAGTTTGTGTGTGACTCTGGAAACCACTTTGTTGAGCTTATGATGTAAGAGTTCAGTCTGTGTCATTTCTGCTGCAGTTTGTCTCCGCCATTCAACAGCAGGTCGGCTCAGTCTTCCGTGTTTGTGTTGAGGGGTTCGTACCTTGATCCTTCGGATACTGGCCTCTAACCGGAGCTGCTTCACGGCCCTTTGAGCGATAATTAAGTTGTTGCTGGCATTGTTGTTGGACATGACGACGGCTGTCGGCGGATAAAAAAGTTGAGGGCTACTTAATATAAACGGCCACCACAGGGCGGAAATTAACCCCAACTGCTCTAAACCCTAAACCCGACTGGGAGACGTTGGTCACTCTATGCCCCGCCCCCTCCGCGACAGCAAGCCTTTCTATTGGGCTCGTTGCCTGTCAATCAGAAACTGAAGCAGATTCCACGCCCCCTCCATACACTGGCCTTTATTATGAGTTTCTTAGAGAGCAGAGCAGCAGAGTATACAGTGACCTTCAGCTGGAGGGTGAACAACCACAACACGGTGGTTAATCACCACTTCATTTAACTTCATTTGTATAAAAAATGTATTGTAGAAATTCTTTTTAATAGGGTATGTCTTATACAGTATATAAAACATGTTCTCATCACAGTAGTATTGAAAATAGACACAGAGAAGAAGAAAAATATTTGTAACTTGCCTTTATTTCTAAACTGTGGAATGACACAGTTTAATTATACAATATAACATCATTTTTATATTGTATGTCTCATCAATAAAAGAAACAAATCACAATATGAAATGTGATTTTTGTGATTTCTGTGATGTCATTTGTGTTTTATTACTGGTTGTTATCAGCTCACTCAGGTTACTTGACCCCTGAAGATGAAAAAGAGGAAAAAGAAACATGGTTATTAATTCCATAAAGTTCATTTTGTTGATACATCATATGCTGAGACCTCATTTTAATGCATACTCATAAAGATAATTGGTCCAATGGTGAGGGGCTTCAGAGGCTCAGAGGTGGAAACAGAGCGGGACTTCCTACTTATGCAAGGCTAAGTGGTGGGAGAGAGCAGGAAAAAAATGAGAGACACACCATCAAAATCCAGTGTTTAAGCAGCATTGATCATGCATTTACAATGCTATAGATGAAGTGAAAGGTGTGACTTACTGGAACACAAGAGGAGCTCCTTTGGTCACACAAGCTGAGGCTGCAATGAAGGAAAGCGGCTTCCCATGGGGACAGGAAGAGCAGGGCAGTGAAGTAAGCATGGAGGGACGAACCGCTCTCAATCACTGACACCTGTCTGCCGTCAGTGGGACACCTGGCAGAGAGGATGAGAGGGTCATCGGGCCATTGCACATCAATATACAATAAACTTTTCTCCATTTCCATTATACTCCACAAACCATCTGCTGAGGCCCAAGTGAGACACTTACTTGTTCTGGATGAGATAGTATCGCATGGGATCATCAGGGTTTGATGAGTGAGTGGTATAGCAGTCCTCCAGAACGACTACAAAGGATGAATCCACCTCCTCCACAGACACGGACACGTAGAACGGTGAACCAAATGGCAGGACGATCTGGCCTGATGGATATGTGTCAGTGTAGTCGGGGCTGCGGTACAGAAACATGGAGGCTTTGGCTTCAGGGCCCGAGCCTAAAATGCCAGGTGCCGACCTGTGAAGAAAATATGCTTTTTGTTAAGGTAGGTAAGTATTTTCTTTCTTTATCTTTTCATTTCTCATATTCTATTATTATTCCAGAAAGTACTGGACATTTCTGGGTGCATTAAGATGTTTTCTTGGTTAAGAAAAAATATTTTAAAACAGTATGTCCATTCATATACAAACAATAGGTAGCAATATAAAATTGTTTTCTTTTTACTAGATAGCTATAGAGTATAACCATCAGTCAGGCGTCTTAGTTACATCCTGAGGCTGAGGCGCCTGAAGTTTCTGGTGTTGTGGTACCATGCTGTGTTCTTTAAACCATAGGGGACACCATCAGGGAACAAACTGATAACTTTAATTGTGGGATCACTGGAGTATTGTGAATATTGGGGAATTTGATTGGATTGCAGATTGTCCAACAAAACTGAGCATTTTGCTCAAATTCAGTTCTCATATTGAAACAGAGCTTGTTTCTCCCTGTAAAACAGAAAATCCATCACACAGTAATCATAATATCATAATAAATGCATCTATGGGATTATAGAGGAGACATGTTGTATGCTCATGCTGCTGCCACTAACCCAGGTGTCATTTACCACAGTGCCACAGGTTCATCATTTAAGACTGCTATCACACTCCCCACTGTGAAATTCATGAATAGGTAAATGGTCATCACTGACATCTAGAGGGCATAAGCATAACTGTGTTTTTATCTACTGTATGAGGCTTTGCTGAGGTATTTAACAGTATTACTTCAGGTCAAAGAGTGACACAAATCAACAATTTGTTAACTGCAAATCAAGGTGAGATTAGGATTTACCTGCTGACATTCTTTCCCTTTGTAAAAGAGATAATAAACTGGAATAACACTTAATGAACTAACAAATTAACAGCACAGTTTTACTATTCTGTATATAGCAACATTCAACACCACTGTTAGGCATGATGAAAATTTGACAGTCCTACACAAGTGGCTTTGGTGACTCCCAGTGGTTGTATTAAAAGGACTCTGTGGCAGACAGCAATGCATGCTTACACTAAGATGAAGAGTCAAAAGCTGCACAAAGGTTTTCACCAGGTTTATAATTTTTATTTTTACTTATACGCATCAGTATTTTACAACTGATGACATTCATTCAAAGGCTACTTACGGCACGAATGGACTGGGCACTTTCAGGCTTGCGTCTGTGTCCAGAGGATACACACAGGTGAAGGGAATAATCTCAGCAAAGTTGAAGACTCGGTTGTTTATGGGGTAGATAAATAAAATGTTGGAGTAGATGGCATGTGTGCTGTTGGTCTGAAAGGCAGAGGATAGTTTAATTACCAGTCACTTTAATGATTATGTCAGCTTGAGTGGTTCGAGAAATGATCCTTCAGGGTTAAGACAGTGTAAGACAAGGTATACTAAGTCCCACTTACTCTTGCTGACCTGGCCTCCCTGCCTGCAGGTCCTATTTTGGGGACCAATAACCCCATCTTAATTATAATAATAATAAATAGATGGACATACAGGCCACAACCTGAGCTAACTTTATATAGACTATGTGCTGTTTGTATATGAGGTCTGCAAAAATCCATGTGGCTTGAGGATCCACCAGGCCAAAATGAGATGCTTGAGGGGGAAGTAAGTGGTGCAGTGCACAGGGTGCTCCTTCATAAGTCACCCCACACCAGACAGAACATTCATGCACTGCAACCTCCACCCCAAGGTAATTCTGAACATTGACAGGTCAAGAGGTCAGCAGCTGACAAATAGCAAGAGTGGCGTGAGTTCAAGTTGGTGTGTTCTGGTGATATCAAACCGAAGCCAACATTGAAGGAGATTCAGAAAGTTATCAGGGCTGTTACAGCATGACCAGAGGCCCTTCTAATATGAATAAGTGTCCAGGTGACCTAACCCTAACCCTGCCTGTGTTTAATCCTGAATGGTAACGTAAATAGGACAACAGATCAGATAGTGTTACATTGGAGCATTGTTGTCCTAAGTGAGCTGAAAGCAGGAGAAGATTCAATGTGTCTACAGCTAAAGAAGAGGGGCACAGAGATACATTGTTTAGAAGAAACGGGTAGGACAGAGAAGAAAAGAACACATCAAAATTATTTTATAGACATGCTGGTAAACAGGTTTACCATAAAAAGAAGGGGAAAAAAGTCTTTACCCTCAGTGTGTTTCCACAGGCACCTGCTCTGGCCTCCACTTCGTACCACACTACATGAACATGCACTCTGAACTGGGCGCAGTTTCCGGCTGCCAGTTCTCCAGAAAATGGGTCAAAACCAGAGTAAATCAGGCCATCCACATCTAGCCCTACTTGGAGTTTATCACGACCACAAATAAGCAGAGGAGGCTGAAGTGGCTGAATGGAGTGCTGGACTAAAGAAAAAGAGATGGTAAATATATATGCCAGATGAGAACCTCCATAAAACCTTACAGTATATAATTTTAACTATATCATGTTGCAACTTTTCAAATAGAAAAAGAAACCTACTTTCACAAACAACACTGGCATCTTCAATGTGTTGACAGTTGTTGACCCCAAGACCTCGATGTCTGCAGTCTGTTATCAATGATTCGTTGTCATAACAATTGACATCGTCCAACCAGATGGGTCCACTGCCGGCTCCATAAGCTGCATTTCGTAGTGCTGAATGAGCAATGCCACAGCCCAGCTGTCTACACACCACCTGAGCATCATTTAGGTCCCAGTGATCGTCACACACTGTCCCCCACTGTCCATCATGGTAGACCTCCACTCTGCCAGAGCAGCGGTTGTCAGAGTTGACCAACCTCACTGGTGAACCAGCTAAAAAAAAACACAATTTTGTTTATATGAGATAAGACATGGAATTCAAACAACTTCATCAAGAGGAAAACTTCAAACAACACGTTACACAGAGAGATTTAATTGTCTCCAGCTGTACAAATTTGTATTTACCTTCACAGACAACACCAGCATCCTTTTGGTGACTACAGTTGTGAGATCCATTCCCTTGGTGGCTGCACTCTGTGAGAATTGATTCTTTTCCTGTGCACATGACTTCATCCAACCAGATGGGCCCTGTGCCCTGACCAAAATATTGTGTTGAAATGGCCCTGCCACAGCCCAGCTGTCTACATACCACCTGAGCATCTAACAGGCCCCAGGAATCATTACACACCGTCCCCCACTGTCCATGGTGGAAGATCTCTACTCTACCAGAGCAGGAACTGTTTCCATTGGCCAGACGGATCTGCCCCTCAACTCCTGTGTTATTGCCTGCTGTTGTTGTGATGTTGATATTGACCTGATTGGTAGTAGAGGGCTGTGGTGGTGTTGTACCAGGTGTGGTTGATGGAACTGGAGGGTTTGTTGGGTTGAACAAGAGAACAATGGATAATTTACTAATCTAAAACACTTAAATGCATGGGTTAGATGAGAACATTTTATTTTTTGTCACAGTGTAAAGATGTTTGAAATGGAACAATACCTGCACAGTATGCAAGATTGCATTCAGATGGCTTGGCAAGTTTGTAGACATAGACGTTTCTATAACAGAGCTTGACATGGATGATTTGTGAACTAAATTGGCAGCAGTTGTGTGACCAAGAATTGCAGACAGTGCGTTCTACAATTTCACCGAACTGTGTTGGATGAGGTTCTGTTATCCACATAGAAGCCTGGGTTCCACACCTGTTTTCATCCACACACCATTCTGGAATATGAGCACTGTTTTGCCCCAGAAACAGGCGATACCAAACTTGCCAGTTAATTTTTTTGTCACAGTGTAGGATTACCTGCAATGTATTATTAACTGAATGCCAGTCATCATTCAGTACAGTGTAGTCCTCACAGGGGTCAGCACAAAGACTCCCATTATTACCGATGCAATCCATGCCGAAAGGACAAACAGTGTGTCCACAATTGAACTGGACAGATGAGAGGCCTGATCTGGCACTAGGGGAAGGTTCCAGGCATTTGAGGGAGCCTGGAGTGTTTTGGCAAACCTGAGATGGTGTGCAGGGTGTGTCTGGGAGGGAGCACTTGTCAGTGTCGACACAGCCCCTTTCTGGTGAACAGTGATAACCTCAGCTACACCAAAAAGAGTCACTGCAGACTTTTGTGTTATTACAGGTGAGACCGTCGCCTACAAAGCCAACTTTACAGACACAAAAGAGCTCGGGGTTGATGAAAGAATCGCCTCTTTCTCGTGAATCCGAAAAGGGAACAATCCCTTTTCACCTGTTTCATAGTGTTCATTATTACACAGGTATGTCGAGTGCCAAAGCATTGTTCAGACTGACAGAACTTTATTTAAAATTTTAGTCCAGACTAAGTGGTTTTCAAATGATGTGCAAGACATGAGTGAATATAAGAATTATATCGGTTTACTGAATCACTGTGATAGGAATATGAAATCACTGAGGAAAATTAAGCGTCTTACAAGTGTCTGTATTTTCTGGCACATCACTGCTGGTGCCAACAGTTAGGATTTTGTTAGGGCACCATGTAATTTGAGGCTTTTATTTGAAATATCAGAACATGACACAAAAAAGTGAAAAAGATCCACAAAATGGAAGGCACAGTTACACAGTAAATGTGTGACCTAATGTCTAACCCAAGATGAGAAGATCTGAAGACTTACCTGATGCACTTTCTGTAAAAATCTGCAAACTTAGGAGCAACACCAAACCGCTAGGCACCCCCATCACGAACCACATCCACGACAACAAACTGAAAACAGCTGCCACCAATGTTCCTATGTATAACCTTGCTTGCAGAGCTAGGTCTGCGGTTGCTTTCCCCTGATTGGTCTGATGAGATGTGGCCACCTGCATCATCAATTCTAGGAGACCTGGAGGATCCTGATTGGAGCGGCATCCGGTCCAACCCTCCTTCTTTAGAAGGAGCGCCCCTTTAAACCTGGCGGTGAAGAGGTACAATGGCTGACCCTGGGGAAAACTCCGCAGGACAGATCAGACAGATGAACGTCTGAAATCGTTGAAGCGATCCCAAGAAAGAGGCATCTTTCTGGGCAAAGACAGGATAGCATTAATTCAAGTGTTTTCAAGTGTCAATATTGTGTACTCATGGTTATACCAGCACTATACTGTGTGTTATAATTCAGTTTTTCCAGTATCTCTTTCACTGTGTTGGTGGCAGTTTATCTGCGTTCAATGCACCCACATTGCACAGTGATAAAGTGAGTGATAAAATACATTTACTGTGTGTTGTTGTGGTGGTTCAGATCTTTTTGGGATTTCGCTTTGTGTGCTTTCCTCTTTCTCCCTTTACTGACCCACACACACATGCGCGCGCATTGCCAAGGTCCATGCGTGCGTGTGGGGGATAGTTTGTTCATTCCATGCCATCTTGTAGGTGTGTGAAACACCTCAAATTTTACCCCTTTGTTAGGCCTTGTGGCCTTGGCTGCCATCTTCAGTACATGTTTTTGGTGGACACGCTGCCATCTTGCGCCCCTTCCTAGCTCCCCCAGTCATACACACCTTTACATCCACACACACACACACACACACACACACACACACACACACACACACACACACCTCACACAGATGTGCATTGTGTTACCCACCTGTTGCTGTTCCTTTAATGTTGTAGTTGTATAATGAATGTTTATGAAAAAAGTATTACTGGTTATTGACACAGTGTTAGTTGTGATAACCTCTGGTTTTGATGGTCAGTGCTCGGGTTCACTTCCCCTCTGTTCACTTTGTAAATGTTAAATAGTTGACAAGTATTGGTATTTCCTAAGTGAACCTACCTTTGAGACTGTTGTAGGGTTGGATATTGGTCCCTGATTCCAGGGTGGTGCTTTGCTATCATTAACTTAAGTGAATAACTTTATTGATTAATAATCATAAATAACCAAACCTGCCCTCCCAGATGCCCAACAAATGATTGCACTCATTCAGAGATATTTTTGTTTAGAGGTTCTGTAAGTGAGGTTTTTCTTTCCCTTGAATTTCATTTAAGTAGCTTAAGAGACTTTATAGATTTTTAGAGAGTACTCTTTTGGTTATATTTATTTCTTTGGTTTGACCAGCATCCGCTCGCCCTATTGTTTCTATTGTAGTGTACCTCACCTATTTTTGTTGTATTATAATTAATCCAAATTCCAGAGAATAAATAACTTTGTTTTTATCAAATACAGCTGGTTTTATGTTACTTCCACGAGCTGGGTTGTAACAGGTGTCTTAAAATCACATTTTCAAAATGATGCTGTCATGCATACAAATAATTATTTTGCCAATCTTAGCTTAGGGAGACTGTGTGCGAATTCAGGAATTGGTGAATAAGTTTGAGTAAAAATCTTCTAATGACTTAAAGTGTGAGTATGAAGACTATATGAAGCAATCATTGATAAAACACATAAATGAGTCATTGTATTAATGCATATGACATAAAAAGAGCTAGTTATTAAAATAGTTATTAAATAAGACACACACACACACACACACACACACACACACACACAAAAGGGTATATAAAGTCATATACAGTATATATAACATGTTCTTATCACGGTAGTATTGGAAATAGACACAAAAGAGAAACCTTACCTTTATTATTTAACCATATATATTTTTGATTGTTGTATAGTAACAAAACAATTGCAAAGATGATAGAATGACACAATTTAATTATACAATATAACATCATTTTTATATCGTACAGTATGTCTCATTAATTAAAAAGAAAAAAATCAAACAAAATCACAATATGAAATGTGATTCATGTGATTTTTGTGATTTATGTGATGTCATTTGTGTTTTATTACTGGTTGTTATCAGCTCCCTCAGGTTACTTGACCCCTGAAGATGAAAAAGAGGAAAAAGAAACATGGTTATTAATTCTATAAAGTTCATTTCATTGAGACATCCATATGGTGAGACCTCATTTTAATGCATACTCACAGATAATTGGTCCAATGGTGAGGGGCTTCAGAGGCTCAGAGGTGGAAACAGAGCGGGACCTCCTACTTGTGCAAGGCTAAGTGGTGGGAGAGAGCAGGAAAAAAATGAGAGACACCATCAAAATCCAGTGTTTAAGCAGCATTGATCATACATTTACAATGCTATAGATGAAGTGAAAGGTGTAACTTACTGGAACACAAGAGGAGCTCCTTTGGTCACACAAGCTGAGGCTGCAATGAAGGAAAGTGTCTTGGTATTCATCCTGGAGCAGGAAGAGCAGGGCAGTGAAGCGAGCATGGAGGGACGAGCCGCTCTCAGTCACTGACACCTGTCTATGGTCAGTGGGACACCTGGCAGAGAGGATGAGAGGGTCATCAGGCCATTGCACATCAATATACAATAAACTTTTCCCCATTTCCATTATACTCCACAAACCATCTGCTGAGGCCCAAGTGAGAAACTTACTTGTTCTTGATGAGATAGTATCGCATGGGATCATCAGGGTTTGATGAGTTAGTGGTATAGCAGTACTCCAGAACGACTACAAAGGGTGAATCCACCTCCTCCACAGACACGCCCACGTACAATGTTGAACCAAATGGCAGGATGATCTGGCCTGATGGATACGTGTCAGTGTAGTTGGAGCTGCAGAACAGAGACATGGAGGCTTTGGCTTCAGGGCCCGAGCTGAAAATGCCAGGTACCGACCTGTGAAGAAAATATTCTTTTTGTTAAGATAGGTAAGTATTTTCTTTCTTTATCTTTTTATTTGTTATATTATTTCATTATTCCCGAAAGTACTCAACATTTCTGGGTGCATTAAGATGTTTCCTGGGTTTAGAAAAAATATTTTAAAACAATATGTCCATTCATTTACAAAAAATAGGTGTGTTCTTTAAACCATAAGGGACAACATCAGGGGACAAACTGATAACTTTGATGCAGGATCACTGGAACATTGTGAATATTGGGGAATTTGATTGGATTGCAGATTGTCCAACAAAACTGAGCATTTTGCTCAAATTCAGTTCTCATATTGAAACAGAGCTTGTTTCTCCCTGTAAAACAGAAAAACCATTACACAGTCTATCATAATATATGCACCTATGGGATTATAGAGGAGACATGTTGTATGCTCATGCTGCTGCCACTAACCCAGGTGTCATTTACCACAGTACCACAGGTTCATCACTTAAGACTGCTATCACACTCCCCACTGTGAAATTCATGAATAGGTAAATGGTCATCACTGACATCTAGAGGGCATAAGCATAATTGTTTTTATCTACTGTATGAGGCTTTGCTATCAAAGTTGCTGAGGTATTTAACAGTATTACTTCAGGTCAAAGATGATAAAAGTGACACAAATCAACAATTTGTTAACTGCAAAACAAACTGAGATAGTGATGGTCATTCCTCTGAGGTTAGGATTTACCTTCATCAAGTATGTCATTGTTTTAATTTGTTATAACATTTACTTTGTAAAAGAGGTATCAAGCTGGGACAACACTTAATGAACTAACAAATTAACAGCACAGTTTTACTATTCTGTATATAGCACCACTGTTAAGCATGAGGATGATTTGACAATCCTACACAAGTGGCTTTGGTGACTCCCAGTGGTTGTATTAAAAGGACACTGTAGCAGAAAGAAGGCTTTCACCAGGTTTTTTTTATATACTTTATTTATAGTTTACAAGTTTTTTTCAAAGACAGTAACAGGACATACAGGAGAAAAAAAAAGGCTGCCAGACAGTTCACAAGATAGCTATTCTGTTCAGACAAAGTTGTCGCAATATCAATATCTCCAGAGCAAGGTAAAATTACATGAATAAGTTAATCCAATCCAACACCGTACTACATAGTTATCTAGCCAGGTAAGTCAGAGTCCCTGTGGTTATCAGGTGATGTGACACTGTGCCAAGAAAGGTCCCCATGTTTTCTCAAATCTATTTTGTGCATTGGGTTTGTACATACGGAGTTTTTCCATCTGTATAATGGACAGTATTTCTTTCAGCCAGTGTGCAAAACAAGGTGGAGTGGTGGACTTCCAGGTCAGGAGAATAAGTTTCTTAGCCACCACCATTCCTATCTGCCAAGCCATCTGCACGTTGCGTGGTAGCTCAATAGTCATTACAGAGCATCCAAAGATGGCCAGGTCATGGTTAGGCTGAATGTCTTTGGAATAGGCTAGCGAAAGCCACTCAAAGATTGCAGTCCAAAAACTATGCAGAGTTGGGCAGAACCAGAATAGATGCGCTAGTGATCCCTCAGATCCCTGAACAACACTTGTCACATACAGGAGACACCGATGGAAAGATGCGGTTTAGTTTTGTTTTTGAGTAGTGTAGTCTATGCATCACCTTATATTGAATTAGCCTGTAGCGTGAGTTAATAGAACAAGAATGAACCTGGGACATTGCCTCTTCCCAGAACTCTGCTGATATCTCTGAGTTCAGGTCGCTGGCCCAGGCATCCTTAATGTGATCTGAAGAAATAGTAGTGGTAAAGCAGTTCACAAATTTTGATACCAGCTGCTTCGAGTCTGGAGGGAGTAAGAGATTTTCAAGAAAAGGATGAGTGGTAGGGGTGAATTCAAAGTGTGGGCAATTTTCCTTAGTGTAATGTCTGACTTGAAGATATCGAAAGAAATGGGAATTTGGAAGATTGAACTTAGTCCCTAATTGAGTAAAAGATGCAAATTTGCCATCAATGTACAGATCTAAAAATGTTTTGATACCCCTCTCTCTCCAGACCTTAAACACCCCATCTAGCAGTCCAGGCTTGAATGAATGATTTTGACATATTGGAGCATGAATGGAAACACTAGGAGTCTGGCAGGCCACCTTTATCTGACTCAATATTCGCAAAGAATGCTTTAGAATTTTGTTTAATTGACTTGTGTACCAGGGCAGAACCAGAAAATAGAAGGGCAGGAAGTGAAGAATTTTTGACTGCAATCAGTCTATCAATCAGTTCACCTCCGCTTTTCCAATAGGTAAGAGCCCTGGAGTTAGCCGCCCAATAGTAGTGTTTAAAAATAGGCAGTTGTAGCAGTCTGTTTCATCTTTATCTTTTTTTAACAAAACACAAATGTTTGCTTCACTAAGAGTGGATGGGAGCCTCTTGTTTTTAAATGTATCTTGAATCATTCGCAGCAAAATAGGAGCAAGGAGATCATGGAAGGCTTTGTAAAACTCTGGCCCAAACCCGTCTGGTCCGGCCGCCTTTCCAGTAGGAAATGCTTTGATGGCTTCCTGTAACTCAAACAGTGTGAAATCCAAGTCTAAATTTTCCCTGAAAACTTCATCCAGCTGTGGGAACTAAAGCGAATCAAAAAACTGGTCAAAGTCTTCCTGTGTAGCTGTTGATTTAGAAGTGTAAATTTCAGAGTAGAACTCACTAAATCGTTTGTTGATATCCTTTAAGTCAGTTAGCATCCGACCAGATTTAGATTTAATTTTATAGATGGCTCGTTTTGCTTGTTCTCCCTTTAACTGCCTAGCCAATAACTTCTGTGGTTTGTCACCAAGCTCAAAATGTCTCTGTTTAAGTTTTAGAAGTGTCTTGCCAATTTGTTCCCCTAAAATGGAATTGTAACTTAAGAATGTTATTATAATCCGTTTGGAGCAAAGAGATTTTATAAGCCTGTTCTGCAGCCAGCAATTCCTTCTCAATCATGTCCAACCTGCCCCGCTTAGTCCTTTTCAATGTTGCTTCGTAAGAAATAATTTTACCCCTAATATATACTTTGAGTGTCTCCCACAGTATTGAATCATTCACCTCCCCATTGTCATTAATCTCAAGGAACTGCAAAATGTGCGATGTGATATATTCCTTAAATGCCTGATCTGTGAGCAAAAAAGGGTTAAATCGCCAACTGTAGGCCTGCCTAGGAAGAGACAGTTGAAGTTTAAGGGTGACCGGACTGTGATCTGATATTATTATGCTGTGGTATTTAGTGTGGTCAATATTTGAGATTAATCTAGAATCCACTAAAAAGTAATCAATTCGTGTGTATGATCTGTGTACATGAGAGTAGAAAGAACAATCGCGATCACATGGGTGTTGTAATCTCCAAATATCCACCACCTTCTTCGACTTCATCAAATTGTTAAGAGTTTGTACAGCAAGGATTTTAGGTGGAGGAGTGGAGGAGAACCTATCCAGATATGGATCCAGATAACAATTGAAGTCACCCCCAATCAGTATATGACTTGAATCATCATCCGGGATCAGGTCAAACACCTTGCGAAAAAAAGCTGGGTCATCCGTGTTCGGTCCGTAGATATTTACGAGTATAATGGGAAATAAATTGATATAGCCAGATAAAATTATAAACCTGCCATTCGGATCAGTTATGGAAGAGTGAAAACGGAAGGGTACAGATTTACGGAAAAGAATGGCCACGCCTCTAGCTTTGGATGTAAAAGGTGACTGGTAGACCTGTGAAATCCAGTTAGCTCTGAGTATTCTATGCTGAGTGGCTTTAACATGCGTTTCTTGCAAGAATATTATATAAGATTTCAGTGACTTCAAATGTGCAAAAACTTTACCTCGCTTTATCGGGTGGCCTAAACCACGGACATTCCAAGAAACCAAGGATATAGAATCAAGCGTGTTATTCATTTGTGATACCTTGAAGGAGCGACAAGATTAAACAATAAGCAACAAAAGGTAACAGCATTGTAATAAAACATAAAATCAACATTGAGTTTGGCAGCCAGCAACAAACAAAAAACAAGGTCAAGTAAACAGTTAACAAAAACATGAACAAAACCCCCAACCAGTGCTTCCCCAAACGAAGCAAAGTTACCCTCATCCACATCAGGGACCACCGGGCAAAGAAAAAAAAAGTGGAGAAAAAACCTCCAACTCACAGCCCCTCGATGGCACACACATTGCAGAACAGGTTAGGCATGAGAGGAAAAAACGCCACCATAAAAGTTTACTCAGTACACGTTTAGACTCTCTGCACTATCAAAATATAGCCTTTCAAAGTTTTTGGTCGACAAAGTTCTTAGCTTCTACCGGGTTGCTGAATACCTTCACTTGATCCTGGTAATGAACATGGAGCCTGGGCGGGAAGCGCAGCGAGTGGCGAATCTCCTTCTCCCTCAGCTGCTGAAGCACCTCACGAAAGCTCCGCCGTTGCTCCATCACCTCCGCAGTATAGTCGGGAAAGGTCAAAATACGCTGACCTTCGTAATCCAACGACCGCTGTCTCCCGAGCCGCAGAATCTTTTCTTTATCCTGTGCGAGGTGCACCCGTGCAATTATCGTGTGGGGTCTGGAGCCTTCCGGTGGTTTGGGCTGTTGTGTGCAGTGCGCCCGATCGATGACTACCGGCTTGGTGAAGATGTCATCCCCCAACAGCTTGGGAATTAAATTGGAGACGAACTCGGTCGGCCTCCCTTTCTCCTCGCCTTCGGGAACGCCGACAATCTTTATGTTGTTCCGCCTGGATCTCCCTTCCAGGTCCGAAAGCTTGGCCCGGAGCTTTTTATTTTCCTGCTGCAGCTCGGCGACTGAAGTTTCCACAGCATGGATGCGCTGTTCGTGGTCCGCGGTCTGGTTTTCGTTGACGGACAACCTCTCCGTGAGTGCTTTCTGGGCAGACAGAAGATTCTGGAAACTCAGCTCAAACTTGTCGAACCTCTCGTTAAAGGACTGCAGCAGCTTGTTTGACATTTTCTGCCAAATAAGTGGAAGCTCGTCTTCCTCCTCGGCTGATGACATGCCCGCAGGTTTCGTGCTAGCTTGATCACGACTAGTAGCAGCTTCTGTTAGCGAGCGAGTAGCTCCCTTCCCGCCTCGTGAGGTTTTGGTCGACAAATTCGTGTTGCCCTTTTTGATAAACTCAAGGATGAACACAAGGCAAAGCCTTTAAGACAAAAATGGAGAGTCTGGCATGCAAAAATGCGCCTTTAATTAGTATAATTTGGTGTGCCACGAGGAGCTCAGAAAAACACGTCTACTCTGTCCGCATCTCACAGCGCCCTCCGGCTTTCACCAGGTTTGTACTTTTTATTTTTATTTATACACATCAGTATTTTACAACTGGTGACATTCAGTCAAAGGCTACTTACGACAGGAATGGACTGATAGCCACGTTCAGGCTTGCGTCTGTGTCCAAAGGATACGCACAGGAGAAGGGAAGACTCACAGGAAGGCTGAAGGACGCGTTGTTTACGCGGTAGATAAATAAACTGTTGGAGTAGATGGCATGTGTGCTGTTGGTCTGAAAGGCAGAGGATAGTTTAATTATCAGTCACTTTAATGATTATGTCAGCTTGAGTGGTTCGAGAAATGATCCTTCAGGGTTAAGACAGTGTAAGACAATGTATACTAAGTCCCACTTACTCCTGCTGACCTGGCCTCCCTGCCTGCAGGTCCTATTTTGGGGACCAATAACCCCATCTTAATTATAATAATAATAAATAGATGGACATACAGGCCACAACCTGAGCTAACTTTATATAGACTATGTGCTGTTTGTATATGAGGTCTGCAAAAATCCATGTGGCTTGAGGATCCACCAGGCCAAAATGAGATGCTTGAGGGGGAAGTAAGTGGTGCAGTGCACAGGGTGCTCCTTCATAAGTCACCCCACACTGGCCAGATCATTCATGCACTGCAACCTCCACCCCAAGGTAATTCTGAACATTGACAGGTCAAGAGGTCAGCAGCTGACAAATAGCAAGAGTGGCGTGAGTTTGATGAGGATATGGGCAAATCTTCCCAGAAGTGATGCAGATCAGAAATGCCAGTCAATATCAAACATCACGTCAACATTCCTGCTAAGAGGTTTGGCATTAAGAAGCAGTGGGTGACAAGGAGCCATTTGGGGCTAAATCAACAGGAAACGCGAGGCAGCCAGCCAGGAGTGCAAATTTCTAAGAAGGCATATTTAACACCCTCTTTGATTTCTCAGAAGCAAAATGGCAACCTGGCATGCTTCAAAAAGGGCATCAACTGATACCTCAACCACACCTACAACAACGTAGAGAGGAACAAAAACAAAGACCTGGGAGACTGATACGGTTTGATATCACCAGAACACACCAACATAAGGGAGCCAATATTGAAGGAGATTTAGAAAGTTATCAGGGCTGTTACAACATGACCAGAGGCTCTTGTAATATGAATGAATGTCCAGGTGACCTAACCCTAACCCTGTCTGTGTTTAATACTGAATGGTAATGTAAATAGGACAACAGATCAGATAGTCTTACAATTATTGTCCTAAGTGAGCTGAAAGCAGGTGAAGATTTAATGTGTCTACAGCTAAAGAAGAGGGGCACACAGATACATTGTTTAGAAGAAACGGGTAGGACAGAGAAGAAAAGAACACATCAAAATTATTTTATATACATGCCAGTTATCAGGTTTACCATAAAAAGAAGAAAAAAGTCTTTACCCTCAGTGTGTTTCCACAGACACTTTCTCTGGCCTCCACTTCGTACCACACTACATGAACATGCACTCTGAACTGGGCACAGTTTCCGGCTGCCAGTTGTCCAGAAAATGGGTCAAAACCAGAGGAAGCCACACCAGCCAAATCCAGGCCTATTTGGAGTTTATCACTCAGTTCATCAGGAGACTGAAGTGGAGGGTGCTGGACTAAAGAAAAAGAGATATGGTCACAAAATGTAAGTGAGAGAAGGGAGATAAGATGGTAAATATTATATACTAGATGAGAACCTCCATAAAACCTTACAGTATGTAATTTTGACTATATCATGTATATCAGAAAAGGAAACCTACTTTCACAAACAACACTGGCATCTTCAATGTGCTGACAGGTGCTGACCCCAAGACCTCGATGTCTGCAGTCTGTTATCGATGATTCACTGCCATAACAATTGACATCGTCCAACCAGATGGGTCCACTGCCGGCTCCATAAGCTGCATTCAGCGGTGCTGAACGAGCAATGCCACAGTCCAGCTGTCTACACACCACCTGAGCATCATTTAGGTCCCAGTTATCATCACACACTGTCCCCCACTGTCCATCATGGTAGACCTCCACTCTGCCAGAGCAGCGGTTGTCAGAGTTGACCAACCTCACTGGTGAACCAGCTGAAACATGCAACACAATTTTGTTGAGTAGTTGTATAATGAATGTTTATGAACAAAGTATTACTGGTGTGTGTTAGTTGTGATAACCGCTGGTTTTGATGGTCAGTGCTCGGGTTCACTTCCCCTCTGTTCACTTTGTAAATGTTAAATAGTTGACAAGTATTGGCATTTCCTAAGTTAACCTACCTTTGAGTCTGTTGTAGGGTTGGATATTGGTCCCTGATTCCAGGGTGGTGCTTTGTTATCATTAACTTCACTTAACTTTATTGATTAATAATCATATTGAGATCTATAAATATTTTTAGTTTGCCAAATAACCAAAACTGTCCTACTAGATGCCCAACAAATGATTGCTGTCATTCAGAGATATTTTTGTTTAGAGGTTCTGTTTCTGTGTTTTTGCTGATCAGATAATAGTTGAATTTCATTTAAGTAGCTTCAGACTTTTTAGATTTTTAGAGAGTACTCTTTTGGTTATATTTATTTCCTTGGTTTGACCAGCATCCGCTCGCCCTTTGTTTCTATTGTAGTTTACCTAATTACCTAATTTTGTTGTATTATAATCAATCAAAATCCAGAAAATAAATAATTTTGTTTTTATCAAATACAGCTGGTTTTATGTTACTTCCTGTCCCTACACGAGCTGTGTGGTAACAGATGTCTTAAAATCATTTTCAAAATGATGCTGTCATGCATACAAATAATTATTTTGCCAATCTTAGCTTAGGGAGACTGTGTGCGAATTCAGGAATTGGTGAATAAGTTTGAGTAAAAATCTTCCAATGACTTAAAGTGTGAGTATGAAGACTATATGAAGCAATCATTGATAAAACACCTAAATGAGTCATTGTATTAATGCATATGACATAAAAAGAGCTAGTTATTAAAATAGTTATTAAATAAGACACACGTGCACACACACACACACACACACACACACACACACACACACACAAAGGGTATATAAAGTCATATACAGTATATATAACATGTTCTTATCACGGTAGTATTGGAAATAGACACAGAAGAGGAAAACTATTGGTACCTTGCCTTTATTATTTGACCCTATATCTTTTTGATTGTTGTATAATAACAAAACAATTGCAAACATGATAGAATGACACAATTTAATTATACAATATAACATAATTTTTATATCGTACAGTATGTCTCATTAATAAAAATAAAAAAACATAAAACAAAATCACAATATGAAATGTAATTTATGTGATTTATGTGATTTATGAGATTTTTGTGATTTATGTGATTTATGAGATTTTTGTGATTTATGTGATTTGTGATTTATGTGATGTCATTTGTGTTTTATTACTGGTTGTTATCAGCTCACTCAGGTTACTTGACCCCTGAAGATGAAAAAGAGGAAAAAGAAACATGGTTATTAATTCCATAAAGTTCATTTTGTTGAGACATCATATGCTGACCTCATTTTAATGCATACTCACAGATAATTGGTCCAATGGTGAGGGGCTTCAGAGGCTCAGAGGTGGAAACAGAGCGGGACCTCCTACTTGTGCAAGGCTAAGTGGTGGGAGAGAGCAGGAAAAAAAATGAGAGACACCATCAAAATCCAGTGTTTAAGCAGCATTGATCATACATTTACAATGCTATAGATGAAGTGAAAGGTGTGACTTACTGGAACACAAGAAGAGCTCCTTTGGTTACACAAGCTGAGGCTGCAATGAAGGAAAGTGTCTTGGTATTCATCCTGGAGCAGGAAGAGCAGGGCAGTGAAGCGAGCATGGAGGGACAAGCCGCTCTCAGTCACTGACACCTGTCTGCGGTCAGTGGGACACCTGGCAGAGAGGATGAGAGGGTCATCATGCCATTGTACATCAATATACAATAAACTTTTCCCCATTTCCATTATACTCCACAAACCATCTGCTGAGGCCCAAGTGAGACACTTACTTATTCTGGATGAGAAAGTATCGCATGGGATCATCAGGGTTTGATGAGTGAGTGGTGTAGCAGTCCTCCAGAACGACTACAAAGGGTGAATCCATCTCCTCCACAGTGATGCCCACGTACAATGGTGAACCCACTGGCAGGATGATCTGGCCTGATGGATACATGTTAGTGTAGTTGGAGCTGCGGAACAGAGACATGGAGGCTTCGGCTTTGGAGCCTGAGCCTGAAATGCCATTTGCCAGCCTGTGAAGAAAATATTCTCAATAATAAACATAATAGTTTGATTAATACCTCTCTGACATTGTCAACAAAAACTCAAAAATTATAAGTTTGCAAAAGTAGAAGTTATGGCAGAGTTGTACTGGATCACATTGGATTGTACAAGTGTACTAATGAAGTGGTTAGTCAGTGTATATGAATAGGTGGATTATCATCACTGACATCTAGAGGGCATAAGCATAACTGCGTTTTTATCTATCCTTATCTATCTTTTATCTGTAAATTAACATGCAAAATATTATTTTAACTATTATGTCATTGATATTATAGTTATTTATCTTTTTGTACAGAAAGATTACTATATTATTTATACAGTATTTCTTTAATTACATACAAATTTAACGAAAATGACAATAACTATCTCTAATTAAATATGTTGTTCATACATAGATGTTGATGTCCATACTAAAGATTTAACATTTTTCTTTGTAATTCTAAGGTAAATCTTGTTAGTTTTACATGAAAGTGTACCTTTACATTCCAAACTTTTATATTTATGTATACTTTTACATTCTACCTCTAATTCTGTATTACTTATACACATCAGTATTTTACAACTGGTGACATTCAATCAAGGGCTACTCACGACAGGAATGGACTCATAGCCACATTCAGGCTTGCGTCTGTGTCCAGAGGATACGCACAGGAGAAGGGAAGACTAGCAGGAAGGCCGAAGGACACGTTGTTTCTGGGGTAGATAAATAAACTGTTGGAGTAGATGGCATGTGTGCTGTTGGTCTGAAAGGCAGAGGATAGTTTAATTATCAGTCACTTTAATGATTATGTCAGCTTGAGTGGTTCAAGAAACTGTCCTTCAGGGTTAAGACAGTGTAAGATCATGAATACTAAGTCCCTGGCCTCCCTCCCGTCCTATTTTGAGGACCAATAACCCCATCTTAATTATAATAATAATAAATAGATGAACATAGATGCCATGCAAAATGGCCACCTGGCATGCTTCAAAAAGGGCATCAACTGATACCTCAACCACACCTACAACAATAGAGAGAGGAACAAAAACAAAGACCTGGAAGACTGATACAGTTTGACATCACCAGAACACACCAACATAAAGGAGCCAACATTGAAGGAGATTCAGAAAGTTGTCAGGGCTGCTTGAACATGATCATGAATAAGTGTCCAGGTGACCTAACCCTAACCCTGTCTGTGTTTAAACCTGAATGGAAACTTAAATAGGACAACAGATCAGATAGTGATACACTGGAGCATTGTTGTCCTAAGTGAGCTGAAAGCAGGTGAAGATTCAATGTGTAAAAAAAGCAACAAAACAAGAAGTGAAGTCTTTACCCTCAGTGTGTTTCCACAGACACCTTCTCTGGCCTCCACTTCGTACCACACTACATGACCACGCGCTCTGAACTGCGAGCAGTTTCTGGCTGCCAGGTTGCCAGAAAATGGGTCAAAACCAGAGAAAGCTACACCAGCCAAATCCAGCCCTATTTGGAGTTTATCACGGCCACAAACGAGCTGAGGAGGCTGAAGTGGAGGGTCCTGGACTAAAGAAAAAGAGATAAGGTCACAAAATATAAGTGAGAGAAGGGAGATAAGATGGTAAATACTATATACCAGATGAGAACCTCCGTAAAACCTTACAGTATGTAATTTTAATATATCATGTTACAAATTTTCAAACCTACTTTCACAAACAACACTGGCATCTTCAATATGCTGACAGTTGCTGACCCCAAGACCTGGATGTCTGCAGTCTGTTATCGATGATTCACTGCCATGACAATTGACATCGTCCAACCAGATGGGTCCACTGCCGGCTCCATAAGCTGCATTCAGCGGTGCTGAACGAGCAATGCCACAGTCCAACTGTCTACACACCACCTGAGCATCATTTAGGTCCCAGTTATCATCACACACTGTCCCCCACTGTCCATCATGGTAGACCTCCACTCTGCCAGAGCAGCGGTTGTCAGAGTTGACCAACCTCACTGGTGAACCAGCTGAAACATGCAACACAATTTTGTTGATATGAGATAAAACATGGAATTCAAACGACTTCATTAAGATGATGATGACTTTAACAAAATACATACAACATTAACACAGAGAGATTTCATTGTCTTTAGCTGTACAAATTTGTATTTACCTTCACAGACAACACCAGCATCCTCTTGGTGACTACAGTTGTGAGATCCAAACCCTCGGTGGTGGCACTCTGTGAGCTTTGATTCGCTTCCTGCGCACATGACATCATCCAACCAGATGGGCCCTGCGCTTTGTCCAAAATGAGCACCCAGTGGTGCTGACAGAACCCTGCCACATCCCAGCTGTCTACATACCACCTTAGCATCTAACAGGCTCCAGGAATCATCACACACCGTCCCCCACTGTCCATGGTGGAAGATCTCTACTCTACCAGAGCAGGAACTGTTTCTTGCATTAGCCAGACGGATCTGCCCCTCAACTCCTGTGCTATTGCCTGCTGTTGCTGTGGTGGTGATATCGACCTGATTGGTAGTAGAGGGCTGTGGTGGTGGTGTTGTACCATGTGTGGTTGATGGAACTGGAGGGTTTGTTGGGTTCACATCTGTTTACAATGAAAGACAGTGAGATAGTGGTACCAAGCTAAACAAGCTGCAGAGGCTGAAGTAGACTAAAGAAAAAGAGAAAAGATCACAAAATTGAAGTAATAAAAGAGAAAGCAGATGAGATGGTAAATACTATGTGCCAGATGAGAACCTCCATAAAACCATACCACAGTCTGTAATTTGAACTATATCATGGTGAAACATTTCAAAATAGAAAACGAAACCTACTTTTACAAACAACACTGGCATCTTCAATGTGTTGACAGTTGCTGACTCCAAGTCCTCGATGTCTGCAGTCTGTTATCGATAATTCATTTCCATAACAATTGACATTGTCCAACCAGATGGGTCCACTGCCGGCTCCATAAGCTGCATTCAGCGGTGCTAAAAGAGGAATGCCGCAGTCCAGCTGTCTACACACCACCTGAGCATCATTTAGGTCCCAGGAATCATCACACACCGTCCCCCACTGTCCATGGTGGAAGATCTCTACTCTACCAGAGCAGGAACTGTTTCTTGCATTAGCCAGACGGATCTGCCCCTCAACTCCTGTGCTATTGCCTGCTGTTGTTGTGGTGGTGATATCGACCTGATTGGTAGTAGAGGGCTGTGGTGGTGGTGTTGTACCATGTGTGGTTGATGGAACTGGAGGGTTTGTTGGGTTCACATCTGTTTACAATGAAAGACAGTGAGATAGTGGTACCAAGCTAAACAAGCTGCAGAGGCTGAAGTGGACTAAAGAAAAAGAGAAAAGATCACAAAATTGAAGTAATAAAAGAGAAAGCAGATGAGATGGTAAATACTATGTGCCAGATGAGAACCTCCATAAAACCATACCACAGTCTGTAATTTGAACTATATCATGGTGAAACATTTCAAAATAGAAAACGAAACCTACTTTTACAAACAACACTGGCATCTTCAATGTGTTGACAGTTGCTGACTCCAAGTCCTCGATGTCTGCAGTCTGTTATCGATAATTCATTTCCATAACAATTGACATTGTCCAACCAGATGGGTCCACTGCCGGCTCCATAAGCTGCATTCAGCGGTGCTAAAAGAGGAATGCCACAGTCCAGCTGTCTACACACCACCTGAGCATCATTTAGGTCCCAGGAATCATCACACACCGTCCCCCACTGTCCATGGTGGAAGATCTCTACTCTACCAGAGCAGGAACTGTTTCTTGCATTAGCCAGACGGATCTGCCCCTCAACTCCTGTGCTATTGCCTGCTGTTGTTGTGGTGGTGATATCGACCTGATTGGTAGTAGAGGGCTGTGGTGGTGGTGTTGTACCATGTGTGGTTGATGGAACTGGAGGGTTTGTTGGGTTCACATCTGTTTACAATGAAAGACAGTGAGATAGTGGTACCAAGCTAAACAAGCTGCAGAGGCTGAAGTGGACTAAATAAAAAGAGAAAAGATCACAAAATTGAAGTAATAAAAGAGAAAGCAGATGAGATGGTAAATACTATGTGCCAGATGAGAACCTCCATAAAACCATACCACAGTCTGTAATTTGAACTATATCATGGTGAAACATTTCAAAATAGAAAACGAAACCTACTTTTACAAACAACACTGGCATCTTCAATGTGTTGACAGTTGCTGACTCCAAGTCCTCGATGTCTGCAGTCTGTTATCGATAATTCATTTCCATAACAATTGACATCGTCCAACCAGATGGGTCCACTGCCGGCTCCATAAGCTGCATTCAGCGGTGCTAAAAGAGGAATGCCACAGTCCAGCTGTCTACACACCACCTGAGCATCATTTAGGTCCCAGGAATCATCACACACCGTCCCCCACTGTCCATGGTGGAAGATCTCTACTCTACCAGAGCAGGAACTGTTTCTTGCATTAGCCAGACGTATCTGCCCCTCAACTCCTGTGCTATTGCCTGCTGTTGTTGTGGTGGTGATATCGACCTGATTGGTAGTAGAGGGCTGTGGTGGTGGTGTTGTACCATGTGTGGTTGATGGAACTGGAGGGTTTGTTGGGTTCACATCTGTTTACAATGAAAGACAGTGAGATAGTGGTACCAAGCTAAACAAGCTGCAGAGGCTGAAGTGGACTAAAGAAAAAGAGAAAAGATCACAAAATTAAAGTAATAAAAGAGAAAGCAGATGAGATGGTAAATACTATCTGCCAGATGAGAACCTCCATAAAACCATACCACAGTCTGTAATTTGAACTATATCATGGTGAAACATTTCAAAATAGAAAACAAAACCTACTTTTACAAACAACACTGGCATCTTCAATGTGTTGACAGTTGCTGACTCCAAGTCCTCGATGTCTGCAGTCTGTTATCGATAATTCATTTCCATAACAATTGACATCGTCCAACCAGATGGGTCCACTGCCGGCTCCATAAGCTGCATTCAGCGGTGCTAAAAGAGGAATGCCACAGTCCAGCTGTCTACACACCACCTGAGCATCATTTAGGTTCCAGTGATCGTCACACACCGTCCCCCACTGTCCGTCATGGTAGACCTCCACTCTGCCAGAGCAGCGGTTGTCAGAGTTGACCAACCTCACTGGTGAACCAGCTAAAACATGCAACACAATTTTGTTGGAGTGAGATAAGACATGGAATTTAAATGACTTCATCAAGAGGAAAACTTCAAACAACACGTTACATAGACAGATTTCATTGTCTCCAGCTGTACAAATTTGTATTTACCTTCACAGACAACACCAGCATCCTCTTGGTGACTACAATTGTGAGTTCCATTCCCCCGGTGGCTGCACTCTGTGAGGTTTGATTCTTTTCCTGTGCACATGACTTCATCCAACCAGATGGGCCCTGTGCCCTGACCAAAATATTGTGGTGAAATGGCCCTGCCACAGCCCAGCTGTCTACATACCACGTGAGCATCTAACAGGCTCCAGGAATCATTACACACCGTCCCCCACTGTCCATGGAGGAAGATCTCTACTCTACCAGAGCAGGAACTGTGTCCATTGGCCAGACGGATCTGCCCCTCAACTCCTGTGCTATTGCCTGCTGTTGTTGTGATGGTGATATTGACCTGATTGGTAGTAGAGGTCTGTGGTGGTGGTGTTGTACCATGTGTGGTTGATGGAACTGGAGGGTTTGTTGGGTTCACATCTGTTACTGAAAAACAGTGAGATAGTGGTGGTAAACCCCATGAGACTTTAATTTTCAGAAATTGTCTCTTGTAGAACAAGAGAACAATGGTTAATTTACTAATCTAAAACACTTAAATGCATGGGTTAGATGAGAACATTTAATTTTTTGTTACAGTGTAAAGATGTTTGAAATGGAACAATACCTGCACAGTTTGCAAGATTGCATTCAGATGGCTTGGCAAGTTTGTAGACAGTTTCTATAACAGAGCTTGACATGGATGATTTGTGAACTAAAGTGGCAGCAGCTGTGTGACCAAGAATTGCAGACAGTGCGTTCTACAATTTCACCAAACTGTGTTGGATGAGGTTCTGTTATCCACAGAGGAGCTTAAGTTCCACACCTGTTTATACCCACACACCATTCTGGAATATGAGCACTGTTTTGCCCCAGAAACAGGCGATACCAAACTTGCCAGTTAATTTTTTTGTCACAGTGTAGGATTACCTGCAATGTATTATTAACTGAATGCCAGTCATCATTCAGTACAGTGTAGTCCTCACAGGGGTCAGCACAAAGACTCCCATTATTACCGATGCAATCCATGCCGAAAGGACAAACAGTGTGTCCACAATTGAACTGGACAGATGAGAGGCCTGATCTGGCACTAGGGCAGTGTTTCTCAATTCTGATCCTCGGGGACCACTGCCCTGCATGTTTTAGATGTTTCCTGCTCCAACACACCTGATTCAAATGAGTGGCTCGTTATCAGGCCACTGCAGAGCTTGATGACGAGCTGATCATTTGAATCAGGTGTGGTGGAGGAGGAAACATCTAAAACATGCAGGGCAGTGGTCCCTGAGGACCGGAATTGAGAAACACTGCACTAGGGGAAGGTTCCAGGCATTTGAAGGAGCCTGGAGTGTTTTGGCAAACCTGAGGTGGTGTGCAGGGTGTGTCTGGGAGGGAGCACTTGTCAGTGTCGACACAGCCCCTCTCTGGTGAACAGTGATAACCTCGGCTACACCAAAAAGAGTCACTGCAGACTTTTGTGTTATTACAGGTGAGACCGTC